>CM040625.1:73631968-73794877 GCA_022817965.1 Solanum lycopersicoides
GTTTCAAGCACGACGGTCCGTCGAGGGTCTTCGTTCCAAAACACTTGAACTTTGGATTTTGGGTACTGGGATTACTCTCTGATCATTACGACGAACCTGCAGGACGGACCGTCGTAGCTGGTGACAGTCCGTCATGGACTTCCGTAATCCCACACTTGGTCAGACTTCCCAAATTTCCTTCAGCAACTTCTCCCTTCACTACGGTGCCACCTACGGACCGTCACAGCCGCGACGGACCGTCATAGTTCCGTAGGTGGTCTCTTCTGCAATTTTTCTCTAAAAAAACTCCCGCGTTCATCCTTGGACAGATTTCTGCAAACAAAGAGAAACTTATATCAAAATTAACAAAAAGGGCTCTCGACACACACTAAACTTAAGGAAAAAGCATTAGACATACCGTGAAACCACGGTACATCACCCCCCACCTTCTACTCTACCTACTCCCCTACCCCCACCCCACCCTTCTACTCTACCTACTCCCCCCTACCCACCCCCTACCCTTCTACTCTACCTACTCTCTCCCTACCCACCCCCCACCCTTCTACTCTACTTACTCTACCTACTCCCGCCCCCTCTACCCCCCACCCTTCTACTCTACCTACTCTACCTCCCCCCCCCTTCTACTCTACCTACTCTACGCCCCTACCCCACCACCCTGTTACTCTACCTACTCCCCCCTACCCACCCACCCCCACCCTTCTACTCTACCTACTCCCTCCCCTACCAAACCCTCCCACCCTTCTACACTACCTACTCCCCCAATCTACCCACCCCACCCTTCTACTCTACCTACTCCCCCACCCTTCTACTGTACCTACTCCCCCACACCCACCCACCTTTCTACTCTACCTACTCCCCCCACCCTTCTACTGTACCTACTCCCCCCACCCACGCTTCTACTCTACCTACTCCCTACCCCCCTTCTACTCTACCTGCTCCCTACCCCCCCTCCCCTTCTACTCTACCTACTCTACCTACTCCCTACCCCCCCTTCTACTCTACCTACTTTACTTACTCCCTACCCCCCTTCAACTCTACCTACTTTACCTAATCCCTCTCCCCCCACCCTTCTACTCTACCTACTCTACCTACTCCCTACCCCCCCCCCCTTCTACTCTACCTACTCCCTACACCTCCACCCCCCACCCCACACTTCTACTCCACCTACTCCCTACCCACCCACCCCCACCCTTCTACTCCACCTACTCCCTACCCCCCCACCCCACCCTTCTACTCCACCTACTCCCTCCCCCCTACCCCTCCCTTCTACTCTACCTACTCCCCCTACCCTCACCCTTCTACTCTACCTACTCCCCCCTACCCCCTTCTACACTACCTACTCCCCCCTACCCCCACATTTACTCTACCTACTCCCCCCTACCCCCACCCTTCTACTCTACCTACTCCCCCCTACCCCCACCCTTCTACTCTACCTACTCCCCCTACCCCCACCCTTCTACTCTACCAACTCCCACCCTACTCCCACCCTTCTACTCTACCTACTCCCCCTAACCCCCCCCTTCTACTCTACCTACTCCCCCTACCCGCACCCTTCTACCCCCCTTCTACTCTACCTACTCCCCCCACCCACCCCCTCCTACCTACACCCCCACTACCCCCCAACCCAACCCCCACCATTCTACTCTACCTACTCCCCCCTACCCCTCCCCTTCTACTCTACCTACTCCCTCCCTACCCCCCCCCCTTCTACTCTACCTACTCCCCCCTTACCCCACCCACCCTTCTACTGTACCTACTCCCCCTACCCACCCACCTTTCTACTCTACCTACCTCCCCCTACACCCCCACCCTTTTCCTCTACTCTACCTATCCCCACCCCCACCCACCCCACTCCCCACCCTTCTACTGTACCTACTCCCCACCCTTCTACTGTACCTACTCACCCCTACCCACCCCACCCCACCCTTCTACTGTACCTATTCCCCCCCTACGCCCCCCCCCCCTTCTACTCAACTACTCCCCCCTAACCCCCCCTTCTACTATACCTACTCCCCCCTACCCCCCACCCTCCCACACCCCCACCTTTCTACTCTACCTACCCCCCGACCCCCTTCCCTTCTACTCTACCTACCCACCACCCTTTCTCTCCCTACTCCCCCTACCCTTCTACTCTACCTACCCCCTACCCTTTCTCTCCCTACTCCCCCCCTTCTACTCTACCTACTCCCCACCCCCACCCACCCTTCTACTCTACCTACTCCCCACCACCACCCCACCCCACCTTCTACTCTACCTACCCCCCCACCCTTTAACTCTACCTACCCCCTTACCCCCAGCATTTTACTCTACCTACCCCTTACCCCACCACCCTTCTACCCTACCTACTCCGCCCCTACCCCCCACCCTTCTACCCTACCTACTCCGCCCCCCCCCCCTTCTACCCTACCTACTCCCCCTCCCCTTCCACCCCCACCCTTCAACTCAACCTACTCCCCACCCACTCCCCACCCTTCTACTCTACCTACTCTACCTACTCCCTACCCCCTCCACCCCACCTTTCTACTCTACCTACTCCCCTACCCCCACCCACCCTTCTACTCTACTCTACCTACCACCCCCTTACCCACCCCCTACCCTTCTACTCTACCTACTCCCTCCCTACCTCCCCCCCCCCTCCACCCTTCTACACTACTTACTCTACCTACTCCCGCCCCCCCTACCCCCCACCATTCTACTCTACCTACTCTACCTACTCCCCCCCCCCACAATTCTACTCTACCTACTCTACCCCCCACCCACCCTTTTACTCTACCTACTCCCCCCCTACCCACCCACCCCCACCCTTCTACTCTACCTACTCCCTCCCCCTACCAACCCCCCCACCCTTCTACACTACCTACTCCCCCCCCTACCCACCCCACCCTTCTACTCTACCTACTCCCCCACCTTTCTACTGTACCTACCCCCCACCCACCACCTTTCTACTCTACCTACTCCCCCACCCTTCTACTGTACCTACTCCGCCCCACCCACCCTTCTACTAAACCTACTTCCTACCCCCTCCACCACCCTTCTACTCTACCTACTCTACCTACTCCCTACCCCCTCCCACCCTTCTACACTACTTACTCTACCTACTCCCGCCCCCCTACCCCCACCATTCTACTCTACCTACTCTACCTACTCCCCCCCCCCACAATTCTACTCTACCTACTCTACCCCTACCCCCACCCTTTTACTCTACCTACTCCCCCCCTACCCACCCACCCCCACCCTTCTACTCTACCTACTCCCTCCCCCTACCAACCCCCCACCCTTCTACACTACCTACTCCCCCCCTACCCACCCCACCCTTCTACTCTACCTACTCCCCCCACCTTTCTACTGTACCTACCCCCCACCCACCCACCTTTCTACTCTACCTACTCCCCCCACCCTTCTACTGTACCTACTCCGCCCCACCCACCCTTCTACTCTACCTACTTCCTACCCCCTCCACCACCCTTCTACTCTACCTACTCTACCTACTCCCTACCCCCCCCTTCTACTCTACCTACTCCCTAACCCCCCCCCTTCTACTCTACCTGCTCTACTTACTCCCTACCCCCCCCCCTTCTACTCTACCTACTCTACCTACTCCCTCCCCTCCCTCCCCCCTCCCCCACCTTCTACTCTACCTACTCTACCTACTCCCTACCCCTACCCTTCTACTCCACCTACTCTACCTACTACCTACCCCCTACCCCCCCCACCCCCACCCTCCCACCCCCACCCCCCACCCTTCTACTCCACCTACTCCCTACCCACCCACCCCACCCTTCTACTCCACCTACTCCCTACCCACCCACCCCCACCCTTCTACTCCACCTACTCCCTACCCCCCCACCCTACCCTTCTACTCCACCTACTCCCTACCCTCCCTACCCCCTTCTACTCTACCTACTCCGCCCCTACCCCACCCTTCTACTCTACCTACTCCCCCCTACGCCCACCCTTCTACTCTACCTACTCCTTCCCCTACCCCACCCTTCTACTCTACCTACTACCCAACTACCCCCACCCTTCTACTTTACCTACTCCCCCCTACCCCCTCACTTCAACATTCAAACTCTCTCTAAAAAAAAGAAAACTCTCTCAAAGTCACCATTGAAGCCAAGGCTCAAGGAGGGAAAGGAGGGCTGCTTTGGACTTGTTTCTTCATCAAAATTAGTGGGTTTCCTTCTCTTAAAGGTATGGTATCCATTCTTGAATATCTTTTCATTCAAGAAGCTAATTTCCAAAATGGTTTTCAAAAGGGTTTCTAAACTCAAACTTCTTCTAACTTTGATTTCTAGTATGGGTCTTCTTGTATTTAAGTTCTAATGGTTTAAATGTATTTATCTTGGTTTGAATTGATCAATTTGATGTTAAAAACTCCATGAAACTCTGGTATATGCATACCTCAAATTTTAGATTGAAAATGGGTTATGTGAGCATGATTTGAGTAAGGTATGAACTTGGATCTTCTTGTGTATGTCATGTTGGTGTAGCTACTGCCCTAAGGGCTTTAATATGGTGAAATATTGATAAATTGCTTATGGGTGATGATGGTTTGATTTTGTTGATGAGTTGCTCTCATGGTATATTTCTTATTATGAATTGCTATTTGAGTAGTATGGTCCACCTTATGGGTGGCGGTGCTAATTGATGAACTTGATGTTACTTAGTATGTTTTGAGTATGTGATCTTGAAGATCTAATAGGTGAAATGAAGATATATGGGAAATGGGTCTTGTATTGTGTTTGATGTAGCTTGAATTGCATGTTTGACCTAGTTTATATCTAAATGAAGTGTATGATTATGAGAAGCATGTAGAGTGTGTAACTTGATGAATTAAGGTTAAAGTATGTGTAGAACCTTATGATAATGAAGCGATGCTTATATGCAAGGTGTGCACATGTACACACACACACGCTTTTAAGATTTGTATTATGCCAAGTTGAGCAAAAAGGGGAATCTTGAGGTGGACACACTTCGTGAGTTGAGATGTAGTGTCTAGTAGCAACCTCTCCATTCCTAGTGAGCTTTCTAAGATAGACTATTATGTTGAGAAATCCGTGGGGAGTTATGCCTAGCACCGAGAGGATATGAAGGGGAGGTGGATTGCACTTCGTGAGTTGAGATGTTGTAATCCAAAGTACCTCTTGAGATGAGTACTCCTCGTTAGTAGAGAGTGAGTTACTTAGTAGCAATCTCCTTATCCCTTAACTATGTGCCCGCATAGGTGTAGCTATTGGAAAAGCCATGTAAACGCTAAGAAGCATGACCTTACACTAGGCAAGTAAGGATCCCTCATCCGATAGGGGTTAATATCGGGATTCCATGTCTAGCTCTCATGGTCTTTGTCGGTTAAGCTAACTCCCACAAAGAATTAATTTGAAACTAATTATCTTGTATATTGTTGAATTTGTGTATGTATGTCGTGAAGTGCACAATCCACATTAGTTACCGAGTAGGAGCATTGAGTGGGAGTAATAGTATGAGATGCTATTCTCACATTGCACTTGGTGTGACCTATACCTACTATGGGAGAAGAGTGCCTTCATGAAGTCCGTGTGAATAAGTACTATGGTGTAGTGTTATGGAGGATTATTGTGGAGTACTTGAGTAAATGGAATCCATTAGGAGTACTAAGTGGGAGTGGTAGTATGGGATGCTACTCTCACATTGCACTTGGTATGACCTATATTTCCATGAGTGTTTTGCATATGTTAGCCAAGGGCGTGTATTTGATTTCCAACGAAGTAAGCCTAAGATTTGGTAGTTTTAAGGGTCGCTTTGGTGTGCTTTGAAGGGAGGTGTAATGAAAATCCCTTCGTAGCTCACTTTAGGGAGTCTTAGGATAACCTTGGGTTAGGGCAACTTCAAAGGAAAAAGAGTTCATATGACTTGGACCGTGCCATTCACTGTAAGGTCTTCATTGTAAGAATCCAATATATTCACTGTGATGCTTTATTCAATTGTCATTGTAAGTTTTAGTAAGTTCATTGAAATGTTCCTTTTGATTACTCTAAGTTTTGGTAAAGTTGCCATAAAGTGTTGATTGTCGATTCTTATGTTGGTTTGTTTCTAGATTCATGAATATTGCTTTAGATTGCATTAAAAGTTATTTTTACTAAAATGTCCCTTTTTGTATGTTTTTGCATATGCCATACTTAGTACATTGTTGTACTAACCCCATACTTTTATATACCTTATGAGTATAGGTTGCAAGATTATTTTTTTTGAGGATCGGAGTTGAAGCTTGGGAATTCTATCTCTCAAGAATTGGGTATGTCCTCATATATTCGAGGACATAGTTTTATGTTTCTTAGTTTCTTAATTAAGACTTAAAAATATATTTACTTTTATTGTAAAGGGTCGTGTCCCTAAGATTCCAAGTTGTGTGTTTAAGTTGGCTTGTGACGATAAGATTTCCTAGTATTTATGAAAAGACTCCTTTTATTATTATTATCGTGAAAAGTTTTAATTCCGCACTACTTTTCATGCTTTATGTTATGAATGCTAGTTAGAGGGCTTGTACGAGACCCCAAAGGGGTCAAGTACGCCCGGTCATGATTCGAAGGTTTCCCTAACTTTTAGGGGGTGCTTTCGGGTCGTGACATACTTGGTATCAGAGCATAAGGTTTTGGGAAATAGTTTAAGGTCTGAAAGTCTCACAAGCCACATCTAGTAGTATCTTTGTCATTGGTGTGAGTCGCGACACATCCATGGACAAGAGGCTATAGGATGCTAGAAGTTTACTCTTGAATCGTGCCATAGAACTTAATTCGATAAGATCTCTCTCTTCTCTCCTTTGCCGGTGGTTTTCTAGGTGTGATTACTTGGAAAGGGAGATGTTTCTAAGTTGAGGGAGAGAAAAAGGTGAGTTTTGATTATATGATGGTTTTGTGGCTAGAAGAGTAAATATGAAGGTAAGATTTAAGAATTGTGATGTGATGTCATTTATGGCTAGGTGTGATTTATGAGATTGGAAGTGTAGAGGTGAGAAACTTTATGGGGATTTAGTTCTAAGCATGGTAAGAGTTATAAGGATTGAATAAAGTGGCTTTGAGGACAAATGAGTTATTTTGTGATTATGTTCAATGATGGTAGAAATGCTTTAAGGTGTAAATTTGAGAAAGTTGAAAGAATGAGGGGATTTTATAGAAGTTGAAGGCAACTCTCTTGTGTGACTAATGTTTCATAGTTGTTCTTGTGATTGGTAGATGTTGTGGTGTAGGCTTACACTAAGATGGAAATGTGGTATGAATATCTAGTGAGCAAGTTTTGTTCCATGAGATTGAGTTAAGTGGTGCCTAAGTGTTGAATGAGGTGATGTTTAAAAGAGTTTGTCTAGGCTTGAATCCAAAAAGGGAAGTGTTATGCTTAACTTGTAAGGCTGATGTTTAGACTTGATGTGCATGAGTTAGAAGTAGTAAGAGTTCCTACCTTGTGAGGGACATAATGGTGCTTTGAAGTATGAGTCCTTGAAGATGGCTTTACCCTAAGTGGGGGAGAGTGAGTTGACTAAAATATCATGTAATGTACGTAGTCCAAGAGAATCCTCAAGGATCACTAAGTGGGAGTGGTAGTATGGGATGCTACTCTCACATTGCACTTAGTGAAACTTGTCAGGTCTCTTTGGAGTAAGTTAAGATAGTCTTGTCTCTCATATTGTCATGCCATCTTGTTAAAGTTGCTTGAAAGGTGCATTATGGAAATTTTAAAGCATGTCGCACAATGATGTTTTGAATTCACTGTAAGTAAGTCCAAATTTTGGAAAATTGCATTTTTTTCATGAATTATGGTTTCAAGGTGTTATGGAATGATCTTATGTGGTTTTACAGTTCATATAATTATGTCATCTCGATAAATTGCTCAAAGAGTGGAATTTTGAAAGTTTTGTATGTTTGGCAGTGTTACAGTGAATGTTCACTGTGAAAAATTTGCAATTTGAGAAAAAATTGCCTTGCCTTAATTGAAGTTTAAAATATGTGCAAAGATTGTTGTATATGAGCATGTTTAATGTTGGAGAAGGTAGTTCCTCCATAAAAGAAGTTTAAGGTTGAGTTTTGACTTTGTGAGTTTGGCAAAAGTTGTCTATGTTGATAAGTGTGAAATGATGTTCCTTGCTAATTGATGCTTTGATTGTTGATGTTTTGATCATGATCTAAGTGAATTATATGATGCTAAGAGAGTCCTTGTTGTTCTTAAAAATTTAAGTGTCATTCGAGGACGAATGTTATTCCAAGTGGGGGAGAATATAACGCCCCAAAATGAACTAAGGTGAACAAGAGCCTCATGATTGTTTCTTGAGTTGATTCTAAGTTAAACGGAGTTAGTTTAGTGTCCTTAGGCAGTGTGCAAAGTTTCGTGAAGTTTGGAGGTCAAACGACCAAGAACGTCCAAGGCATTCGAAAGATATGCCTTGATTCGACCTTGTACGTCTAGACAAGTTTCGTCTAGAGTGATGTGTTCGTTTTGGATGAAATTCATGTGAGAGGTGTTAAACTTACAGATGATCATATTTGTGTTGGAAACGTCGGTAAAATTATCCCCAAGGACCATCGAAGGGTCCTTGAGGAAGGACCCAAAACCTGGTAAGCAGGCTGTCCCAGGCAGCCTTGGCGACGGAGCAGTCGACGGCCAGTCATGGCTGTGATGCCCCGTCACAAGGTTCCGTCGTGGGGGACTTGTTCAAGGGTGTAGAGGGGACCCTTGGCAAGCCTCTGAAGTTTGTAACGGATGGTCAGGACGGGCCATTGCACCCGTGACGCCCCATCACAAGCAGGTCGTCGCAAATCTGTCCCTGTGCGCAGATTTTTCTGCCAAGTTAGGGGTGAACTTGTAAATTCACCCCACGTCTAAATAAGAGTTTGGACGGTTTGTTAAGGGATTTTTGGGTATGTTAAATGAGTTTTAAACCCTAGACCTATACAAGACCTCCTACCCCCCCACCCTTCTACTGTACCTACTCCCCACTACACCCCACCTTTCTACTCTACCTACCCCCTATCCCCCACCCTTTTACTCTACCTATCCCCCCCTTCTACTCTACCTATCCCCCCCCCTTCTACTCTACCTACTCCCCCCCCCTTCTACTCTACCTACTCCCCCCCTTCTACTCTACCTACTCCCCTACCCCTACCCCCCTTTCTACTCTACCTACTCCCCCTACCCCTACCCCCTCTTCTACTCTACCTACTCTCCCCCTATCCCCCCCCCCTTTCTACTCTACCTAATCCCCCTACCCCTACTCCCCTTTCTACTTTACCTACTCTCCCCCCTAACCCCCCCCTTTCTACTCTACCTAATCTCCCCCTACCCCCACTCCCCTTCTACTCTACCTACTCTCCCCCTATCCCCCCCCTTTCTACTCTACCTACTCCCCTCCCTACCCCCCCCTTTCTACTCTACCTACTCCGCCCTTTTCTACTCTACCTCCCCCCCCTTTCTACTCTACCTACTCACTCCCCCCTCCCCCCTTTCTACTCTACCTACTCCTCCCCCCTTTCTACTCTACCTACTCCCCTACCCCCCTTTCTACTCTACCTACTCCCCCTACCCCCCTACCACCACCACCCTTTTCTACTCTACCTACCTACTCCCCCTACCCCTACCCCCATTCTACTCTACGTACCTACTCCCCCTACCCCTACCCCCATTCTACTATACCTACTCCCCCTACCCTACGCCCCTTCTACTCTACCTACTCCCCCCTACCCCTACGCCTTTCTACTCTACCTACTCCCCCCTACCCCCCTTTTCTACTCTACCTACTACCCCTACCCCCCTTCTACTCTACCTACTACCCCACCCTACCTCTACCCCCCTTCTACTCTACCTACTACCCTACCCCTACCCCCCTTCTACTCTACCTACTCCCCTACCCCTACCCCCCCTTCTACTCTACCTACTCCCCTACCCCTACCCCCCCTACTCTACCTACTCCCCCCTACCCCCCCTTCTACTCTACCTACTCCCCCCTCTTACCCTCCCCCTTCTACTCTACTACTCCCCCCTACACCCCTACCCCTTTCTACTCTACCTACTACCCCCTACGCCTACCCCCTTTCTACTCTACCTACTACCCCCCTACGCCTACCCCCTTCTACTCTACCTACTCCCCCCCCCACCCCTAACCCCCCTTCTACTCTACCTACTCCCCCCACCCCACCCCTAACCCCCCTTCTACACTACCTACTCCCCCTACCCCTACTACCCCTACCCCCCTACCCTACCCCTTCTACTTTACCTACTCTCCCCCTACCCCCCTTCTACTCTACCTACTCCCTACCCCCTACTCCCTACCCCCCCTCTTCTCTACCCTTCTACTCTACCTACTACCCCACTACCCCTACCTCCCTACCCTACCCTTCTACTTTACCTACTCCCCCCTACCCCCCCTCCCTCTACTCTACTACTCCCTACCCCCCCTCTACCCCCCCCCCTCTTCTCTACCCTTCTACTCTACCTACTACCCTACCCCTACCCCCCCCTACTTCCTACCCTCCTTCTACTCTACCTACTACCCCTACCCCTACCCCTACCCCTACTTCCTACCCTCCTTCTACTCTACCTACTACACCCCCTACACCCCCTACCCCTCTTCTACTCTACCCTTACCCCCTACCCCCCTCCTTTTCTACCTACTCCCTACCCCCATCTACCTACCCTACCCCCCCCCCCTCCCTACCTACTCCTACCCCCCACTACTCTACCTACTCCTACCCCCCTCCCCTACCCCTTCTACTCTACCTACTACTCTACTTACTCCCTACCCCCCTACCCCCCCCTCCCCTTCTACTCTACCTACTCCCCTACCCCTACTTCCTACCCCCCTTCTACTCTACCTACTACACCCCTACCCCCTCTTCTACTCTACCCTACCCCCCTACCCCCTCCTTATCACTACTACCCCCCCTCTACTCTACCTACTCCCCCCCTACCCCCCCTTCTCTACCTACTCCCCACCCACCCACCCTCTACTCTACCTACTCCCCCCCCCCCCACTCTACCTACTCCTACCTACCCCCCTCTACTCTACCTACTCCCCCTACCCCCCCACTCTACCTACTCCTACCTACCCCCTACCCCTTCTACCCTACCCTTCTACCCTACTTACTCCCCCCTACCCCTCCCCCCTCTACCCTACTTACTCCCCCCTACCCCTCCCTTCTACTCTACCTACTCCCCCCTACCCCCCCTTCTACTCTACCTACTCCCCTCTACCCCCCTACCCCCCCCCTTCTACTCTACCTACGCCCTACCCCCCTACCCTACCCCCTCTACCCTACCCTTCTACTCTACCTACTCCCTACCCCTCCCCTACCCCCCTACCCCTACCCCCTCTACCCTACCCTTCTACTCTACCTACTCCCCCCCCTACCCTACCCTTCTTCTCTACCTACTCCCCCTACCCTACCCTTCTACTCTACCTACTCCCCCCCCCCTACCCTACCCTTCTTCTCTACCTACTCCCCCCTACCCTACCCTTCTACTCTACCTACCCCCCTACCCCCTTACCCCCCTTCTACCCCCCTACCCCCCTACCCACCCTACCCCCCTACCCCCACCTACTACCCCCTTACCCCACCTACCCCCCCTTTACCCCCCACCCCCTACCCTACCCCTCAACTCCAAACAAAATACACAAGATGGATAAGTGTAGTGTTGTACACATAGGCAGAGGAAATACATTGTCATTAAAAAGAAAACCTTTTTAGAAAGCGTTGGAGGTTCTCGGATGATAAGTGCAGTCTGTTTTGGGAAACCGTCTGTGTACCAACATGATGTTTGCTGCATTGGGGTGTCAATAGTAGGATTTTTAAGAAGGTTATCCCTTGTAGAGTCTGTTTACAGACGGCGAGACACCTCCTTTATGTGAGCAGACACCTGACTATATGTATTGCATTGTTTAAATTGCATAGCAGTCTTCCGCCGTTTTTGTGCAGATGAACAATCGTTTGATTTGTTGGAATCCATCAGCTATAGAATGTAATTTCTGTTTATACCTACAGATGCCAGAATTCCTCGTCAAACATTTAGAGAAGTGGTGAACAATGTAAAATTAAAGCAAGCACAAGAATAAGCAAGTATAAAGATCCGCTCACTATTCATTAAAACATAGGAAATTTTCTAATTTGCTGACAGTAGAGTCACTTCATATAAATGGTTATTAAGTTGAAATTTGGTTTCCAGATCACATAAACAATGGCAGTAACAACCTCTAAATATCATAATAACTTAACAAGTCTAGCAAAAACAATCTAAAAGTTAAAAGGCAGTCCCTTCTGCAATTAAAATCACAACTGAAGCTGTTCTAACAACTTTGAATTCACAACTTCAACAAGAAGGAATATCGTTTCGAATTAGACTCAATTCAGTTATTGCGTGTATACTTGAGATTCCAAGCTGCAAGACCTCCTTAAGCTCCACCAAAATTACACATAAAATTCAATGAGAAATTTTGACAAGCTTTTTGGGGGTAAAAATTCTTAAGCTCTGGCAACAGATGCTATGGAAGAAGTGCAGTAAACAACTGCAACGACGTGGATTTGAGATGATGAAGAGGAAGCCACAGAGTGATAGCTGTAAGAATTTGAGAAATCAATAGTGGAGTTGAGAAGATGAAAAGGAAGCGACAGAGTTATAGCTGTAAGAAATTTGGAGCACACACGGTGAATCAAAAATATCTCTTTGATGACACAGGCATGTTGATCAGGTGTCTGGTTATCGCCTTTTATCATATAGTAGAATATATATAAACATTAAGAGTAAAGAAATTAATAGCATCTAAGATCATGAATGAATGTAAAGACCATTGAAGCCAAAAATAAATAAAATAACAGCAATACCCAAACACTAACCACATAAAAATAAGAATGTTATTAATACGTTTGAAATAGTAGAGTATACCGGATAATATGTGAAAACATACCCCAACAAGAACTTGTTTGCCATGAGATCTACTGCAGGTAGAATGCCTCTGTTCCAAAAAATTGTAAAAGAACAGATCATGGAAACAGACAATAATAGCAACAAACTAGAGAAGTCTAGAAGCAATTAGCTAATAGAAGGCGAAAAGCTTGTCTTGGCTTATCCCTTGAATTAGATTAAGAATTTTCTCCTGTATGGAATTAAGTGTTCAGCATCTGGAAGGAATTTTAAAAACTGCATTCATACAAAGATGCAGAATATAATGTGAAGCTGTACATGGAAAGAAAATGTAAGACATCTTTGAAATCACCAACTAAATGGGAGACAAAGCTACAAAAGAAAATCGAACTTGCCAAGTAAAACAAGAAAAAACACGCGAACTTCATAGCACCCTCATTTCTGTGACAAAATATTTGTGTTTTATGAGAAATAGAAAGAAGCCCCGATCATGCTAATGAAACAACAACAACTAGAGCAATAAAGATCTCAGAGGATGTAGAAAAGTTTGTTTCGATTGGCACGGTGCATGATTAATAAACAGTTAAAACTGCTGGCCAAGGAAAAGAAAATAAGCACAAGGAAAAAAATGTTTGTTCTGATTATGCTTTTCATGATAGAAAATAGTTGAACTGTTGATCAAAGGAAAAAGACAGACTACATCCAATTCTAAGTTGATGCAGTGACTCGAAACAAAAAGGAAATACACAAGATTTATGTTTACATTTACACCCCTTTGACAAAAGTGAGAATAACAATAGCAGATAAATTCACAACTAGAAAAAACTTAAAAACAATTGAAGTTCATCTTTAAGATACAGATTGACTCATCAATCTCCCAAACTACCATCAAAACCCAAAAGAAGTCTAATTACAATGCAACTAACAAGTAACAACTCCATTTTTTGCATCCCTGCCTCAATGAACCTAAACAACCAGAAACTACTAGCTACAAGAAACCCCGATCATGCTAATGTAACAACAACAACTAGAAAGAAAGGACATGGCATTAATTGCCACTATGAAAATTAGCTAAACCTGATGAAGAAGTAGAGAGACTTGAAAGAAGACTAGAGCTAGAGGGAAAATTCATGTATCAGTAGAGAAGAAAAAGGATCAAATAAGCTTTAAAATAGAAGAAAAGAATCAGCAACACTAAAACTATCACGAGAAAATCCATTAACATCATCATCTTGAAATCAAGCAGAATATACAATATTCGAAGCCCAACAAACAAACTATTCCAGATGATTGGGAAAGAAAGAATGAGAGATGAGGTGAGAGTGTTACATAGTTACCTATGACTGGAAGAAACGAGCTAGCAACCGTGAAGAGTACGCCGGTGGACAACAAACAAGGAGAAGGAATCTGAGACTCCGAAGAACGCTAACCCTTAGGCCTTTCTCTATTACTCTTTTTGTAAATAAAATTTCTCTATCTTACCTTTAAATATGAAGAAGAAGAATAAGAAAGAGTTCTGATTTGGGGGGAAATTTGGATGAATGGAATTCAAAATTTGTAACGGTTTCCCAACGGATATAATTGATAAGAATCAAGGACGATGCCTCCCAACGGATTCTCTATCTACACGCGCTTGGCTCACTGCGTTTGCTGGTTTTGATTTTTTGGGAAGAACTGATGGGTTCTGTTGTATCGCTGGGTTTTTGCTGATTCAAAAGTGGGCTTGGGCTGAAATTGGAACTGATTTGGGCTGCTAAAAAGTGGAGGTTAGGAATTGGCCAATAAAAAGTGGAGGTTGCAAACTTGGCCAACTGAATTCAATTTAATTTAGACGGATTAATACAAATTAATTAAGGAAAAATTATATATAATAGCAAATTAATAAATTAAATTAATTGTTATAACCGCCCTTTGATTTAATTGTGTCCCGTAGCAAACTGTTTGTCAGTCACCTCTCTCCCTCAAACTCTCGCTCGCCACTCTCCTCTCTCGCTCGCCACTCTCCTCTCTCGCTCCATCTCTCCTCTCTCGCTCCATCTCTCGCTCGCTTCCTCTCACTTTTATACAAACACAAGTGTATACAATCTGTTTTTATTTGTATAAAGTGAGAGGAAATTGTATAAATACATATATTTTTGTTTCCCTCTCTCCCCTCTCCCAGATCTCGCTCGCCACCCTCGCCTCTCTCGCTTACACAAACAGAAACAAAATGTATAAATTGCGTTTCTGTTTGTATAAAGCGAGAGAAAATTGTATATACACATGCAAATACATATATTTTCGTCCTATACACTTATAATTATACAATAAAAATACTTTCCTGCTCAGTTTCTTTTGCTTTTCTCTCTTTCTCATTTTATACAAATTCAAATTGTATATTATTTCTCTATTTCTCGTTTTATATAATTCGATTCAATTGTATATTCCCTGCCCAAGTCTCTTTTGCCTTTCTCTCTTTCTCATTTTATACAAATTCAAATTGTATATAATCGTTCTATACATTTATAATTATACAATTCGTTTATACACTTCGTTTTATACAAATTCTCTACCCAAGTCTCTTTCTCTTTCTCGTTTTATACAATTCGTTTTATACAATTCGCTTTAATTGTATATGTATAGCGAATTATATATTTATATGTTTGCTATGGAGTGCAATTATGCAAACTTTGCTATAGCATACAAATATGAATTTTATGTTTGCTATATGTGAAAGTTGTCCATTAATTAATGAGCTTCTTAATATTAATAAAATAATTTAATTATAAATTAATTAATACAGAATATAAACTATTAATTACCTAAATTCTACACGATCATGCTACCTCTTCATGTTCAACACTAGTCGAGCATAGCATTGTAACATATGATTTGTTGATTTGTTCATTTGATAATATATGAGAAAATTATTTTTTATATTTTTTATTAACTTTTACTGATCGAGCATAGCATTGTAACTTGCTCACAAAATATTTCAAGACGTGCATCTAAGCAAATTGTTAGCTCATCATTAATTCTATATGTTAGACTAATTGAGAAGCTAATTATTTAGTGGCTCATTTTCCTGTTTTGACTAGGCAGAAGGCACGAACTAGTAACACAGAGATTAGTAATGGAGGAATTAGTAATACATGGTGTGTTCTTATCAAGTATTTATTTAAGCATTTCACATCTCATCTTGTGTTTGGATTAAAACACTATAAAAAGTTCATTTTCAGCCATATCCTTGAATTATTATGTAATTGAGTCAAGTTAGATAATTGTCAAATAATATTATTTTTTATGAAAAAAAACCTAGCGTGTTGGTTGGGAAAAAAATGAACAGTAATTTAGTGAAATAAGCAAAGCTCCACTTAGAGCAGTTAAAATGTAATTGATAAGAACGTGCAATAATAAACACTTATTATTTTATTTTTTTAAGAAATAACAAATTTTGAAAATGAAATTCAATTGACATGGAACTTACAAAAAAATGAAGACTTTAAAGCAGTTTTAAATATGTCATGATATTTGTGTAGCTATAAAACTTTTAAAACATGTATTCTTAAACATGAATAAAATTGATGAATAATAATCTTGGGTTAAAAAAAAAACATTAATGAATAATAAAGTAAACAATCTAAGTTGTATTGTATTCAATTTATTTTAAAAAAAAAACAACATTAAACTTAAATGAGTAAAATGATTAATTTTTAGTACTAGATAAAAAAATTTAATGATGAGATGGATTATAAGCAGTGGCGAATTCAGAATTTTTGTGAAGGGGATTCGAAATATAAAAAAGGAAACATATGGAAATTACAAAATGAAAAACTAAGCGACATCAGAGGAAACTAGTAATCTGAATCCAATAAGTTCAACTTGTCTTGTCATGCCGCGTTTAGTTTTTTTTTTTTTTTACTTTTACCCTATTTCATCTAGTTTTTTTTAAAAAAAATTCTTTTGTGTTTTACTCTCTCTTTTATATGAATAGAACAAATAAGTTTAGTAAAAATTTTCATCTTTTTAAAATGTCGGAATGACTTGAGAGGCCCTTGTACTTGACTCTATTTGTAAGTTGGACCCTTCTACTTATCAATTTGTCAACTGAACCCCTAAACTCATCAGAGCACAATATTTTAAACCTCTTTGACCATTGATCGAACTTATGTGTCATTGATAATGCTGAGTTAAAAATTTACGTGACAACACGCGTTTGACAGCGAGTGAAAAAGGTATTTTACATTAAAATATTTAAATAAAGATAACAATTATCAAAAAAAAAAAAAAAAAAAACCATCTTCCTCAACCATCCCTCTCCCACCCCACCCCCACCCCTCTCTCCTCCGTCCCCAGCCCCCTTTCTCTCTTCTTCTTCTTCTTGGAATTTCATCCACCACATGACCACTCACTCTCCTCCTCTTCATTCTCTCCTTCATCCATTTTCTTCTCAATCCACACTTCTTTTTCATTACAAATCAATCATCCCCTAATCACTTAGTCTAAAAGTCTTTTAGATTTTAACTTTTTAGTCTAAAAATATTGAGATTATTATTTATTTTTTAGGCTTCAATAAAGTGATCTAAGGATTAACACAAAGGATAATGATGGATATGGAATGATTAAAATTTCATTAATAAGTTAGAGAAAGCTTGAAAAATAATTAGTGGGTCTTGTGAATTTGTGAAATTGATTCAAAATTGTAAGTGAGATTAGTTGGATTTGGGGTAGTGAACTTGTATTTGAATTTTCAAGTCAAATGGAAAAAAATCACATCTATTTGACATGAATTTAGTGTTCAATTTGGAATAAATACGAAGAACATGCTTATTTGGAATTATTTAAAAAAAAAAAATAATGCTCATCTAAAGTTTCCAGAGTAGGATCATCAACAAGAGACCCTTTGAGATCTCATCATCCGCTTATCAGCTTTTAGTGAGGCCTCCTTACTTTCGGAAGACTCTAGTTTATGATTTGTTAGACGTAATATTTTGAAGTGTCGTGGGTTTTTTTCCGATATCTATCTTTATACACTAGATGACTGATCCATTCTGAATGGAAGAAGCACACTGCTTAAGATATAAAGCGCAGTGCAGCCACCCCGACTTCCGTCCTATCCTAATAACAGACCTGGATGCTTCATAGATAGATAGTCTTGGTTTGTCTTGTAGTATTCAGTTTTAGATATTTTATTTAAAATTTTATGTTTAATACTCATTATTTTCCAATAAATTTTAAGATTTAATAAGTTGTTTTGGAATAATTCTTCGATTTTAATGTTTGTGTATGCTTGAGTTAGTCTTCCGCTTATAGTTAATTAAGATTAGGGTTTGGGGGCCAACAATGATTCTCAAGTGTCGATTACGTCTAGATGTAGCTCAGATCGTGACATGTATAAATTTAATACTCATCATAACAAAAACATGTTTGACCATGATAGCAAAAACAATCCATTAAGAAAAACTACAATAAATAGTATTTTGAATCAAGAAAAAAAGAAAAGTTTATTTTGTAATAATCTTTATTTTAGAGAAAATAGCAAAACCTAGCGAGTGAAAGGGAAAATATACAATCAACATAGGAAGTAAAGGAGAAAGAAATAAAAGAAAATCTAAGTGAATACAAGAGAGAAGAATAAGTTTTTAAATTTTTTAAATAATGTGTTGATTGAGAATCGAACCCATACGCAAAAGGCTCGCTATTAAAGTACCAACAAACGACCACTGCAACAATGACGCTCGAAAAGAAAATGTAAAAAACTAGATAAAGTGAAGGATAATTTTGTAAACAAGTCCATAAAGTTTATGCAATGCATATTATTTTGAATACAACAAATCAAAAATTCAATAAAAATAATCTTAGAATAACTTATTCCATCATAATTAATCTCAGCATAATTTACCACATCATAACCAATCTCATCATAACTTGTTTTCAAACGAAGCATTATTTTTTATCACTCTACTACTACTCCCTCTGATTGGTGAATTATTGAGGTTTGACACAATCTTTTTAAAAAATAATAATAATTATAAACATAATTTAAACGCTACTTTTCATTATTAGCCTTTATATTGACTATTCTCAAATTATTATATTTAGAATATGTAAAATAGTTAAGAATTTCATTAAATAATGAAGCGTAAATATAGAAAAAAAGTCTCAATAATACTTTTGAATGTTTGAATAATTTACTTATTTTGAAATTTAATTTATTTCTAAACTTTTATGTCATTGCTCATAATTTTTTTCATTTGTAGATCTATCACATGTTATTTAAATTTTAACTTCGCATTACTACACAATAGAAATAGAGATATTGATGAGTTGACTATTTATTAAATTATAATTTCATATTACAGAAAAATATAATTGTATAATTTGAAAATATGAATTTTCTATCTGAGCTATCATCTAATAATTTGCAAAATATACTTAGACGTTGACTAGACAAAATATTTGTCTAGAAATGCTTCTAGGCGTGTTTGTCAGTAAAATTTTCGTTCACTTGACATATATAACGATTATATTATTTGTTCACACGTTATTCTGAGAGATATGAATGATGGATATCATTGTTGAAATAAATTAATTTATACAATGATTGTTTTTACTTTGAACCTTAACTTTAATCTAGTATTAATTAATTTAGATTTGTCAAGGTGCATTATTTTCTCTCATGACATATTTTTAAAATAAAAAAAAAGCATACACACATTATTAGAAACTAATCGAGTTGTGTTTTATCAACTATTGAACAATATTTTAGATATGAAACTCATATTTTCAATTGCTTAAATATGAAACTTAAAAATTAAAATAATTATACTTAATACTAAATTATACAATAATATAATTAATGTAGAAGATAAAAGAAACAAAGAATAAAGATAATTACGGAGATCACTATTAATCTGAGGAGATGAAAGGAACTAAGGTTAGAAAAAATAAAATAAGTAGGGTGATAACTAAACAACTTTACACCTACAATAACTATGGGTAGATAGAATAATACTCCACAATTAAGTTCAATGAATTAAGAAATAATTATTTAATTGAAATATTTTTTCCTTTTAAGGATAGAACGATTAATCAGCTTTTAAGGAACATTTTAGTAATTCAATTTTTTTGTTTAGGAACTTTCATTTTTTGTATAGTGTGATAATTACTAACTTTATTTTTCTTCGAAAATATTTATTGTTTTATTAAAAGTTCATGATAATAGTCAACTATATTTATAGCCAATTTTTTTTTGTATCATTGCATTATACTTTTTCTCGATGAGATGTACTCCAATTGATGGTTTATTGTGGTTATACATCATTAATACTACCTGAAATTTCAATATTTTTTTTTCAACTCCATATACACTCCCACACCAATCTATATTTAATTATTGTAGAATAAAAATTATTCTACTTAACTATTTTGTTGTGTTTCAAAATGCTGAGATAGTGTAATTTAAGTATTCTAAATTCTGAAAGAGATACTTTAATGGTGGACAAAGGCTTGTATATGTGTTTCAAATTACAAGATCAATGGGAGACAAAATCTTTATCTGCTTCGAAATTCTATATCAACCGTAGACAAAAACTTTATATGCTAAAACAGAACTCAATGAAGAAGTTTCTTTCTCTAAATTCCACAAAAAATTCTAATGGAGCTTTCAACAAACGTATCGAATCTAATTTTAATTGACGATTCAGCAACAATTGTATTACCTATAATTTCAATGAATAATTCGTACTTTTATAAGTGTGTTATAATTTTTCACTACCGAGAAATATGTTTTATTTTTACACAAAATCTTTTTAAAAGCGTGATTCACACTAAATTATAGCAATTTCAAATGCGAAAAAAGATCTTATATCATTGTCAATTACGTTATTATGTATACACAAATACATTTATTCTGACGCACGAATATATTACTATTTACATTTATAAATATAAAAATTATCGCAATATTAATCTATAGTATTTAATCAATCTAAAACCACGTCACGAAGAGGATTTAAACTTTTTTCTTAATCATAGGCAAAACTACTAGTAGTGGTAAAGAAGGGCCGAAGTTGGTGTTGGGCTTTAGCAAACCAGCCTTGCAATATTTTTTGTTTTCACCCTAAAAATGGCTTTCCCGCCCAAGCCACCTTTTACTATTTTGTTGCTATTTTCTCCGTAAATCTCTCAGAGATTGGTTATCATCATCATCATTTTTATGCACATAATTGTGAGTTACCAAAGTTTTCAGGAGATCAAAGAGAAAGAGAAATGCAGAAAGAGCATAATTATTTCTGTTGTTACTTGAGAACTAGGGTTACACTAGTTCAAAATGGATTCCCCTGAACCTTCATCAAAAATCAACGCTACCATCAGTAATACTTTGTCTTCAGACCCTGTACCTGCCCAAGTAAAATTCACATATACATTTTACATTTATTGTCAAATTTGATTTGATTTAATGGGTGGTTATTGGATCTTTTGTTTGATTTTGTTTTGTTTTCTGATTGCTTGGTGTAGTTGGTCTTCGTGAAGGTGGAATTGGGTTGAGTTTTTTTTTTTTTTTTTTTAAATTTTGTTGGGATTTTTTGGTATTAGAATATTTTGGATTTTAGGATTTTGTTTTGGATTGAGATTAAGTGCAAGTGAGTTTCAATAGGGTTGAGGTATTCTGATTAAATTTGTTGAATTAATCTTAGGTAACTCATTTAATTTCCGATGATTTGGTTTAATGAGATTTTGTGAGTTTGAAGTAGAGATGTTAAGTGTTTTCAATTGACCAATTTTTGGGATTGAAGTAGGATGAAGAATATTTGAGTTCTAGGTCTTGTAGGAGGAATCAAAGATTGTATATGCTAGAGTTTCTGTTCTGGCTATTGGATTGATTGATTCTTAAGTTTGGATCAAAGACCATTCTCCGATTTTTCGGATTATCTTGCTCAATAGGATTCTAAATATTTTGTATTGTTAACAATTGTGACTTATAGTAAGTACTTTTTAAGTAGTTTCTAAATATGTAAAGTGTTGTTTGAAAAAAAGATTAAAGAATTGCCAAACGGTAGTTAGTTTGACCTTCGTACTCCGAATCAAGCCAAACAAATTGAAACAGAGGGAGTACTTTTTCATATCCTTGTCGGAACCACTCAAATTTTGCTTTGAGTTAATTTGCAATTTCTTGAACCTCTCTGCATTGAACCCTGAATTATTGTCAACTTAACCAGTTAGATTAAGGGTGTATGTTGGTTGCTCTAAGGAATGCGTTGTTTCCTCATTCAATGTATTTCTCTTACTTTTTTATTTTGGTCTCAGGATTCACCCGTCTTCAATTATATTAGCAACCTCTCTCCCATACAGCCTGTCAAGGGCGCTCCGATTGTGCAAGATTTCTCAGGGCTGAATTCTCCTCCTCTTCTGCTTACCTCACCCCGAATTAATACACACAGTCGATCGAGCCTTTTGAAAAGGTGTTATAAAATTATATTTTAGAATCTTTGTATTTATAATGTTGATAAAATATCCATCAGGCAAAAACTAACTATTTCAGAACCTTAAAACATATCCCAGGAGCCAGTTTCCTAAATTATCCACTGAAGTGTTTTCTGGGAAGAATGAGGATTATAACAATGCTATCACAGATTCAGATGGCACTGGAGTATTTATTTCTCCATTGAGAAGTGGACTAAGCCCTTTTGTTCAGAAAGTATCTGATAATAACATCTCTGTGCATGAGCAAAGTGGAACTCCCATAAGATGTGTGGATGAATTCTTAGTTGATGTTTCAAACTCAGAGTCTGGCAATCCTTCAAAGTCTAATACGAGCCCAAAAGTGGTTGATAGCATTCCTCAACCTCCTAATAGTGCAGAAGATTCAAAGGTACCTGTCGTTAGCATTGCAAGTAAAGATGAAAGAAAAGACGAGATTCCAGAAGATGCAGCCCGTGTTGTTGTAGAGCAAGCTGAAGAGGAGAATAAGGGAAAGTCCCCATCCAATCAGAAATATACTGGGGTTTACAGTACCTCCAGTCCTGACCTGCCATCTCCTGGTTTATGCACAAAGATTGTTCCTGGCTTGGATGCTCATAGTTCGTTGCATAATCATTATGGTGACCGACAAATGGCTCAGGTAAATACCATCCCTTTCTATTTGATTTTGGTAGGAACTCATGTTCTAGAACTTTATCTATGTCATTTGAATTTTGCAGCTTTCAAGGGCTGGCCACACTATGTTGGACGAGGCTTCTAATATACCGATCAAATCTCTGGAGACTGCACGTGATTGCAGAGATGATAATGATAAGATTAGCACAATGTCAATTGCACCTGATGATGGCATTGTGCAGTATGATTCTCAAACCAAGGTATGAGATATTCATATCGTGATGCTATAGCCCAAAACTGAACCAACATTGGTAATTATGAAAATTTTGTGAGATATAGGAAAATGAGTGATATACTTCCTCTTGCAACTCGCAATGTTTTTATGTTCTGTCAACATGCTTGCTTAACGTTTTAATGTTCATGCTCATACCAAAATCCTCAGTGCATAACTTGTCTTTTTAATTTATGTTCAGTTTATTTTAGCTTTGCATTTCAGTATATTTTACTACAACTCACTTCAACATCAATAAGCTTATTATCATTGTTTCAGAAGATGAAACAAGACGTGCCTTTTATACTAATGAATTGAAGTTTAAAATCATGAAGAAGTTCATATATGTTTTTGATAATCGAGAAATCCCTCACGAGTTAGCTTGCCCAACTTCAGTTGGTCCACATGTTAAACTTGAGAAGGTATGGCCCCGCCTTTTTCCTTGCTCCCATGTAAATACTAAGCGTCAGTTAGCGGCAAGATTTGAACTCGTGACTTGCACCCTACCCTCTGAACCTAATCCCTAGTGGCTTGTTGTCTCTACTTGAATACACTTCCATTTAAATGATGTAAAGCTTCATGTCATAACACCTCGCCCTCTAACTCGAAACCTGATCTCGGATGGAGGAAACAATTACTTTTTCCCACACAAAATCGCTGTTGCTTTTGGAAAAAGTAGAATAAGGAACTTAACAATCAAGATTACACTATTGCATCTTATTATGAAAAATGAACACCATATAGTTCTGGCTTTAATGGTTACAAAAAATGTAGGCTAGTCAACATCAAAGCGGAATAAGTAGGCGCTGTCTCCAATTTGAAGATGCTCAACAGAAGATGGCACCAGCTAGCTCAAGTTCACAGAATGCTTCGGGTATTGTGAGCTGTTCAATACAACCAGTCAGTCCTGCTGTCATAGAGGTTGTAGAACCAGTTTCATCAAATAGATCATCAACTACAAGCAATAGGCGATTGACCCAACTGGTGTCTTCCTCTGTTAATTCTGAAAGCCTAAATGTGAAAGTCTCCAAGCCATCTGGTATTGGTTTGCACTTAAATAGTATAGTTAACGGTATGGAAGCTGGTTCTGGTGTAACTGTAAGTGTGAAATCAACTCAGAGGGGAAACTTGAGCATTCGGGGGAAGAAGTTGACCTCCATGATGAGCTGTCACCCTTCTAAGAACTTGAAGAATTGCTTGATATCTTCGAATGTGGTTGGGAGCAACTTGACAAGTGGTGACAATGACGGTATACATGAAAGTTATAGGTCAGATGCAGAAAGTGCTGCAGCTTTTTTGTCACATAATTATGCAAAACCTTTAAATGACACGGTGCTCTTGAAGCCAACAGAGCATACTCCAAGTAACAAAAGGAAGCTTAACTCTGAACACATCGACAGCAATATGGATTACAATCAGTCAAGCCCCCAAAAGAAAAGGAAGGTGTGTTTGTTATCTCTAGGAACTGGATAGCTTAAATTTTCTGCATACTTATAACAGAATTGCATGTTTGTGTAATTCAGGAAGAAAACCTCAGATGGAAATGATGGTGATGGGTGCAAACGCTGCAATTGTAAGAAGACTAAGTGCTTGAAACTGTAAGTTTAAAATATTTGTGTCACTGATCTTCAACATGTTACATATCTACTGATTTTTTTTGGTTTATATTCAGTTATTGTGATTGCTTTGCTGCTGGAGTATATTGTGTGGACTCTTGCACTTGCCAAGGCTGCTTTAACAGACCAGAATATGAAGACACTGTTCTTGATGTGCGGCAGCAAATCCAGTCTCGGAATCCCCTGGCATTTGCTCCAAAAATTGTGCAGCATTCCACTAGTTCCCCTGCAAATATTCTTGGGGTATTCCACTCTTCTGAGAGTTTCTTTTATTTAGGAAGCTCAATCTCCTGATAATTGACATAGCCACTTGAAATGTTACAGGAGGGTGTAGCAAGTTTTACGCCTTCCTCTGCAAGGCACAAAAGAGGGTGCAACTGCAAGAAGTCAATGTGTTTGAAAAAGTACTGTGAGTGCTATCAGGTACATTTCTCTCAGATACCATGCGTTGTAAATACTCTCTGATTTTTCTCAATTATCTGACTAAGTCCTATTTCTTCTGTCTTAATAGGCTAATGTTGGATGTTCCAGCGGATGCCGCTGCGAAGGGTGTAAAAATGTCTTTGGTCCGAAGGAAGGTATTAGAAATTTCCTGTCAACTTTGGAGCTATAATGTCTTTTTTGCTAGAAAAGAACTGCCTAGGATCTTAAGCAGAATGTTATTTTGCCTATGCTTTTGATTTTCGCCATTGATACTTTTGTTGATGGTTCTTTGCATGCATTGCGGTGAAGGGTTTTCCATTAAGTACATGAAATGACTTTGTATGTATATGAGTATTCCCACTGTACCTCTACAAGGAGAGATAGTAGCTTTTCAATCTACTCAAAGTCTCAAACTAAACAAGAGAATGTTTATTACTCTATGTTAAGTTGTGTGAATATCTCATCTGAACGTTTAAGTTGTTAGAGAGAACACAACTTTATTTTCTTCATTCAGCACGCCATCTCATGTGCTGCCCTGAATCATTTTCATGGGTCAAGCTTGTGGAAGTTCTCTTTGATAATAGGTGGTGGTGAGACCGTGAAATTCAAACAAGGACCTGTCTACTTTGATACTATGATGAAGTTGTGACCATCTCATCTAAAAGCTTAAGCTTAAGCTATTATTTTCTGGATTATGTCGTCAACTCTCTATATTTCTCTTCTATTGTTTCTGGCTATGTATGTACATACTGAACCATAATCCTGTTTTAGAGCTGTCCTTGTAGAAAAAACATTCTTGCTTTCATACAATCTAATTAATTATAGCCATTCATGTACTATTTGCTCTATATTCCTTTATTCTCAAGGTTGAGGGGGCTACCTTGCTGTTCTACTATAGAGTTCTTTGGGAATTTTCTTTTCTTTATTACCCAAAAATGAATAGTTAAGCATTCAAAAGTGTCGGGCGAACATTTTCCTTGTTCAGACTATAAACAAGAGAGACCAATTTTTTTACTTCTGGAACATAGTGTTTGTACTGCATCAGCCTACATGGTGACAATGTTTCATATCACTGTGATATGATCAACTTGATCGGATCACGTGTTAGATCTTGAGCTGCCTTATATTTTCTTTTCTTGACCATTATGCTGTGCATATTTTTTTTTTCTGTTCTCTAATGTTTTTGTTTCTCTTTTTTTTTTTTCCTTTCGTGTTTAGAATATGGTATAGATTTGGTGAATAAACACTGCATCACTGAAAGATTGGAGAGGTCAGTTGAGGAAGAGGTAGAGATGGTGACAGCTACAAGTGGGTTATCGCAAAGTGGTCCACTAAATCAATGCAACTCAACTCCTTTGACACCTTCGTTCCGGCGGTCAAAGTAAGATCCTTGTGACTTCTGTTGTTCCATCAACTCCTGTCATGAGTACTTCATATGGTTTCTCATTTCTACTCCCGAAAAATTGATTTTCTTATGACTTCTGTTGTTCCATCCTCTTACTGTTGATACCTCTGTGCAACTCTAGCAGTGTGGATGCATCAAAATCTTGGTTCACTTCTGGAAGATACCTTTCTTCACCTGAATCTGGCCAAGCTAATACAGCACCATATGGACTCTCCCCAGGATCTCCTAGAAGTTCTAATAATCATGACATACATCAGGAAACTACTGGTGATATGCTGGATCTTGTTACCTTCGATCATGAGTTAAGTTATGGCAATGCAAAGTTAGCAAATGAAATTTCACCAGGGTTTAATGTGACTGGCAACATGGATGATATTTTGGCGCTGCCAAAGTCACAGGATTTGGCAATTAATTCAGGCGGTCAACTGATTCCTCAAACTGTCCATTTCATGTCCACGGATCTGTTAAGCTGGCATAACTCACCGATGACCCATATGACCCAGTTTGATGGGAGTGGAATGAACGCTCTGGAATTACTAGACTCTGATAAGAAGCCATATGTAATGGAAGATGACACACCTGAAATACTAAAGGACTCTTCTATACCACAAATTGGTGTTAAAGTGAACTCCCCGAATAAGAAGCGTGTTTCTCCACCTTATCGTCATTTGAATGAGATTGGTTCTAGTTCATCTGGAGGAGGTTTAAAAACCGGCCGGAAATTCATATTGCGAGCTGTTCCTTCTTTCCCACCACTTTCCCCATGTATTCAATCCAAAAATGTTGCTGCTCATAGTACCAATAATTCTGAAAAGGATAGCAGCAGCAAATAACATACCAAGAGGTGAGAAATGTTACTTTTCTCTATCACTTCTAGCACAATACATAACCTCGTAGCTAATGAGCTGGGTTAGTTATTTCTAATTCTTACTTGAAGGCTTCCGAGAACTAGTTCTGTGTGATAAAAGGAACGAAAGACGGTTTTTAAGGTATGAACATCCTTGCATGAACAATGTGATCTTAGTGGAAAAGCACCCTGCAGCTGGGTTTCACTGTCCACACAGTGAAGAATGGGAGGGGGGGAAATCCTTTGCCTTCATATGAGAACTCTTTAAATATCCTTGGAAATCCTATATAATTTAGTTAAAACTGAACATAACTCTAGTTTTTTCGCTGCTGTTTTATCATGTAGAAGAATTCTTCTTGCAGTACTTAGTACAACATTTCAGATTCTTTATATTGGCTTATATGCAGCCAAGTATAATAATTGCTATTATTTGGCTCATGCTGTAGTTGATGATGATGGCAGAAGTAGCATTGTATACTTCATATGAAAAAAAGAGATGTTTACAAAGCCAAATCCTAGTTCCCAAAAGCCTCCATTGGTTGCTAGTAAATTAAAATGCTCTTCCCCTAGTTTATTTGACTAACTTTTTACAGTGGAGATCTTTTAAGCTGTTTTACGACCATCCGTGCCTTTTGTTTTACTTTTGCACTTTAAAAATAAATTTAAGAATTTAAATTTTGGTTAAGCTAAGTATAACTTGAGGTTTTGATACAATGATTCTCTTGTGTACTAAGGTGTTGTTTGATCACGGATTAGTAGTAGAAGTAATGCAAGAATTAGTTATGCAGAACTTTGTTATTCATGTACTTAATTATTTTAACCTATATTAAATAATACATAAATTATTCGTAACTTTTACATATGCTGACTATGTGAAGATGTAAAATGATAAATAAATATCTTCGGTGTGTAAAATTTTATACATGGCAAGTAAAATGTAACAAAACATGATATTCTAGTTTATGCTAGTTTTATCTTATTATTCAAGTAGTAAAAGAACACGCTACAATATAATTGAAGATTGTTATGATTAGTTGAATTTAAGTAGCTTTGAGCATCAAGTGTTATGAAAAGTATTTTTCAAATATTGGAATTAAATTAAATAAGATGTTATAGGAATATAATGAAATGTTAGAATAGAAAAGAAAATAAGTACGTTGATATTTTTGATTAAAAAGTGCTGCTCTTTTTCTATCAAAATTGATTAAGATGCAATAATATTAAGAAGTGTTGTTCTGTTTCTATTAAAATTGATTAAGATGCAAAAATTGAATTTGTTCATGAGTTCTTTCTCAATGTTTAACGTAATCGACAACAATATTGAGGATTACAAAGAGAAAGAAGAAAGCCTTTGAAATGCCAAAAAAAAAAACCATAAAAATTGGCGAGGTGATACATCCTGCTCTCCCAACTCTCTACGATGGGTTTCAGAAAGGTTTTGCAAAAGAAGTTGATTGGAATTCAAATTATCAAAATATTATGAACTATACACACGAGAAAATTGAGAAAATCGCATAATTCCTGTAAATTTGCCACTATATGCCCAAAAATGCCATGAAAAGAGGTGAGATTGTACGTACTGCTCCATCAACTCTCTACAAAAGGTTCCATAAAAGTTTCAAAAAAATAAAATAAAATAGAAAGCGATATCACCAAAATATTCATGCATTACAAACGGAAAATCGAGAAATATGTATAATTCCTTAAAAAAACTATAAATGCGAAAATAGGTGTTAAAATGGTGTGAGTGTACGTGATGGTTTACTAACTCATTACGAAAGTCCTCGTAAAGATTTTTCAAAAAAAAATTGGGTGCTTCAAGGAGCCAGACCCATGGGCTAATATTACATACGAAAAATCGAGGAATTTGTGTAATTCCTAAAAAAAGGTTTGTAAATGCGAAAATAGGCGTTAAGAAAATGGTTGAATATACGTGGTGGTTCCCTAACTCATTATGGAGATCCTCATAAAAAATTTTCAGGAAAAAATTAGGGTTACGAAAAATCAACGTTTGAACCATAAAACGTGTCTATAAATAACGAACTAATAAAACATATTTGATAATAACACTCTCTGTCTCTTTATTTAAATGTATTAGTAAAATAGTTATTTCCTTAGTAGGTTTACTAAGTCAAATCATCACAAGTAAAAATGAACAAAGGGCGTATAATTTTTATGATGAACTTTTTAAATTTGTGCTACTTCCCAACTAACTAACATATTACTAAGTTACTATTTGCATTGAACTGCTTCATGTTGTGTGAGTGCTATATTAGCCTGTAAATCTTCCATAGCTTCAGCTTCTCTGGAAATTATGTGTGTTTTATTACATGACCTCCTCTAGCATCTCTAAGATACAGAGGTAGTCCCAAATTTCCTTCAGTATCTTAGTTAGACTTAGTGAGTTAGTCACTAAGATACAGTTTTCCATCTTTCTTTGTCTGCAAAAAAGCATTGCTTTGAGAATTCTTGTTGCTTCTGCCACCATATTCGATGTAATACCAAGTGGCTGTTCAACATACATGAAATCCCCATGCAGTCTCTATTGTAGAAACCATAAGAACTTTCACCTGAATTTCCTTTATTGGCTCTATCTGTATACATTTTATCCTTCCTGCAGTAGGTGCCTCCCATTTGATTTCCTGGTAGAGAACGATTTGTTGTTTTTCTAGAAAGATAACAAAACTATTCCAATCATTTGGACAATGGTAGTTTGGACTTGCTGGATCATTTTGTCAAAAATTGAATTTACCACATAGATCTCAAAAATATAAGCAACATTAAAAAAAGAATCGTCTCTAAAAGAAATTCGAGGCAAAAGTTACGGTCATTTAAAATTTCACCAAATGTAACGTAAAAGGAGTAGTTGTAAATTATTGAACTGAACTTCAAACGGACATAAATAATGCCTCGGATATCCGATTGAGGCTATTTTTTTTCAATATGGTTATTTTTCGATATCTACGCAAAAAATACCACACAGTGATATAGGATTTGTAGTTTTACTTTTACCGGTTTGTGGCTATATATGGGGTAAAATTATAAGGAAAAAAAGAAAGTCAAATCGGGTAAAGGAATAGAGTTTACCACGTAGATCTTGAAAAAAATATGCAAATTTAAAAAAAGAATCGCCTCTAAAAGATATTCAAGGCAAAAGTTACAGTCATTTGAAGTTTTACAAAATGTAACGTAAAAGTAGTAGTTGTAAATTTTTGAAACTTCAAACGGACATAAATCATGCCTCGGATGTCCGATCGAGGCCATTTTTTTTCAATCTGGTTATTTTTTTGGTATCTATGCGAAAAAATAGCATACACTGCGATAGGATTTATAATTTTACTTTTATCGGTGTTTGACTACATATAAGGTAAAATTATACAGAAAAAAGATAGTCAAATCGAATAAAGGAATGGAGTTTACCACGTAGATCTCGAAAAGATAAGCATCTTTAAAAAAAGAATCGCCTCTAAAAGTTATTCGAGTCAAAAGTTACGATCATTTTAAGTTTCACCAAATGTAACGTAAAAGGAGTAGTAGTAAATTTTTGAACTTCAAACGGTCATAAATCGTGTCTCGAATGTCCGATTGAAACCATTTTTTTCAATCTGGTTATTTATTCGATATCTACGCGAAAAACACCACACTAAGAGATAGGATTTATAGTTTTACTTTTATCGGTTTGTGACTATACATAAGGTAAAAATAAGGAAAAAATGAAAGTCAAATCGGATAAAGAAATTGGGTTTACCACGTAGATCTCATAATAATAAGCAACTTTAAAAAAAGAATCGCCTCTAAAAGATATTCGAAGCAAAAGTTACGGTCATTTGAAGTTTCATCAAATGTAACGTAAAAGGAGTAGTTATAAATTTTTGAACTTCAAACGGATATAAATCATGCCTAGGATGTCCGATCGAGGTGATTTATCTTTTCAATCTGGTTATTTTTTCAATATCTACGCGATAAAATACCACACACTAAGATAGGGTTTATATTTTACTTTTATCGATTTGTAACTATATATAAGGTAAAATAATAAGGAAAAAAAGAAAGTCAAATTGGATAAAGGATTTGAGTTTACCACGTAGATCTTGAAAAATATGCAACTTTAAAAAAAGAATCTTCTCTAAAAGATATTCGAGACAAAATTACGGTCATTTGAAGTTTCACAAAATGTAACGTAAAAGGGGTAGTTGTATATTTTTGAACTTCAAACGGACATAAATCATGCCTCGGATGTCCGATCGATGCGATTTTTTTTTAATCTGGTTATTTTTTCGATATCTATACGAAAAAATACCAACCACTGAGATAGAATTTATAGTTTTACTTTTATCGGTTTGTGACTATATAAAAAGTAAAATTATAAGAAAAAAAAGAAAGTCAAATCGGATAAATGAATTAAGTTTACCACGTAAGTCTAAAAAAAAAATGCAACTTTAAAAAAAGAATCGCCACTAAAAGATATTCGAGGTGAAAGTTACGGCCATTTGAAGTTTCACCAAAATAACATAAAAGAAGTAGTTGTAAATTTTTTAACTTCAAACGGACATAAATCATGCCTCGGATGTCCGATCGAGGCCATTTTTTTCAATCTTGTTATTTTTTTTTCAAAGTTACTGTTTTACTTTTATCAGTTTGTGACTATATATAAGGTAAAAAATTATAAGGAAAAAAACAAAGTCAAATAAGATAAAGGAATAGAGTTTACCATGTAGATCTCAAAAAAATAAGCAATTGTAAAAAAAGAATTGCCTCTAAAAGTTATTCGAGATAAAAGTTACGGTCATTTGAAGTTTTATAACGTAAAAGAGTATTTGTAAATTTTAGAACTTCAAACGGTCATAAATCATATATCGGATGTCCGATCGAGATGACTTCTTTTTTTCAATCTGGTTATTTTTTTTGATATCTATGCGAAAAAACACCACACACTGAGATAGGATTTATAGTTTTACTTTTATTGGTTCGTAAATATAAGGTAAAATTATAAGGAAAAAATTAAAGTCAAATCAGATAAAGGAAATGAGTTTACCAAGTAGATCTCGAATAAATAAGCAACTTTAAAAAAAGAATCGCCTCTAAAAGATATTCGAGGCAAAAGTTACGATCATTTGAAGTTTCATCAAATGTAACGTAAAAGGAGTAGTTGTATATTTTTAAACTTCAAACGAACATAAATCATGCCTTAGATGTCTGATCGAGATGATTTTTTTATTCAATCTGATTATTTTTTCAATATCTACGTAAAAAAAACCACACACTAAGATAGGATTTATAGTTTTACTTTTATCGGTTTGTGACTATATATAAAAGGTACAATTATAAGGAAAAAATAAAGTCAAATCGGATAAAGGAATTGAGCTTACACGTAAATCTAAAAAAAAATATGCAACTTTAAAAAAAGAATCACCTCTAAAAGATATTAGAGGCAAAAGTTACGGTTATTTGAAGTTTCACGAAATGTAACTTAAAATTTTAGTAGTATATTTTTGAACTTCAAACGGACATAAATCATGCCTCGGATGTCTGATCGAGACGATTTTTTATTCAATCTGGTTAATTTTTTGATATCTATGCGAAAAAATACCACACACTGAGATAAGATTTATATTTGTACTTTATCGGTTTGTGGCTATATATAAGGTAAAATTATAAGGAAAAAAAGAAAGTCAAATTGGATAAAGAAATTGAGTTTACCACGTAGAACTCGAAAAAATAAGCAACTTTAAAAAAAGAATCGCTCTAAAAGATATTTGGAACAAAAGTTACGGCCATTTGAAGTTTCACCAAATGTAACGTAAAAGAAGTAGTTGTAATTTTTTGAATTTTAAACGACATAAATCATGCCTCAGATGTCCGATCTAGACGATTTTTTTTCAATATGTTTATTTTTTTTGATATCTATGCGAAAAAACATCACACACTGAGATAAGATTTATAGTTGTACTTTTATCGATTTGAGGCTATATATAAGGTAAAATTATAAGGAAAAAAAGAAAGTCAAATCGGATAAAAGAATGGAAATTATCACGTAGATCTCCAAAAAATAAGCAACTTTAGAAAACGAATCGCCTCTAAAAGATATTTGAGGCTAAAGTTGCGGTCATTTGAAGTTCCACCAAATGCAACGTATAAGAGTAGTTATATATTTTTGAACTTCAAACGGACATAAAACGCGCATTCGATGTCCGATCGAGGTGTTCTTTTCCCAATCTGTTAATTTTTCGATATCTACGCGAAAAAATATCACACACTGCCATATAATTTATAGTTTTGCGTTTATCAGTTTTTGACCATATATAGGGCAAAATTATATGAAAAAAATAAAAGTCAAATCGGATAAAGGAATTGAGTTTACCACGTAGATCTCGAAAAAATAAGCAACTTTAAAAAAAAGAATCGCCTCTAAAAGATATTCGAGGAAAAAATTACGATCATTTGCAGTTTCAACAAATGTAACGTTAAAGGGGTAGTTGTGAAAAATTGAACTTCAAACTGACATAAACCGCGCCACCGATGTCCGATCGAGATAATTTATTTTTTCAATATAATTTTTTTTATATCTACGCGAAAAAAATACCACACACGGCCATAGAATTTATAGTTTTACGTTTATCGGTTTTTGAATTTTGATCACATATAGGACAAAATTATTAGGAAAAAATGAAAGTCAAATCCGATAAAGGGATTGAGTTTACCACGTAGATCTCGAAAAAATAAGCAACTTTAAAAAATAATTGCCTCTAAAAGAAACTTGAGGAAAAAGTTACGGTCATTTGAAGTTTTAACAAATGTAACGTTAAAGGGATAGTTGTGAAAATTTGAACTTCAAACGGACATAAAACGCGCCTCCAATGTCCGATCGAGCCAATCTTTTTTCCAATTTGATTATTTTTTTTATATTTACGCGAAAAAGCACCACACACGGCCATAGAATTTATTGTTTTATGTTTATCGGTTTTCAAAGCCACTCCCTTTGGCAGCATCCACTAATTCGGAACTTAATTTGAAAGCCATATTTTGACCCGAACGTTTTCGGGATGCCGCTAATAACCTACAAATAGAAAGTACTTTTCCTTGTGTGGATCCTATTTCAATGGGAACTTGATGAGTCGATCCACCTACAGATCTTGTCTCCGGCTATTGGGGATCCCATTTCCGTGCCAACGCAAGATATGCTTATTGGACTCTATGTATTAACGAGCGGAAATCATCGGCCATATATAAGGAAAAATTATAAGGAAAAAATAAAAGTTAAATCGGATAAAGGGATTGAGTTTACCATGTAGATCTTGAAAAAAATAAGTAACTTTAAAAAAAGAATCGCCTCTAAAAGATACTAGAGGAAAACGTTACGGTCATTTGAAGTTTCAACAATTGTAACGTTAAAGGAGTAATTGTGAAAATTTGAAACTTCAAACGGACATAAAATGCGCCTCCGATGTCAGATCGAGGCAATTTTTTTGTTTAATCTAATTATTTTTTCGATATCTATGCGAAAAAATACCACACACGGCCATATAATTTATAGTTTTACGTTTATCTGTTTTGACCATATATAGGGCAAAATTATAAGAAAAAATGAAAGTCAAATCGGATAAAGGGATTGAGTTTAACACGTAGATATCAAAAAAGTAAGCAACTTTAAAAAAAGAATCGCCTCTATACTAGAGGAAAAAGTTACGGTCATTTGAAGTTTCAACAAATGTAACGTTAAAGGGGTAGTTGTGAAAATTTGAACTTCAAACGGACATAAAACGCGCCTCCGATGTCTGATCGATGCGTTTTTTCCAATCTGATTATTTTTTCGATATCTACGCGAAAAAACACCACATTCGGCCATAAGATTTATAGTGTTACACTTATTGGTTTTTGACCATATATAGGAAAAAAATTAAAAGAAAAAAATGAAAGTCAAATCGAATAAAGTGGTTGAGTTTACCACGTAGATCTCAAAAAAATAAGAAACTTTAAAACAATAATTGCCTCTAAAAGATACTCGAGGAAAAAAATACGGTCATTTGAAATTTCAACAAAAGTAACGTTAAAGGGGTAGTTGTGAAAATTTAAACTTCAAACAGACATAAAACGCGCCTCTGATGTCCGATCGAGGCGTTTCATTTTACCAATATGATTTTTTTTCGATATCTACGTGAAAAAATACCACACACGGCCATAAAATTTATAGTTTTACGTTTATTGGTTTTGGACATTTATAGGGCAAAATTATGAGGAAATAATGAAAGTCAAATCGGATAAAGGGATTGAGTTTACCATGTAGATCTCAAACAAATAAGAAAATGTAAAAAAAGAATCGCCTCTAAAAGATACTTGAGGAAAAAGTTACGGTCATTTGAAGTTTCATCAAATGTAACGTAAAGGGGTAGTTGTGAAAATTTGAACTTCAAACGTAGATAAAACGCGCCTCCGATGTTCGATCGAGGCAAATTTTTTTTTAATCTGATTATTTTTTGAATATCTACGCGAAAAAATACCACACACGACCATAAGATTTATAATTTTACGTTTATAAGTTTTTGACCATATTTAAGGCAAAATTATAAGGAAAAAATGAAAGTCAAATCGAATAAAGGGACTGAGTTTAACAAGTATATCTCAAATAAAAAAAGCAACGTTAAAAACAGAATCGCCTCTAAAAGATACTCGAGGAAAAAGTACGGTCATTTGAAGTTTCAACAAATGTAACATTAAACGGGTGTTCACACGGACATAAAATGCACCTTCGATGTCCGATCGAGGCAATTTTTTTTCCAATATGACAATTTTTTTTTTATATTTACGCGAAAAAACACCACACACGGCAATGAGATTTATAGTTTTACGTTTATCAGTTTTTGACCATATATAGGGCAAAATTATAAGAAAAAAATAAAAGTTAAATCGTATAAAGGGATTGAGTTTACCACGTAGATCTCAAAAAATAATCAACTTTACAAAAATAATCGCCTCGAAAAGATACCAGAGGAAAAAGTTACGATCATTTAAAGTTTCAACAAATATAACGTTAAAAGGGTAGTTGTGTTAATTTGAACTTCAAAACGGACATAAAACGCGCATCCGATGTCCGATCAAGGCAATTTTTTCCAATCCAATTATTTTTTTGATATCTGTGTGAAAAAACACCACACACGACCATAGGATTCATAATTTTACGCTTATCGATTTTTGACCATATATAGGGTAAAATTATAAGGAAAAAATTAAAGTTAAATCGGATAGAGTGGTTGAGTTTACCACGTAGATCTCAAAAAAATTAGCAACTTTAAAAAAAGAATCGCCTCTAAAAGATACTCGAGGAAAAGGTTACGGTCATTTGAAGTTTTAACAAATGTAACGTTAAAGGGGTAGTTACATAAATTTGAACTTCAAACGGACATTAAATGCCCCTTCGATGTACGATCGAGGCGATTTTTTTTCAATCTAATTATTTTTTTGATATCTACGCGGAAATGAACCCCACACGGCCATATGATTTATAGTTTTACGGTTATCGATTTTTGACCATATATAGGGCAAAATTATAAGAAAATAATGAAAGTCAAATTGGCTAAAAGAATTGAGTTTACCACGTAGATCTCAAAAAAATGAGCAACTTTAAAAAAAGAATCGTCTTTAAAAGATACTCGAGGAAAAAGTTACGGTCATTTGAAGTTTCAACAAAAGTAACGCTAAAGGGGTAGTTATGAAAATTTGAAGTTCAAATGGACATAAAACGCGCCTCCAGCTTCCGATCGAGGTGATTTTTTTCCCTATATGATTATTTTTTTGATATCTACGCAAACAAACACCATATGCCATATGATTTAATAGTTTTACTTTAATCGATGTTTGACCATATATAGGCAAATTTATAAGGAAAAAAAGAAAGTCAAATCGGATAAAGGGGTTGAGTTCACCAAGACGCCGTGCCTAGAGGCCCCCACCCTACCCCCCCCCCGAACCCGAGACGCCGTGCCTAGAGGCCCCCCCTACCCACCCCGACCCCGAGACGCCGTGCCTAGAGGCCCCAACCCTACCCCCCCGACCCCGAGACAAACCTACCCCCCCGACCCCGAGACGCCGTGCCTAGAGGCCCCAAGCCTACCCCCCGACCCCGAGACCCCCAACCTACCCCCCGACCCCGAGACGCCGTGCCTAGAGGCCCAACTTCCCCCCCCCCGGACCCCGAAACGCCGCCGTGCCTAGAGGCCCCAACCCTACCCCCGACCCCGAGACGCCGGTGCCTTGAGGCCCTATCCCCCCCCCCCCCCCGACCCCGAGACGCCGTGCCTGAGGCCCCACCCTACCCTACCCCCGACCCCGAGACGCCGTGCCTATAGGCGCCCAACCTACCCTACCCCCGACCCCGAGACGCCGTGCCTAGAGGCCCCACCCTACCCTACCCCCGACCCCGAGACGCCGTGCCTAGAGGCCCCAACCCTACCCTACCCCCGACCCCGAGACGCCGTGCCTAGAGGCCCCNCCCCCCCCCCCGACCCCGAGACGCCATGCCTAGAGACCCAAACCCTACCCCCCCCCCCCCGACCCCGAGACGCCGTGCCTAGAGGCCCAACCTACCCCCCCCTCCCCGACCCCGAGACGCCGTGCCTAGAGGCCCAACCCTACCCCTTCCCCGACCCCGAGACGCCGTCTAGAGGCCCCAACCTACCCCCACTCCCCTCCCGACCCCGAGATGCCGTGCCTAGAGGCCCAACCTACCCCCCCCCCCTCCCCGAGCCCCGTGCCTAGAGGCCCCAACCATACCCCCCCAACCCGAGACGCCGTGCCTAGAGACCATAACCCTACCCCCCCCGACCCCGAGACGCCGTGCCTAGAGACCCCAACCCTACCCCGACCCCCGACCCGAGACGCCGTGCCTAGAGGCCCCAACCCTACCCCCTACCCCCTACCCCGAGACGCCGTGCCTAGAGGCCCAACCCTACCCCCGACCCCGAGACGCCGTGCCTAGAGGCCCAACCCTACCCCCTACCCCGACCCCGACCCCGACCCCCGACCCCCGACCCCGAGACGCCGTGCCTAGAGGCCCCAACCCTACCTCCCCCCCCGACCCGAGACGCCGTGCCTAGAGGCCCCAACCCTACCTCCCCCCCCCCGACCCGAGACGCCGTGCCTAGAGGCCCCTACCCTACCCCCCCGACCCCGAGACGCCGTGCCTAGAGGCCCCTAACCCGCCCTACCTCGAGACGCCGTGCCTAGAGGCCCCTACCCCCTACCCACCCACCCCCGACCTCGAGACGCCGTGCCTAGAGGCCCCTACCCCTACCCACCCACCCCCGACCTCGAGACGCCGTGCCTAGAGGCCCCTACCCTACCCCCCTACCCTGAGACGCCGTGCCTAGAGGCCTCTATTCCCCTACCTTGAGACGCCGTGCCTAGAGGCCCCTACCCCCTACCCACCCACCCCCGACCTCGAGACGCCGTGCCTAGAGGCCCCTACCCTACCCCCCGACCCCGAGACGCCGTGCCTAGAGGCCCCTATTCCCCTACCTTGAGACGCCGTGCCTAGAGGCCCCTACCCCTACCCACCACCCCCGACCTCGAGACGCCGTGCCTAGAGGCCCCTACCCTACCCCCCCGACCCCGAGACGCCGTGCCTAGAGGCCCTTAACCCCCCCGACCTCGAGACGCCGTGCCTAGAGGCCCTTAACCCCCCGACCTCGAGACGCCGTGCCTAGAGGCCCCTACCCCCTACCCACCCACCCCCGACCTCGAGACGCCGTGCCTAGGCCCCAACCCTACCCCTACCCCCGACCCCCGACCCGAGACGCCGTGCCTAGAGGCCCCAACCCTACCCCCTACCCCTACCCCCTACCCCGACCCCGACCCCCGACCCCGAGACGCCGTGCCTAGAGGCCCCAACCCTAGGCCCCAACCCTACCCCCCCCCCCCGACCCGAGACGCCGTGCCTAGAGGCCCCTACCCTACCCCCCCGACCCCGAGACGCCGTGCCTAGAGGCCCCTAACCCCCCACCTACCTCGAGACGCCGTGCCTAGAGGCCCCTACCCCTACCCACCACCCCCGACCTCGAGACGCCGTGCCTAGAGGCCCCTACCCCCTACCCACCCACCCCCGACCTCGAGACGCCGTGCCTAGAGGCCCCTACCCTACCCCCCCAACCCCGAGACGCCGTGCCTAGAGGCCCCTATTCCCCTACCTTGAGACGCCGTGCCTAGAGGCCCCTACCCCTACCCACCCACCCCCGACCTCGAGACGCCGTGCCTAGAGGCCCCTACCCCCTACCCACCCACCCCCGACCTCGAGACGCCGTGCCTAGAGGCCCCTACCCTACCCCCCCAACCCCGAGACGCCGTGCCTAGAGGCCCCTACCCCCCTACCTTGAGACGCCGTGCCTAGAGGCGCCTAACCCCTACCCACCCACCCCCGACCTCAAGACGCCGTGCCTAGAGGCCCCTACCCCCCGACCTCGAGACGCCGTGCCTAGAGGCCCCTACCCCCCGACCTCGAGACGCCGTGCCTAGAGGCCCCTACCCCCCGACCTCGAGACGCCGTGCCTAGAGGCCCCTACCCCCACCCACCCCCAACCTCGAGACGCCGTGCCTAGAGGCCCCTACCCTACCCCCCCAACCCCGAGACGCCGTGCCTAGAGGCCCCTATTCCCCTACCTTGAGACGCCGTGCCTAGAGGCCCCTACCCCCTACCCACCCACCCCCGACCTCGAGACGCCGTGCCTAGAGGCCCCTACCCCCCGACCTCGAGACGCCGTGCCTAGAGGCCCCTACCCCCTACCCACCCACCCCCGACCTCGAGACGCTGTGCCTAGAGGCCCCTACCCTACCCCCCAACCCCGAGACGCCGTGCCTAGAGGCCCCTACCCCCCTACCTTGAGACGCCGTGCCTAGAGGCCCTTAACCCCTACCCACCCACCCCCGACCTCAAGACGCCGTGCCTAGAGGCCCCTACCCCCCGACCTCGAGACGCCGTGCCTAGAGGCCCCTACCCCCTACCCACCCACCCCCGACCTCGAGACGCCGTGCCTAGAGGCCCCTACCCTACCCCCCCAACCTCGAGACGCCGTGCCTAGAGGCCCCTACCCCCCTACCTTGAGACGCCGTGCCTAGAGGCCCCTAACCCCTACCCACCCACCCCCGACCTCAAGACGCCGTGCCTAGAGGCCCCTACCCCCCGACCTCGAGACGCCGTGCCTAGAGGCCCCTAACCCCTACCCACCCACCCCCGACCTCAAGACGCCGTGCCTAGAGGCCCCTACCCCCCGACCTCAAGACGCCGTGCCTAGAGGCCCCTACCCCCCGACCTCGAGACGCCGTGCCTAGAGGCCCCTACCCCCTACCCCCCCCCCCCTGACCTCGAAATGCCGTACCTAGAGGCCCCTACCCTACCCCCCCCCCGACCCCGAGACGCCGTGCCTAGAGGCCCCTACCCTACCCCCCTTACCCCCCGACCCCGAGATGCCATGCCTAGAGGCCCCTACCCTACCCCCCTTACCCCCCCGTCCCGAGATGCCGTGCCTCGAGGCCCCTACCCTACCCCATGCCCCTCTTACCCCCCGACCTCGAGATGCCGTGCCTCGAGGCCCCTACCCCTCTTACCCCCCGACCCCGAGACGCCGTGCCTCGAGGCCCCTACCCTACCCCCGCCCTACCCCCCTTACCCCCCGGACCCATGGCGCCGTGCCTCGAGGCCCCTACCCTACCCCCCTCTACCTTACACCCCCGGACCCATGGCGCCGGGCCTCGAGGCCCCTACCCTACCTTCCCTCTACCTTACCCCCTCCGACATCGAGGCGCCGTGCATCGAGGCCCCTACCCTACCCCCCTTACCTTACCCCCTCCGACATCGAGGCGCCGTGCATCGAGGCCCCTACCCTACCCCCCTTACCTTACCCCCTCCGACCCCGAGGCGCCGTGCCTCAAGGCACCTACCCTACCCCCCCTTACCCCTCCGACCCCGAGGCGCCGTGCCTCGAGGCCCCTACCCTACCCCCCCTCCCCTTACCCCCCCGACCCCGAGGTGTCGTGCCTCGAGGCCCCTACCCTACCCCCCTCCCTTACCCCCCTTTCCCCGAGGCGTCGTGCCTCGAGGCCCCTACCCTACCCTCCTCCCTTACCCCCTTTCCCCGAGGCGTCGTGCCTCGAGGCCCCTACCCTACCCCCCTTACCCCCGGACCCCGAGGCGCCGTGCCTCGAGGCCCCTACCCTATCCCCTCTACCCCCTACCTCCCACTCCCACCCCCCACGGACCACGAGGCGCCATGCCTCGAGGCCCCTACCCCACCTCCCCGGACCCTGAGGCGCCGTGCCTCGAGGCCCCTACCCTACCCCACCCCTCCCCTCGAACCCCGAGGCGCCGTGCCTCGAGGCCCCTACCCTACCCTACCCCACCCCACCCCCCGGACCCCGAGGCGCCGTGCCTCGAGGCCCCTACCCTACCCCCCACCCCACCCCCGGACCCCGAGGCACCGTGCCTCGAGGCCCCTACCCTACCCCACCCACCCCCAGGATCTCGAGGCGCCTTGCCTCGAGGCCCCTACCCCACCCCACCCCACCCCACCCGGACCCCGAGGGCCGTGCCTCGAGGCCCCTACCCTACCCCCCCTTACCCCCCCGGACCCAAAATTAAAAACAAACCAAACTACTTGAAAGTCTAACATTACTATTGAATATCGGGACTTGAGAAGGAAAAAATTATTATACATCAATCGAAACATTTGTAGCCTTAACAGCTAACCCCAAAAATAGAATAAATCATTGTAGAAAAGAGTGCATTCCATACAATGAACAAAGAGGACCAAGAATTGCCAAGAAATTACGAGTATATCTCCAGAAGCCAAACGATGAGACAAAACAAAGAACTAATCCATATATTTTAGAATACTTAAACTAGTTAAAGATACAAGGATGGTTCTCACCTTTGGTGATCATTGGCTTCGCCAGTATCATCACAAAGTCTCTCTCTTTTTACTCTTTCTTCTCACCTGCTTCCTCACTGGTAGTATGTTCTTTAGTTACATCTGATTTTTGAGATCTCACTGATTTAGTTTTGCTTTCAGCGGGAGCAGATATTGGAAAGCCATCCTCATCTTCACTCTCCATTAGAGGACTGTCAGTATTAACCCCTTTACGACTATCTGGTGCTCAGAGTCATCAATCCCATTTGACTGATTTTCTTCTTCTTATGCTTTTTGGATGTACCATTTTCATCCGTAGGCTTTTCGTACTCCAGTATCTCTTCAATTCTCACTTGACAAAATGCAAACAATGTAAGGCATTTTAAACACAAGGAAATATGCATTTCACAGGAGAGAAAAAAATCCAAAGAAGCTAATGAACTGAAATTCCCTATACAACTGTTATGTCCTTGACACAAAAATAGTTTCGTAAATATATTAAGATCGAGTATTAGATAATCACTTGAAAAATAAGTGTTACGGACATTTTCTATCACCATTCTCAATTTATTCTCGTTAATGTCTCACTCTATTAAACTTTTTCCTAGTAGAAAGGTGAGCACAGTCCCTGGAGAAACAGAAAAATATTTATTTCTGACAACATGATACCACATGTAAACAGAATGGATCGTCATTCTTAATGACATCAGTTATATTAATCTTTTCAGAAGATATGTTATGGCTACACACCCAACATTTCAATGAAATTTGCAAAATGATGCATAAAAGTCTCTCTAAACACCAAAAACAGAGAATTTAAGTTTATTTTTTCAGAGTGTAATTGGGAGAAGTTTTTTGCAAGTTACATCAATGGAGCTATGTCAACTATAAACTCATTCAGGACCAATTAGCATAAGATTTGAAATGAAAATGAGAAAGAGATCTAATATAGGCACTTGATAACTATCAATAGGAAGAATAAGTATGCAATTAGCAATGAGAACAAAAACATACACTAAAGGCACTGTCAACTACAAACTCATACATCAGGCCAATTAGCACAGGATTTGAATTAAGAATGAGAAAGAGATCTAATATGTGCACTGTTAACTACCAATAGGAAGAATAAGTACGCAATTCGCAATGAAAACGAAAACAGAAACTAAAGGCAACATGCACATTCATAAATTCAATAAGAATTCGATCACATAGGAACAAAACCTTGCAACCAATCGAGGTCCCCACCCACCTCCCTACCACACACACACCCCACCTCAGGGCACCTGCCCAAGTCCCCCAAACACACCCAAAGCAAAACATGTATACAGGGAAAATACATAACAACAAATAGAGTACTTTAGGGATTGAAATACCGAAATCAGACAACTTAGGACATTAAAGATGAAGATAATATGGATATACAGGGAATTAGTTTGTAGACTTACCCCTGACTATTTATCTTTAAAAAAAAAGCTTAGATAAACCGAGAAGATGTCAAGATTAACAAGCAACATATGAGGTTGAGACTCGTGTGGACCAAGACATCAGAGATGGCATTGAGACATTCAAAGCACCCAAGTAATATGCAGAATTGTTGAAGGGAAGATTCATGACTAAAACTGATCAACTACTCCACTGTTCCATTGTAAGTGAACCATGTCAGTTAAATATAAATTAACAGAGAACAACGGAAAGCACTTGAGTAAGCCAACACGCTGAGAATATTATAGGCAAAGAGGCTAACAAACGATCAGATCTGTTACCAAACCATACTTCAATATGAAGTGAAAATAAAACTGCATTGAGATGTCTTAAAACACATATTAACACATGATTGAGCTCATCTAACTAGCAACAGACAAGAGTGAAACATGAGGGCCACTAAATAGTTAACTAACAGACGAATGAACCACAACATTATTATGCACGTAAGAGATCTCATATTCATGTAAAAAAAAAAAATCAAGAGCTGACCAAACTACTTGAAAGTCTAACATTATTATTCAATATCGATACAAAAGGAGAAAATTAACAGAGAACAACGGAAAAAACTTGAATAAGACAACACACTGAGATTATTATAGGCAAAGAGGCTAACAACCGATGAGATCTTTTACCAAAACATACTTCAATATCAACTGAAAATAAAAACTGCATTGAGTTGTCTTAAAACACATATTAAGACATGATTGAGTTCATCTAACTAGCAACAGACAAGAGTGAAACAAGATGGCCACCAAACGTTAACTAGCAGACAAATGAAAATGTCAATGGAGCTATGTCAACTATAAGCACGTACAGGACCAATTAGCATAGGATTTGAAATGAAAATGAGAAAGAAATCTAATATAGGCACTTGATAACTATCAATAGGAAGAATAAGTATGCAATTAGCAATGAGAACGAAAATAGAAACTAAAGGCACTGTCAACATAAACTCATACATCAGGCAAATTTGCACAGGATTTGAAATGAAAATGAGAAAGAGATCTAATGTCTGCACTGTTAACTACCAATAGGAAGAATAAGTATGCAATTCACAATGAAAACGAAAATAGAAACTAAAGTTAATCGGCATATACATAAATTCAATCAGAATTCGATTAGACAGGAACAAAACCTTGCAAGCAATCGCAATTCTCCATCTCTTTACGACCCACATCGAGAACAACATCAATCAACTCAGCGCCTTCAGTATAATGACCTTTCGCTCAGTTATTTCCAGCACCAGACTGTCTAAACACAAAGTTATAAGGACGGAAGATTTGTCCATACAAACCAGATCTGATACTATCCATAGTACCAGTCTCTAGATCCATAAGAACAACCCTAGAAACATAACGTCCACCAGAAACTTCATTGAAATAAACATTGATACGTTCAAGCTGAAGATCGGACTCACAGGTAGGATCAACGCCGTGTTCATCACAGATAACTTCCCAGAAGTTTTCTCTCACTCCTACAACGGCTATATGGAACGTTCTATTGTAACTTCCCACAAGCTTTCTGTCGCTCCCCTAACGGCTATATGGAACGTTGTTATTTTATTGTTTAAAATTTTAATGTATCTGAATGAGGTTATTTCATATATATCCTTGAATCAGATTTGAGTTTTGTGAAAGCATTTTCCTGTCTAGCTAACGTATTAGCATACATGTGCATTCACTATAATATTATTTTTTTTACTTTCAATGGTTTTTACGTTCATTCATGATTTTACCTGGTGTTAATCACTGTTGATATCGAATTTTAATCTTCTACAATATAAATTAATCATCGAACTTCTTAAATCTCAAACGTTTTGAAATAATTTACTTTATAAAATTTAAATATTTTTTTCGAGTTATTTTCAAGTAATTTTAGTAATATTATAATTTTTAATTAATAAATATGATTTTTATATAATTATGTGTATAATTAGTCTAATTTATATATATTCGAAAATCGTCTGAAAAAGACTTTGTTTCAGTTAAATATTTGGATAATTAGTTTTAACTATTCGATAGGTTATATTTTTGTTTAATTGCTTTATAATTAAGTTATTTATTTTATTTCTTTTAAATTAAGAAGCTTATTAATTAATCTATATTCATTTTGTCTTGTTTAAATTTTAATTGATTTCACCAATTAAATTCAATTCGGCTAAAATTTCAACTGGAATTGGTTACAATTGTGATCCAATAGCCATCTCTTAATTGCGAATCTAGTGAATAGTGATATTCTATCCTAGCCTCCAATTTTTAAGACCCAAAATTGGGCCACTTATCCAGCCCAAAAACACTTTAAGCAACCCAAAACAGTTTGAGGAATTGATACAGACATACAACTATTATATACATTTGGTAATATATAGCCTAAAATTGAATAACTATTAATAGTCTTAAAAAAATTAGCACGTATTAGACTAAAAGAAATAAAATCAACTTTTTATAGTTTTTTTTCTTTTAATCATGTGCAATCAACCCGCATTAACTAAGAAGATGTGAGATTATTTTTTCTACCTTGTTTTTAACTCCTATAATTAAGGAAGTTAGCTTTTCAACTTTAAATTCTCAAACTCAACTTTATTTAACTGACTATTTAAAAAAAAATATTAACGCAATTTACTCTCTATATTTGACTGTAATTTTATGAATTATCTTTTTCTACCATTCAATAATAATTAGTTATTACAAAATGATTGTCTACGTTTTAAGAAGTGAAAAATATATATAAGAGTCTAGGAAGCAGTTGTTCGTCAACGTGCTTGCTTCCTAGACAAGGATAATTTGGTAAGTTACTATTTAATTCTGCTTTATACTTGTTGCCAATGCTTATACCATTTGCTTTTGAAATTGCGTGTTTCATGATTTTTTCCCCTCTAATTCCTATTGTGTCCTTTTGTTGATAATGCAGTACTTTTTTAAAGTTTTATTTGCCCCTTCTTTTGTACCTTTTACAATAAAATCCACTGGTACATATTGGTAAATATATTGAAATGTGAGACTATTTTTAATGCCTTAAAGGCATTAAAATACTGATGTTAGCACTTACTTAGACCCACACGTTCTTCAATAATATTTATAGTATTCTTTTTTTTTGTAGACATATTTACTACTTATTCATTTGTAGTTATTTTAGGCTTTCTTTGTTATTATGTTTGAGATCACGTAGAATAAAATTAACTAATAAATTTAATATTTCATATTTCATTATAAGGCTACATTTAAATGATAATATGATTGTTCATTACTGATATTTAAGAATTGTATCAAAAAATTATCTACACTCTAAATTTTATTAAAGATCCATAAATTAGGATAGAAGAAATAACATATAATATTTAAAGCTTATATAAAAAAGTACTAGGAGAAAAACTATATTTATAAGTACTATAAATTATTATAATTATTAAATTCAAATATTTAAAAATCATATAAAAAACGATTAACTCTCTAAATTCTATTGTGCCGCATAAATTAGGACAAAAGAAGGAACACATGTTAATTATAAAAATAATGTCAAAAGCACAATAGTATTATAAGTCACAATAATTAACAACTTAATTTTAAAAATAATAATATATACAACACATAGTTGCCTCTTCAAATTTCATTTGCATCACATTAATCGACCATTAATTCTTCACTTTTTTCTGTTAACTTTGTCTTACATTTCTTTTTAGCCTGAAAATTCATTACTTTAGATTACAATAATTAATAAGTTGAAATACTTACAGTAATATAAAAAAAATTATTTGACTTTCAGTATTTTATGAGCGACGCACATAAAATGGATTTAGAAGAAATGACATATATTATTTGACAATGATGTAAAAAGTATTATAAATCGCAATAATTAACAACTTAGAAATTTAAAAGATATAAACAAAATTGATTGACTCTCAAATTATATCTATACAACATAAATTGGGATATGAGTAACAAAAATTATTTAAAATTACGTAAAAATCACTACAAATTATAATAATTAACAATGTAAAATATTTAAAAGATATAAAAATGATTAATTTTTAAAATTATATATATGCCCCAAAAAATAAGGAGAAAAAAATAATATATATTACTTCAAAATCACTTAAAAATTATAACTCACAGTAGTTAATAATTTAAAATATTTTAAAAAATCATATAAATTTTGAGTAACTTCTCAAGTTTCAACATGCCTGTTTGTAGTCAGGTATAATTTTGCAATTTAAAGTTTTTAATTTTTTTTTTGTCTTTATCACTTTATATATATATATATATATATATATATATATATATATATATATATATATATATATATATATATATATTTAAAAATTATATAAAAAATATAATAAATCATAATAATTAATAGCTTCAAAATATTTAAAAATATATAAAAAGATTTTGCTTACTCTCACAATTTTATTTATCCCACATAAATTGGGATAAAGAGACAGAGATATGATATAAAATACATATATTGTAAATCACAATAATTAATAACCTTACTATAAAGAAAATTTATATAAATAAAATGATCGAACTTCATTTGTATGACACGATCAACACAAAAGGAGTAATATATATTAGATGAAAATTATGTAAAAAAAATACTATAAATCATAATAACTAGGAACTTAAAAAAATTGTCTCTCGCTCTCTCAATATATATAAATAAATAAAAATTGGTTAACTCTAATATATAAAAACATGTTAAGAAATTGGTTACCTTCAAATTTTATGTATATCACATAAATAAATTAAAACAGAAAAAATAATATATATTGGGCTCCGTACTGTCACGGGATATGTATCTAGTAGCTTTACAAAACAATTAAAGAAGAATAAAAAAAAATAACCTTTTTATTTCTTCTATTTTTAATAATATGTCTTACCATAGAAGGAATAAAATTGATTCCATCAAATCAATATGTTGGGGGCAGTGCATACATATCTCCAAGACTTTTGAATTATTTGTTAGAGAATCGTATTGATAACGTGTTATGAAATTATATAAAATATTGAGAAGAAAGTAGGGAGAAGAGAAACTATTTTTTATTCTTCTTGAATGATATTCATGATTCACATATTTGATTTACAATGAAGGAAACCCTTTTATTTATAGGGGAAAACTTAACTTAGTCCTCAAGTAAGATTCTTAATCGTATCCTAAAAGGACTCCACATAATTAGACATTCACTATAATACAAATATGTTTATAACAAGAAGAAAATAATGAATCTCTTTTGATTAACTAATTAAATGCACAAGTAAATAAAAAAATTATATTTTTTGTATAAGAAATTGCTCCTTCCGTCTAATATTAATTGTCTATTTTTTACCCTACTAAATAATTAAGAAAAGAGTATTTTTATGAATTTACCTTTTTAATACATTGTATTTGTGTTTCTTATCCATTAATACCAAATTTAAGAATGGAGAATGTTTTTGTTTTTTTTGAAATTTTATGATACTTACGCTTTCAAAAAAGAATTAATATAAAGGCAAAATGAGTAAAAATCTGTTTAATTCTATTTTAGTTTTTGTAAATTGATAATTAAATGAATATCATAGATGCACGTCTTTGACTCTTAAAAAGAAAATTATAATTATTAAAAGTGGACCGAGGGAGAATCATATAAAGAATGTATACAAGGGTCATAAATAAGTTCATCTCTATTATCTTTAATTTATGTTTTTACCTTGTTCATATTTTAATATTTTATTGATTGACGTATCTAGTCTATTTCATGGTTAGAAACTAATTAGAACAAAAGAAAACCCTTCGGGCGATCAGTTTCATTGTTTTTGTTATTCTATAATTTATCAATTACAATATTTAATCCAATTTAACATCATTATCTCTACTTCATAGAGGATGCAACTTTTTTTAATTATAATTTTGGCACAAAACATAATTAGGGATATATCATTTGAACATATGTCCACAATATTTATGCCTTTTTTGTGGGGTGCATTCCACTGTTTAAATGTGCTAAAACCAAATAATGTTCTGTCAACTCACATTTTATTATGCTAAGATATTTTACTCTCTGTTTCACGACGAATGATCTAATTTAACTTGACACGGAGTTTAAGAATATAAAGAAGACTTTTGAGTCTTGTGGTCCTAAATTAAAATTAAGTCAAATGTACAAAATTGTTCTTTGATCTTGTAGTCTTAACTCTTAAACATGCCATGTGGAAAGCAGAAATCAAAATGTTACCAAAAAAAGAAAGAGATCATTCTTTTTTAAACAAACTGAAAAGGAAAGGAGATCATTCTTTTTGAGACGAGGGAGTATTATTATTCCTATGTTCCTAATTACTTGTCAACTTTTATTCTTTTTGAGACGAGGGAGTATTATTATTCCTATGTTCCTAATTACTTGTCAACTTTTGAATTGACACACGTCTTAAGAAAACAATTATTGGCATAGTGAGTTTATCATTTTACCCCTATTAATTATTAAGTAAATGAATTAAAACCTTATCGTTTGGTTTGAATTCAAGTTATGATGAGATTAATTATGACGGGATAAATTATAATGGGATTAGTTATGATGGAACAAGTTATGATGAAATTAATTTTTATTGAGTGTTTGATTTGTTGTATTCAAAATAATAAATTTTAAGAATAATTTATTTGTTTACAAAAATGCCCTTCATGAATGTAAAAAGTGATATAACAAAAAGGTTGAAAATAACATTTTTGTCATTTCCTTATTTTATCCCGAGATAAGTTATCGCAGGATTACTATACCACCCAAGGGGAAGGATAATTTATCCCGGTACTAATTATTAATCTCGGGATAAGTTATCCCGGATTTTCCAACCAAATAATAAATTAAGTGGTATTATAATTTAATCCTAGGACTATTTGGTATTATCCTTCACACCAAACGATAGATTTTCAAAAAGTTCTACCTTTTTCAAATAATTAATTGAGGTATAATAGGTAAACAAAATTTGTCTTTTCTTGATTTGTCAAAATGGACAAGTAATTACGGACAACTAAAAATGAAAAATGGACAAGTAATTAGGGTAGAGGGAGTATTAACTAGTAAGCAAATATTCCCTCTGTCCCTAATTACTTGTCCACTTTTGAATTGACACACCTATTAATAAAACAAGAAAAAAAGGATAAATATACCCCCAAACTATCGTAAATGATATCTAAATATCCTTCGTTATATTTTTAGTACGTTGATGTCCTTACCGTCCAAATTTTGTGGCGTTATCTACTAACGGCGGGACACGTATCACAATCTAAAACACTTACCCTATTTTTATTAAATTTTTAGTCAAATTTAAAAGATCCACCCATATTAATTAAAAATTCGACCCAAATAACATAATACCCACCCCAAATTATAACCCAAAACACTTCTCCATCTTCTCCTTTCTCATCCTCTAAATTTTGGTCAAGTTTTGGTTGATTTTTGGCCAAGTTTTTCGATTTTCAAGCCGTTGTTCACAGAAAATGTTCCTACAAATACGAAACAAACTCATCCCTCCTCATGGAAAAGCGACATCAAGATTACCTATTAAATGGAAACAACCATCTGTAAATGACACTATTACGGTATTACCTTACCACGGTAAATTAAGACCAATTCCATCAAGTTCTTGTTTCATAAATCGCTAGACCTATCATTTTTTCTAAAGAGGGTACTGAATAGCATAATCATCCAAAGTGTCAGGTTTGGGATGGTGAAAGCTCACATAATATCAAAGAATACAGTGACATGACCAACTGAGGACATCATCTTAATAGTTTCAAAATAGCCAGAGTTTACAATTGTATATGGTCAAAAGAATGATATAAACCTTTGAATCTTTGATTGTCCCCTGTCCTTCTCTTCTGGATCTTCCAGATCCCCTATGTTGTTCATGATATTTCTTAACCTATCATGAAATTTGAAATTGCTAACAAAAAATCAGTGGATTTATTTATAGAGGATCAAAATGGGTTGATCATTGATGAACGAGGATACACCAAAAATTCGAATGACAGGTCGTTGAGGAAGAGGAAAAAACAGAGGACGAAGTGTAGATACTATTAAGTGTTTTGAGGGTTTTGGGTTATAATTTGGGGTGGGTATTATGTTATTTGGGTCGGTTTTTTAATTAATATGGATAAAAATTATAATAAAAATTGGGTAAATATTTTAGATTGTGACACGTGTTCCGTTATTGGTAGAAAGGGTATATATGCCCCAAAATTTAGATGGTAAGGACATCAGCGTTCTAAAAGTATAACGAAGGATATTTATATACCATTTATGATAGTTCGGGAATATATTTGTCTTTTTTCCCACAAAACAATAATTGATATGACCTTATCATTTTACCCATATTAATTGTGAAGTAGGTGAATTAAAAAAGTGAAGTTTTTCAAAAAGTTCTTACCTTTTTCAAAGTAATTAATTGGGGGTACAATAGGCAATTTTTTTTTGTCATTTCTTGATTTATTCCAATTGATTTTTTCCCGATTCTGTCTCATTAGGATCAATTCCAAATATTAAAAAGTAAAAATACTCGAGTAATATGGAAATTTCATTATTTTCTAAAAGAACCTCCGATAATTTATTGGGCACTGTACGAAGTATTTGAAATACAGGAAAGAAATACCATTCAGATGTCAAAAACTCAAAATGGACAAGTAATTAGGGTCAACTATAAATGAAAAAGTTGGACAAGTAATTAGGGACATAAGGAATATTAAAATATAGACCCAAATCACTTGTTCCTCGCTTCTTCGAAAGAGTTTCAAATTAACCTCACTAGCTCTTTACTTGCTTGTACAAAGAGTATGCCCGAAGGGGCTCCTACCCTCGTTACGCACTTGAATTGTATACCAAAAAATCAAACTTAGAAATGAATAAATCAATAAATAAACAGTTTCATCATATTACAAATAATAATAATTTGTTTGATTTAATGAATTGTACAAAGAGATCACGTTTAATCAAAATAAATTACTGAATCAATTATAATTTCAAAAGAGATAAGTGTCAAAAACACACCTAAACTATTTACTTTTTTTTGAGTTTCATACCTAAACTATTGAAAGTGTGAGTTTCATACCTAAACTATCACTTTTTAGTTTGAGAAACACACTTCAGTGGTGTGTGTAGTGCTCTCTCTCTTTTATATGAAAAAACTTTGACACATGACATTTCACATAGATAAAATATTTTATCTAGATAAAAATTAAATAATAAAAAATTAATATTAATTAAAAACTAAAGATTACTATCCATATAAAAAATTAAATTATTTTTTTTATCTCACTTCACCACCTCCTCCACGTACCCCTCTCCCCCGCTACAACCCCGTCCTTTTTTAAAAAAAAAAGTCATTTATAAAATATATTTTTTAAAATTTAATATTTCATCCCCCCCCCTCTCCCCCCGATAGAAATTGATATTATTTTATTTAAGAAGATCTACCCCATCCTATTTAATTTTTCGCTCCTAATTTTTATTTTTTTACGTTTTTCTTATTTGTGTTAGATATGCACGTACATATATTTTTAGAAAAAAAACTCTACTAGTGTGCCGAATATAACATAAACAACTAAAAAATATAAAAAGTCGTGTGGCAGCAAGTAAAAAATATTTTTGAAATATATATCTAAAGACTGGAAAAAAATTAAAAGCGGAGGGTTAAGTGAGATGGATAAAATTATATTTTTAAGAAAATAAAATAATATCTAAATTAGTATTTGATGAGGGGGGGAGATGAAATAAAAAATGAAATACTTTTATAAAAGAAATTTAAACAAAATAAAAACTTTAAAAAATGATGTGGGGTGATAAAAATATTTTACATTTTATTTTATAAAGAAAATATTATTTTTTTATAATAGTTTTTAAAATTTTTAATTTTAACTAATACTAATAATTTATTTATGTTTTGTCAAGGTTGAATATTTTGTCCATATGGTGATGTGAAAAATTCTTTAAAATAAAAGAGAGAGAGTGTATTACACATACCATGATGAGAGTGGTATAAAAGAGAGAGGTGTGTTTCTCAAACTAAAAAGTGATAGTTTAGGTATGAAACTCAAACATTCAATAGTTTAGGTATGAAACTAAAAAATATATATAATTTAGATGTATTTTTTATACTTATCTCATTCCAAAAAAAAAATTTGAGTTAACATATCAAATGATAATTCAATTATTTTCCTTAAATCTTACCATTAATAAATAGATAACTTAATCAAAGTAATATTGACTTAACTAGGTACATATACAACAAAACATTGATTGAAGGGACATTCACCAAATACGTTAAATTTATAATAGGCGTTTTATATTTTTATTATAATCATTTCTCTCTCACTCTCTTTCATTAACGTTTTCATTAATCTTCTTTAAAACCTTTTGATATATTTAAATACTAGTGAAACTAATCGCGCTTCGCGCAATTATATAAAATATTTATAAGATGATAATATGAAATACGTAATATTTAGGTTAACATTGAATATATAGATAATATTAATATTTCTCCTCATCTGCAATATCATAATTTTTTTAAAACATATAAAATATATTTAATTATTTTGTATATGTATATATTAGAACAAAATATTGACCGTGGTGAAGTAAATGGAATAAGAGATAATATTGTTGAAATAACAATACACTGTATTAGGTTGAAAATATTTTATATGTTTTAATTTTCTCTATCTTTTGTAGGAGTACTAATATTTTATTCAAACTCTGATTTCATCAAAACAAAATTGATTTTTTTATTATTTCCTTATTATTTTGCTTATTATATTTTTTTAACATTAAGTAAATATTTATAAGACTTACGAAAAATGAAACATATAAAAGTTATGATTAATATTTAATATTAAACGTTACAAGTAAGATGAAGAGACATGAGTTATAAATAATTCAAATGTGTAAGTTTATTAGACATTAAATATATTACTAATTATGTATTGATTTTATTTGTAAAATAAATAAATAAAAATAAGGGGTGAAAATACAAAAATGAAGAGAAAATATAATAATTGGTGACTACATAAATTATAAATACATTTCGAAGCAAAAAACCCAGTGACATATTGTTACATACGCAAAAAATGACATCATGAAAAATATTTATTTTTCAATTACTTTTTTATGATTATAATAAAAATAAAACTCCTAATCATCATAATTTTTTTTTTGTTGTTAAAATGAAATAATTATATTAATTTTTTTTCATAACAAAGAGAAAGTAGAATAGTAAAGGATCAAATGATTAACATTGACAATATAATACATTTAGCTAAATCATTTATATAAATCAAAATTTAAAAACTCTAGCAAAAGTAACTAAGTTGCTAATACAATTCAAAGTGAAAAAATAATCTCTAATTATGCTTTATTTTTTTCTATCTACCATCTTCCTTTGCAAAGAGATCTCCCATCATGTTTTGATCCATATGCAAACTCTTCATTATATGCAACCAACTGAATGAAAAAAATCATATACCAATTAAAAATAATTATGTCAAAAGAAAAAACGAAATATAAACTATATGTAATACAGTTGTATATTATTTTTTCAATAGTACTAACAATACTAAATAATAATTATTTCTTGATATCTAACAAATATTATAATCAAACTATATTATATCTGGAAAACTAACTATTAGAAAGAGCAATTGCATACGAACAACACATTGTTAAGAATTACATAAATTTTTTTAATCATACTTACTTGATAAATGATAATACAAACATAAAAAAAATATTAAGAAAGCATGTCTAAGTACATAAAAATAAAAAGAAAGACTTTAGAATGAAATATATATTACCTTCATATACTTTTTTTGTTACATGTGAGTTAATTCACAAATAAGTATGATGAAGAAGAGAAATTATAACTTTGTATGTGAATCTTCATGAAAATAAATATGAAGTTATATAGACAAAATAAAGGAAATGAAAAATAAGGACTTGAGAAAGATATATTTATTAACTTCATATATATTTTTTTTGTTACATGTTAGTTTCATTTACAAACCAAATACGAATTTATATAGACAAAAATAGAGGAAATAAAAAATAAAAATTTGCAATGAAATATTTCTTACCTTTATGTACTTCTTTTTTGTTACAAACCAAACGAATATGATGAAAAGAGAAAGGATAATTGTGAATGTGAATCTTTATGAAACTAATATGAATTTATAGCAAAATAAAAGAATACAATAAGACATTAAACTTACAAATTTAATTTGGAGTTATGGACATAAAAATCATGAGAGTTATGGATATTATTAAAAGTAAAAATTAAAGAGGGGCAAGTCATTGGTAGTGACTCCTAGTGAATAAATTAAAAAATAAAAATAAAAATACATAAAATATAAAAATATATATATTATAATTTCATGATTAGAAGTGAGATAAAAAAATAAAAAATAGAGAATTTTTTTATAAATGTTCCTACATTAATAAAATATTTATCGTACAAATAAAGTAATACATTTTTACAATAGAATAATTAATTTAAGTTAAAAAAAGTCAAAAATAAATAAATTATGTTTCTCTTTTATTATAAGAGAGATAAAAAAAAAAAAAAAAGTTAAATGCAAATGGAGGCCATAGAGAGGTGCCACATCACCTTGTCTATGGTCCTCCTTTTTATATATATATATATATATATATATATATATATATATATATATATATATATATATATATATTGATTTAAAAAATTCTACTTAACAGGTTTATTTCCTTTAAACAAAATTGAACTAAATTGAACCATGAACACAACTTAGCATTTAGTGTAAAATATTTGCATAATCAAATAATTTATAAGGTAATTACAAGTCAATCTCTATAATAAACATTACATAATTAATTATCTGAAAAAATGATAATTAACTTACTATTAATAGTAAAAATTTATTGATATGTAAAATAATTTTACACCATTGACATATAGGGTGTGTTTGGTATGGAGGAAAATGTTTTCCGTGAAAATGTTTTCCTGGAAAACAAGTAGATTTTGGACTTATTTTCTCATGTTTGGTTGGTGAATAGAAAATATTTTTCGAAAATAATTTTTAGTGTTTGATTTATGAATGAAAAATATTTTTAAGAGACATCTTTTATTTTTACTAGAGTAAAAATAATTTATGAAATTGAAAAAAAAAATTTAAAATAAAATTATTATTTTTTGGGTTGATGCTGGGTGGGATGGGGGTAGTGGGTGGGGGCAGGGGGAGGGGGTAAGAGTGAAAAAATAAAAATTCGAAGTTGATAGTATTTTTAAAAAACAAAATTAATTTTTTTGGGGTTGGGGGTGGGTGGGTGGGGTGGCCGGGGGATTGGGGGGGGGTAGGAGTTTAAAAATAAAGTTTTGAAGTTGAAAATATTTTTAAAAAGCAAAATTAATTTTTTGGGGAGGGGGGGGGGTTGGGGGGGGAGGTCAGGGATCGGGTGAAAAATAAAATTTTGAAATTGAAAATATTTTATTAAAATTGATGTTTATCTAAAAAAAAAAATGTAATTTGAAATTGGAGGAGAGTTTTGAAAAATATTTTCCTTAATTTTTGAAGGGAAGTCATTTTCCTTAATTTTGAGGAAAATGAGTTGATTTGGAAATCATTTTCCAAAACTTTTGTCCCAACCAAACATGGGAAAATTGGAAAACATTTTTCAGAAAATATTTTCCTTCATACGAAACACACTCATATAGTCGAAATCCTTTACTATTGATACATTTTTAGAAGAGATACATAAAAGGGATAGCATTATAAATATCAAAATGTCAATAAAACCCTATTTGCATATTTAAACATTACTACTATTCTATGTATAGAACATTCTTTACGTGCATTTATCAACCCAAACAAAAATGGCAACTTTTATTATTAATTAATAACATGAAATTATTTCAAAATTCTTCCTTGTTCCTCTTGTAGGTAAAAAAAGAAAAGAAATCAATTCTTTCAATAAAATAAAGGGAAATGCACAAGTACTCCTAGATTATAACCAAAATTTCAATGACATTCTTTAACTATTCTAAAGTCCTATTAGCTCTGAACTTAACTTTATTGTAATTTTGTGCACCTTTTTATCTTATGTGGCATCCAAATATCTTCCACGCGCCTCAATTGTGTGGAGTCACTAAGTGTGCCACATAAGACAAAAAGTATATAAAATTAAAAAATAAGTTAAAGAAATAATAGAATCTTAATTTAGTTAAAGTATGTCTGTGAGATTTTAATTATAGTCTAGGGGATACTTATTCATTTTTTCTAAAATAAAATATGTTTTTCCAAAAGTCAACATTCTTCTCCTTTCTTCCCTTTCGAAGTAGCAGACTAGCAGCCATAATTCTTCTCTAAGCCAATTATTTTATAAATTTTAACCAAAATAAACTTAGAACTTTTTCATATTCAGACTAGTATATATTTTCTTCAAAAAAAACTCAAAATTTTCATCTTTTTTTCTCTCTGCCTTTTAATTTATTTTTCAATATTGAAAATGTTTGATTACTATAGAAAAAACAGAACAAGAAAAATTCATCTTTCTCTGTTCTTTCTTTTGCATTGATTATTTTTATTATCACTTTTTCTGATAATCTCATATCTAATTTTTCTTCATCTCATTCAATCGCTTTTGTATCAAAATCAAGTTCTGAACAGCCATTGAAATCAACTTTTGTACAGAAACCCAATTTTTTGAAGAAAAACGAAGCACATATAATCAAAGAAGAAGTACAAGACGTTGACGATCATGTAAATTTAGTTCCTCCTCTTAATCTCACAGCGGAACAGAGTATTCTAAAATCATCAAGATTGTCGAGGCAGTTCAACAGCAGAGTAAATAACTTCTTGAATTCAAGAAATTGCAGAGTGAAGTTCTTCATGACAAGGATTTCCCCTGCAAATACTTTTGGGAGGAGGGAGTTTTTTCGCGTTAGAGACTCTGTTTAAATCTCATCCAAAAGGTTGTTTGATCATTCTTTCGCGTACTCTAGATACACATCGTGGGGTTACAATATTGAATCCTTTAACTGAATTGGGATATAATGTTGTTAGCGTTACTCCAGAGTTATCTTTTCTATTCAACAAGACGCCAGTTGAGACATGGTATGCTGACCTTAAGAAAGGTAATAAGGATCCTGGTGAAATCCCATTAGCTCAGAATTTGTCCAATTTGATAAGACTAGCAGTATTGTACAAGTATGCGGCGTTTATCTAGACACGGATTTTATCATCCTGAAAGATTTTTCAAGTTTGAGGAATTCTATTAGAGCGCAGAGCGTATCTGCAAATGGGAATTGGACAAGATTGAATAATGCAGTGTTGATCTTTGATAGAAAGCATCCATTGTTGTACAAGTTTATGGAGGAATTTGCTTTATCTTTTGATGGAAATAAGTGGGGACAAAATGGTCCATATTTGGTTTCAAGAGTAGTAGAGAGATTGACGATGATGTCTACAGAAAAATATCAACTTAATTTCACTATATTGCCACCAATATCATTTTATCCGGTTGATTGGGTTCGAATTCCCGGATTATTCATGAAATTAAATACAAGAACTCATTCAAGATGGATAGATGCAAAATTGTTACAACTTAGTGGGGAGACTTATGGAGTTCATCTTTGGAATAAGCAAAGTAGTAAAATAAAAATTGAAAAAGGAAGTATAATAGGTAGATTAATTTCTGATCATTGTTTGTTTTGTAAAGATACCTTCTTAACTTTTGAATTATTTTTTAATTGCAGATTTGTAAAAAGATAGAAAGACTTTATTTATACATTCAAAATAAGCTCTTGATCAAGTAAGAAGAGCTTCATTTCTTATTTTTTTGGTATGTTACTATTCTTGGTTTCAATAATATTACTGTTTATTTCTAGGAATAATATAGACCCTAAACTTGACTTTAAATTTTAATTTTGATATCCAAGTTTCATATTGCACAAACAGACACTTAAACTATTCAACCTTTGAATAAATTAACATGCAAATCCTACCTGGCAAAACGTGTGATGTGCACGTATTTTGCACGAGTTAGGAGTAATTTTCGAGGCGCACAACGGTAAAGAAAAATATGCTAGAATGACAACTCTACATTTAATGAATCCCTTATATATACATATACTAAATATCATGTGCCTGCGCCAGCGTAGACCTAATGTATGTTAGTTTTTTTCCTTCCAATTTATGTGACACAAATGAAATTTGAAAAGGTAAACTAATTTTTTTATGTGTTTTCTAAAAAAATATTTTAAATTGTTAATTTATGGAGTACCTTTTATGTTATTTTTGAATAATATATGTTACTCCATCTGTTTTATTTTATGTGATACAAGTGATTTTAGGAAAATAAACAAAATTTCTTATATGATTATCAAATAATTTTAGTTGTCATTTTACTGCGATTCATAGTACTTTTTAGTTCTTACGTTATTTTTAAACAATATATGCAACTTTGTTTGTTTCGATAAAAATAAGGGAGTCAACTAAATTTCATTATGTTTTTTAACTATGTTTGTAAAAATTTCTTAAATTGTTACTTGCGTTTTTAAGCTTCTTTTTTATGTAATTTTCAAATATATATCAAATTAGAAATTAAAATGAAGAATTAAAGTTTTTAAATCATTATATTTCTATATTAAAATGTTCAAATCTTTAAAACTTCACATATATGCACCAATTAATAGAAGGAAGCCAAACAATTTTTTTTAAAAAATAATAATATATGAAAGCTCTTTTCAATAATAACACACATATATTTTATTTTTAATATATGACTCCCTTCTTTTTGATTTTATATGAACTTATTTTTCATTTCATTTCATTTCAAAAAGAAAATAACTTCTGAATTTTAATTTTTTTAGATAGCATATTAAAGATCACAAAATTGAAAAATATTTCAATACACAAAATTTAATATACATATAAATTTTAATTTTAATTTTGATTGGTTTCACCTAATATTATACTTGATATATAATTATTAAGAGCTAAGCGTAATCATTATTTATTAACTTTCATATAATAAATAGATATCACAATAACTCATAAAAAAACAAAAAAAAACAAAAATGAGGTAATACTAATAATAATACTTAAAGATGTTTCTAGAACTATTTAATTTTCTTGTATCATTCTTGGTAGATTTTTGCTTGCATGAGTTACATTTTTACCTTTGATCATCATTCACTTCATATATAGAAAGATGTTTCTAAAATTATTTATTCTTGATATATTTTTGTTAGAATGAAATTACATTTTTATTCTTGGTCATCTTTAATATAAATATATCATCCTATTCATTTTTATTTGTAAAGTTACTTTTAACATTTTTTTTAAAAATTTCAATCTAATATATATTATTAATTTTATCACGCTAATTTATTTTCAACTATATTAATTAGAGCCAAAATAAAGATTGAAATAATTAATTTATGATATTTTTATATAAAAAGTAGGCTTTTTTATAAGCATAATGAATAGAAAAAATATTAAGAATTAAATTAAAGTAATAGTAAAATAGAGTAATAATAAAATAGATATCACAGTAAATCACAAAAGAAATAAAAAGGAAATGAAGTAATAACAAATTAAGTTAATGGTAATAACAATAACTTAAGATATTTCTAGAACTATTTAATTTTTTTGTTATCATTCTTGGTAGATTTTTATTAGCGTGAAATTACATTTTTTCCTTGATCATTATTCACTTCATATATAAAAATATAATTCTAGAATTATTTATTATCTTTCTTCATATATTTTTGTTAGAGTGAAATTACATTTTTGTCCTTGGTCGTACTCCACTTCACTCTTCTATATAATAGAAGATTTTTATATTTCCAAATCAAAATATCATTTTAATTTTTTTTAATTCTAAAATGGACGTGCAAAATATTTAATTATTTGACAGTCATTGAGTAACTCACTAATACACGTGAGAGCGTTTGCAATTCACTCTCTTTGGCTCCAAAAGTCGCGTGTTTATGTTTTTATTTAAATGTAGGTTAGCTAAAGTGTCTGTCTAAAGTATCTGTTTGTGCACTATGAAAATTAGAGGTCAAAGTTAAAATTTAAAGCTAAATTTAGGATCTAATATATGTATTATTACTTATTTCTATACGACCATACGTGTTAAATGAATCATACATAATAGTGTATATGTGCGTACAAGTAATATAAATATGATTTATTTATTTGCAATAAATATTAATTTTAGGACGGTTCCGTAAAATTACATTGTATTTATTGACAAAATCTTGTCCTAAGTAGCTTTTATTTGAAGCTATCCATCTTTGACTTAAAAGACTTGTGGAAGGAATAATGATGGGTGATTATATTAACAAAATAATCTCAGAAGATTAATTGGTCACAAATTTAACCTCTTCAAATAATATACATTTAAAAAGTTAACTACACCCGCTAAAATTATTTCAGACAAGAAGAAGATATTCCTCACTCTTAACTAGCTAGAGATTTTCCGTTTGACTCTAAAAAAAATGGTAGAAAGTGTTTCATCCTTGAATAATTCTTATATATAGATTAGTTGAGTTGTAACATGAAGTTCGATACCATTTAAAAACAATAAGTGTAAGCTACAAAGTGAAAGGTTGATTGTCTCACTTAATAGTTGTTCACTATTGACTTGACACACCTTTAAAAAACAATAAATTTTGCATTGCTGATAGTCCATTGTATGTATTGCTCCCATGTAGTAGCATTATACATTGGCCTGTTCAACCCTCTTAAAATCCTATCCCACAAGCTTCTCACATAAGTACATTGCACAAAGAGGTGCTCCCTTAATTCCTTCTGCAGCTGGCATAGACAACATGTTTTCTCTACATCCAGACCCCATTTGCTCAGTCTATCAGTTGTCAGCATTTTTCCATGAAGTTGAATCCGTGTTGTAAACTTTGATTTTGGTCTGGAAGCATTCATACACATTAGATATTTCCATGGCACTTTAGGTTTATCTTCTAACATATTGCTATAAAGTTGTCTTATCACACTTTTCTCTAGACTGATTGTAGGAACAGTGGCGGACCCAGGATTTTTGTTCAGGAAGTTCGAAAAATAAAAAAATTGTTGATGGGATTCAAACCTGGGGCATATAGCTTAATATTCAGGGGTTTTACCATTGAGCCATCTAATTTTAATTGTTATTGAGGGGGTTCAAAATGTATACATCTACAAAAACACAAAAAATTTACCTTATATATATCGTGTATTTTTTTGCCGAGGGTGTTCGGGTGAACACCCTGGACCCAATATGGGTCCGCCCCTGTGTAGGAAATTGAGATATAACAGTCCTTGCCTCCAATATTTTCCTAATCATCCAGCATGCCTGCTTTGCTACTTGGATATTAACTGAGGTCGTCATAATATTTTTCAGAAAAAAAATTTGGGTGGTCCGAGAAGCTAGATCCATGGGTAATACACATTAAAAATTGAGAAATTTGGGTAATTCTTAAAAAAGATCTGTAAATGCGAAAATAGGCGTTAAAATGGTATGAGTATATGTGGTGGTTCTCCAAATCATAACAGAGGTCCTCATAAAATTTTCAGATTTTTTTTTTTGAGTTTCTGAGACACCAGATTTCGTGGTGGTTTCCCAACTCATTACAGAGGTCCCCATAAAGTTTTTCTATAAGATTTTGGTGCTTTGAGGTGCCGAATTCATAAGTTAGTACACACGAAAAATAAAAAAAGTCACGTAATTCCTAAATATGGCTTGTAAATGCGAAAATATGCCTAGAAAAAATTGGTGTACTATATGTAACGCATCCCCAGCTCATTATAGAGTTCCTTATAAAATTTTAAGACAAATTTTGGGTTCTTTGAGGCGCAAGATCCATGGGCTAGTACCCACGAAAAAACAAGAAAGTCGCATAATTCCTAAAAGTAGCCTGTAAATGCGAAAATATGTCTTAAAATGGTGGGATTGTACGTAACGCTATGAATTTATTTAAGAAAGAAACCACTTATTATTTGAATAGAGTTTGAATGGTATTAAAACTCTGTTATAAATCTAATTCATTATCTGAATGGTTAATATCAGTGGGGAACCTTAGTACAACAACACTAAAAGAGTCTTGAGTACCCACCCAGGAGCCATTGGGCCAACTAAATCATTTATTCATTGGGTGCTCTATGTTAATTTTATACAAATCCCTATCAATTTCTACATAGATATATATATTCCGTAACGAAGTTGATGGGTGCTCGAGCATCTGGTGGACACCATGTGGGTCAGCCCCAGGTTAAGATTCAGACCTCCATTAAGCACAAACAAATGAGGCATAAATGTTTCTAAAGCCTATAGTGACACTAGATCCAATGACAATAATTAACTAATATCCATAAAGACTTTATCATTCTATTTTAATATGTATATTTATTGCTGCTAAAATTGATTATCTTGTATTGATCCACCAAAATAATAGCCAGCAAATATAGAATATTTGTACATTATCACATGACATAAATTAAATACGTATATTTGGTATCCATGACTCCACTTAACCATTCCAGCTGGCGACCTTTGCAATTGTTCTTTGTTTAATTAATCTTCATTATTTTTCTTGTAACGTGTATTGTCATCTCTATGAATTATTAGTAAAAGTGAAGTTTTCAATCTCTCACGTAAAATACGAATTGACATTCCTTCATCAACTTGGATTACAGGAATCATGCATAATGTCTATTTGCATCGGAAAAATGGTCACTTTTTTCCCCAACAGGTTAACTTGATTACAAGTTTGGATTTCAGAATTTGAATTCTTATATCACCTAAAGTCAATAGACTACTAAAAATTTTCACCGAAAAATGTACATTCGTTATTTCTATAGATATTTTGATTGAATCAATGAAAACAAAGAATAGTAACACTTCCATACGAAAATATTAGGAAATTTCTCACGTGAGAATTTGTTTTCTACCATAAGTTTTTCCAATAAGCTGGTTTGGTTGGAAATAAATGAAAAAAATCAAATTCTATAGCATAAATTTTTCACTTATTTGGAATGGAAAAAATCTTTGTTTTTAGTAGTGTGATATACTGCAACAATAATTGAGTTGACAATCAAATTAATATTTATAAATATTCAGTAGATTCCTAAATGTATATACTGATTTCATGTGAACCCGTGTATGCATGCTTATATAGCATAAATTCTCCCAACTCAATAACTATACTTTTAGATGTGATTCTCCCAGATCGAATCGTTAAGTTGTATCACCTTATTATAAACATTTATCAAAATTCGAGTAAGATGAATATGGGAATATGTACTCCACCAGGTGTACCAGTCCTAGGATCATACTAATAATAACAACTTGTGATGCAATTCCATAGTAGAAACGCCATATAATCGTCACTTCTATTGTATAGCATCTTGTATACTTTCCATTTTGAAAGATAATATTCGAATATTCAAAAACTTGTGAATGTGATTTATTTCTTTTGAGTTGTTAAGCATGAATGTGGGGGGATTCTCCATGTTAAAAGATAAAAATGTCATAACATTGTCAACATATTTTATTCACTAGAAAATAGAATTTACACGCAAAAAAAAAAAAAGGAGATAAAAAGAAAGAAGAATTAAGAAGGTGAATAGAATTTTGTCTACTCGCAAGTTGCAATAGATTACATTTAGTGGTGGAGCTGGAAGTCCAGAGTTAGGGTGTGTTTGGTATGAAGGAAAACATTTTCTCATGTTTGATTGGGACAAAAGTCTTGAAAAATGTTTTTCAGATCAACTCATTTTTCTCAAAATTAAGGAAAATGACTTTCACTTAAAAAATTAAGGAAAATGACTTTCCCTTAAAAAAAATAAGGAAAACATTTTTCAAAACTATTCTCCACTTCAAATTATATTTTTTTTGGCAAACACATCAATTTTTAAAATATTTTCAATTTCAAAATTTTTTTTCACCGAATCCCTGACCCCCCACCGACATCCCCCTCCCCCTAGCACCGGCCAGCCCCTCCCCCCCCCCCCGCCCACCTCCCAAAAAAATTTGAGTTTGTTTTTAAAAGTATTTTTATTTTAAAACTCCTCCCTCCCTCCCCCCGCCAGCCCCTACCCCCCTACCAGGCCCCCCCCCATCCCACACAAAAAAATATTTTAAAGTTCAAAATTTTATTTTTTCACCTAACCCTGGCCCCCTCCCCCTCCAAAAAAAATTAATTTTATTTTAAAAAATTTAAAACTTCAAAATTTTATTTTTTCACCTAACCCCTGCCCACCCACCCGCCAGCACCCCTTACCAGCCCCCCCCCCCAGCCTCCCAAAAATTAATTTTGTATTTAAAAAATATTTTCAACTTTAAATTTTTATTTTTCATCTACCCCATACACCCCCCCTCCCCCTCCCCCCCCAAAAAAAAAATTTTGTTTCTGAAAAATATTTCAGTTTCATAAATTATATTCTACTCTAGTAAAAATAAAAGATGTTTCTTAAAAAAATATTTTTCATTCAAAAATCAAACACTATCATTTCTGGAAAATATTTTCTACTCACCAACCAAACATAAAAAAATAAGTCCAAAATCTACTTGTTTTCCAGGAAAACATTTTCTAGGAAAACATTTTTCATGAAAAACATTATCCTTCATACTAAACACACCCTTAATATCTCACGTGATCACTTAACTAATGATTCTTTTCACAAAAAGTCACTTAATTTTTTTGTAAAACCCTAAATCACTCAACTATGCTCTATGGCTTCTTTTCAAAGAATGTCACTCAACTAGAGTTCTTCTCAGCGAAAGTCACTCAATTTTTTTTTGTAATTTCAAAGTCACTTAACTATAAATATTTTGTCTACAAAGTCACTCATATGTTGATATTTCACTTAGAAAATCACTCAATCAATTTAAATAATTTTTTTCATAAATTTTTGTTGAAATACAATTTTTTTTTTAAAAAAAATAAGATGCTCATTTTATTTATTTTATTAAATATTGTTGAAACACTATTTTTGTTTTAAACTAATTTCTTAAAAAATAATAAGACATTCATTTTAATTATTTTATTAGATTCTATTCAAACATAATTTTGTTCTAAGCTATTTTTAAGAAATAAAATAAAATGTTGTGTATCCCATACATAAATCGGTATAGAAAGGACTGAGATATATGAATAAACATTGTTATTTGTGAATTTTGGAATAGGGATAACACACGAATACCTAGATCACCTAAGCTATCTTGTAATCTCTAAATCTATGAAAAATAAAGCAACAAACAATTTTATTTTGAAATCCCCGTGAGAAGAAAGAGGTTGAGAAAGAACTTAGTTGATTATTTTCACAAACTATTAGAGTTTAAATAGCTAAGGATATATGTCTTAAATGGAAAGAAAATTAATACGAATCAATACAAATAAATATCAAATCAAGCTAGAGTAAATTTAGGAGTAAATCTACCTAATTCCCAGGATTCTAACACTCCCCCTCAAGTTGGTGCATACAAATTATATGTACCAAGCTTGTTACATATATAACCTGTTTTGGGACTAGCTATACTAGGGACATGGTGAATATGTCAGCAAACTAATTACTTGAACGCATGAACCTTGTGATTATGTCTCCTGAAAGTTCCTTTTCTCTAATAAAATGACAATCAGTCTCTATGTGTTTGATTCTCTCGTGAAATAATGAATTTGATGCAATGTGAAGTGACTTGATTATCTCACACAAGCTTCATTATTGTAGTATCTCAAAATTTCAACTCCTTCAGTAAATTATTGATTCAAATGAGTTCATATGTTGTCACTGCCATAACCCGGTATTCTACTTCTGCAATAGATCTAGAAACCACATTTTTTTCTTACTTTTCCAAGCCACCAAATTTCCCCCAACTAGAACACAATATCGAGAAGTAGATCGTTTGTCAAAGGGTGACCCTACCCAATTTGGATCTCAATATCCAATAATTTTTTCATGTCCTCGATCTTCACAATGAAGTCATTTCTCTGGAGTAGATTTTATGTATCGAAGAATGCGAATAATTGCATCTCAATGACTATCTTAGAATTCAAGAACTGACTTACGACATCAGTTGGGAAGATAATAATAGGTCGAGTCATCGAGAGATAATTCAATTTTCCTACCAGCCTTCTATGTCTTCTTGGATCGCTAAGAGGCTCCACCTAACCTGATAAGGGCTTAACATTTGAATCCATTGGAAAATCAATAGGTTTAACAACTCAAAATTCGGAAGAGGAAAGACGGCCAAAGAGGGCTACTAGTTCAATTTCACGAGATCAGTCTACGGTTCGTATGAAGTTCTATGGGTGATAGACCATTCTTGTAGGAAGTGGAAAAACTTATTTTGAAAATCAAGCTCTAGTAATACATTTTATGACCAGGAAGGTCCATCGAATGGACTACGGACCATAGGAAGGTCTCGTAGAAAGGTTCCAGATTTAGTGAAATTTTGAATGGAAATTTGTGGTCTACGGATAGGTTCCACAAATCGTAGGAATGAGTCGCAGGATTTGTCCAAGATTTAGGCCACAATCACTCGACCTACACTTGGCCAGTAGTCGCAATCGTAGGGCTGACCAATAATTATTTTTAAAGGGTGTTTTGGTTTTTTTCTAAGCAACAAACTTCTATACTACATTATTTTGCCTATAAGATATCAACTCTAAAAAACTATTAGTTGAGTGGCATCTAAGATATCAACTCTAAGAGTCTGAATATGGATTCAGTCGAACTGAACAATTTTTGTTCAAACAATATATTTGTATTGGGAAGTTTATTTAAATTTGTTCAAATATATATATATATATATATATATATATATATATATATATATAAAATTCTAAATCAGTTATTAATATGGAAATCATCATTATATAATTCAAAATTCATAAGGTTAAAATTTTGACTTTGTCTCTTATGATATCAAACCTCCTATATTTTGTGTATTTTTCATCAATGCATTAACCAAATCAAAGAAAATATTTATTTGCCTAAGGCAATAGGCTGGGGCAGAACTAAAGCTCTAACTACATTTTTGCAAAATTCAATAGCTTAAAGGGTGTTTTTTTTTTCTTTTTCTAAGCAACAAACTTCTCTACTACGTCATTTTGTCTATAATTAATCCCTTATAACTGATTTTATCCCTAAGTCTACCCATTCTTCTTCATTCCCCTAAAATTTCCAAAGTTCCTCTCAAAGATTTTCTCTCCAAGGCTCTCAAGAATTCTAGGGTTTCCTTGAGTTCAAGTCTCATTTTCCTCACCAATTGCTTAGTGCTTCAATTTAACGGTATGTAGGGAATTGATCAATGGGTTACATTCACCCATTGAGTCATAAAGTTTCTCCACATTCTCCAATTCAATTTTCCAAAATTGATTAGGTTTTTTCAATTCCTCATGGATTCTATTTATATGGATTAAATTGTTTGATTTTGATCATATTATGATTATCTAAACTTAATTGCATGCTTTCCAATCAATTCCATATGAACTCATGCATTGATCATGATTATGACTATGAACCCTAATTTACATGAATGTATAAAGAAGTTATGAGGTTATGAATGATATTTTCATGAAAGACATGCATGATTTATGAAAATGAATGTCTTATGATTTAGGTTGCTTTAAGATTGACATCAATTCAATTGTGAAAAGTTTTCTAACATCAGGATCATAATTTGGTGAAAGATTTTCTTACTCATGCATTATTCAAGATTTAAGGAGTTATTCTATGATGTTTTTAGCTTGGACTAGCACTTTAATTGTGTTTTTCCATGGATGATGCTATGTTTATGATTATGATTAATTTCGTTAGAATTTTACTTAGCACCAAAAGGATATAGAGATGGAGGATCTCCTATTAGTAGAGGCAGACTCTCTAGTAGCAATCTCGTTATCTTTAACTATGTGTCCCCGTAGGTTATCTTAAGTGATATAGCTAATAGATCCATCTAAACTAAAAATTAAGACCCTTACCCTTGCAAGTAAGGATATCTCTTTTCGACGTGAAAGAAAGACACTAATTCCACGTTATATCTCACTTGGTCTATGTAGGTTAATAGTAAATATCTCACAAATGAACTAATAGTAAATATCTCACAAATGAACTAAGATACCTTCAAATATTTGATGAAACTTTCCTTATGTTTTAAGAATCATTGACCATGTTCATGATTCATGATTCTTCTTTAAAGTTTTTTACTATGTTTAGCTTGATCATGCATTTCATGTTTTTTATTATGTCTCCTTATTATCACGATTTATGTTTTATGCATATCTCTCATACTTAGTAGGGAAAATTACGTAAAATAGCAAATACTTAGCCTATATTAGGTACTATAGCTACAGTTAAAAAAAATTGTAATTTGTGGCTACAATTTTGCAATTCTTGTTATTCCTCTGATTTATATAATTCTGATTTGTATAAATTTAGAATTTGTAAAATTCGATTCATGATTTGATAAATTTAGAATTTTGTATATGGTTACTCTAGCTATTTGTATACGATTTATGAAAATTTCATAATAAATTGCCATGTTAGTATATTGACAAGTGAAATATACAAAAAGAGTTCTAAAAAATCCTAAATGTATAAATATATACTTTCTATATACTTACCCTATTTGTATATTCACAAGTGAAATATACAAACAGACATAAATATACAACCGCAACCTTTATAGCAAACAAAACTATAACTATGGAGCACAATTATCGAAACTATAGTTGTAAAGACTTATCATGTTTATTATGTTTGCTATTTGTGAAATTTTCTCTTTAAAGTATTTAATGTTTGAACGTACTTGGGCTAATATTTTAACGGAAAAAGTATGGGATTAATAGGGGTGTGCAAAAACGGAATCGACCAGTAAAGCGAATAGAAAAAAATGTTATTGGGTTATTGAGTTTTTAATGGTTTTATAAAAAAAATTATTGGGTTATTGGTTCGGTATCAATTTTTACTATTGGGTTATTGGGTAAACAAATAACCCAATAAGACGGTAATAATTTATTATTTTACCCTTCCTAATTATTAAATATAAATAATTTAATATATAATTAGACACTATAACTATATCAAATTATTAGTACTCTACCAACTTCACACTAGACCGTTTTACTAGATTTACTGGTTACTCAAAACCTAAAGATTAAAGTAAGGGGGTCACAATTGTAGCTATTCTAGAAAATGTTTTCCAATTTTCCCATGTTTGGTTGGGACAAAAGTTTTGGAAAATGTTTTCCAAATCAACTCATTTTCCTCAAAATTAAGGAAAATGACTTCCCTTCAAAAATTAAGAAAAACATTTTCCAAAACTCTCCTCCAATTTCAAATTATATTTTTTTTTGGAAAACATCAATTTTAAAAAAATATTTTCAATTTCAAAATTTTATTTTTTCACTGAATCCCTGACCCCACCGGCCAGCCCCACCCCCAAACCCCACCCCCTCCCCAAAAATTAATTTTGCTTTTTAAAAATATTTTCAACTTCAAATTTTTATTTTTAAACTCCTACACCCCCCCCCCCCAACTCCCGCCCACCCCAACCCCCTCAAAAAATTAATTTTGTTTTTTAAAAATACTATCAACTTCAAATTTTTATTTTCACTCCTACCTCCTCCCCCCATCACTATCCCCCACCCCCACCCCCACCCAAAAAAATAATAATTTTGTTTTTAAAAATTATTTTCAATTTCATAAATTATTTTACTCTAGTAAAAACAAAAGATGTCTCTCAAAAACATTTTTCATTCATAAATCAAACACTAAAAATCATTCCTCCTCCCCCATCACTATCCCCCACCCCCACCCCCACCCAAAAAAATAATAATTTTGTTTTTAAAAATTATTTTCAATTTCATAAATTATTTTACTCTAGTAAAAACAAAAGATGTCTCTCAAAAACATTTTTCATTCATAAATCAAACACTAAAAATCATTTCCGGAAAATATTTTCTACTAACCAACCAAACATGAGAAAATAAGTCCAAAATCTACTTGTTTTCCATGAAAACATTTTCTAGGAAAACATTTTTCATGGAAAATATTTTCCTCCATACCAAATACACCCTTAGTCTTGTTGAACTATTTTATTGTAGTTTTAGTTTGTAATTCTAGGTTGTAACATTTACAAGTTTGTAAAGGTCCGTATATGATTAACATAAAATATTTCATACTATGTTTTGGTGCTAAAATGTAATTATAGCCTTTGTACTATATTTTCTCTTATTGATGCAATTTCTCATAATCTTTCTTGTTTCACTATATCAAAGCATTTAGAGAAGTGAGAAGGCATATAATATTTTACGGACATTTTCTTATTGGGTAAACCGAAAACCTAACCGATAATGATCAAAATCGATAAATCGAAAATCGATAAATAATATCTTATTGGTTTGTTATTGGGAGCATTTATAAAAATAAAAAATCGATAAACGAAATCGATAATACATAAAATCGAACCGATCGATGCACACTCCTAGCGGTTAAGCAAACATATACTAGTTAATTAGCTAACATAGTTACAGTTTGCATTAATTCCATTTCGGAACTTACTTCTAGCTATAATTACATTCTCTCTCGCCTCTCTTTCTCTCTTTTGCCTCTCTCCCCTCTCTTTGGAATGTTGCTCGCGGCTCTCCCCTTTTTCAGTCATCTCTCCCTCGCATCTCTCATCTCCTGCCCAATCTCTCTCACACACAAAATTTATACAAAATACAAATGTATAATTTGTGTTTGTATAAAGCGAGAGAGACAAGATATACAATACATATCTCTCCGCCCTATACTTTTATAATTATACAAATACAAATGTTTCCCTGCCCAGTTCTCTTTTGAATTTCTCTCTCACTTTATACAAACACAAATTATACAAATACAATGTATAATTTGTGTTTGTATAGAGCGAGAGAGATTGTATATACAAATATAAATTTTTAACACGATTCAATTGTATGCAGATATACAAATACAATAATTGATACATATACATAGTAGTTACATACATACAATTCACCTCTCTCCATTCTCTATCCTCTCTCTTGCTCACCTCTCTCGCTTACCTCTCTCCTCCGTCTCCCAATCTCGCTCGTCACTCTCCTCCCTATAACTTGTAGCTATGAATTGTAATTGGCAAACTACAGCTATGGAACATAATTGCGTTATTTTTGAGTAGCTATGTGCAAAAACTCCCCTATTTTTATTAGGGGTGTCAAAATGAGCCCAAATATAGATAACCGTCCAACACACCCATAATTTTATGGGTTAGGCTCAAGATAATTTTGAATTGATTTCAATCTCAACTCATTCAAAGCATTAAGTCATTTTAAAAGAATCTTCAATTGAGCCCAATTTCAAATTTTACGACTCTTTTTTTTATATTAGTTTAATGTATTTTCTCATATTGAAGGGATGAATTACAATCTATTTTATATCTTCTAGGATTTACCTTTCATTTGTAATTTCTTCATTTTTTATTTGCTTGAGTTGAAATTCAAATTGTGGTTATAAAAGGTAAATAATAATATGTTAAGATTATTCAAATTAAGTGGATCAAATTGAGCGGATCACGACCCAACACAATATTTAAGATCATTTGAGCCCAACCCATTTGAACCCAATTTTTTTTGAGTGGGTCATAATCCAACCCGATTTTTATTTGGAAAAATTACATGAATTGATACATTTTAATAAATAATACTGATTTTAACAATACTTTTTATTTATTATGATTTATAGCAATACCATGTAAAATCTGCAATATGTATTAAAAGTGAATTATGTATGTAATATATATGAATTATATATGAATTATAATTGTTTTAAAGTATATTATGTTTGTTAAAAATTTGACACATTGAATTATAAGTGTATTAAAATGTGTGATAAATGAATTATTTATCATTAAAATTTGTATTATATGTGAATAAAAAATTGTTCCTTCTAATATGAATTAAACTTGTATTATAAATGAATAAAAGTGATCAAGTGAAAAAAAAATATTATTGCTATAAATGATAAATATTTTTTTATTATAGTAGATTTATGTAAGTTTTCCTTTTTATTTCCATCCAATTTAATATTCCTAAATTAAATCAAATCTGTCCATTTGACACCCTTAATTTCATCATGTGATAAACCCATACATTGAATTAAAATCCCCGCTCTTTGTTTTACTGAAAAACTCATAGTGTAAACCTCCGTACAAGATTAATTGAACGAATATCGCTTAGAATATGTGACTCTAAACTTGTATACATTGTTAATATAAAGATCTTTTATATTATCTCATTTTTTATATGTCTTTAGCAAATAATTTCTCTTATTTTAAGATTATAAATTTTATCTTTATTAAAAAAGAGGGGGTGGGAGGGGGGCGTAAGTAGGGGTGTGCATTCGGTTTTTCGATTCGATTTTATACTATTCGATTTGAGTTTTCGGTTTTTGTTTTGAAGAAGTGTAATCCAATCGAAACCAAAATAAATTTGGTGTGGTTTGGTTTTTCTCTTTTTGATTTGGGTTTTTTGGTTTGGTTAATCGGTTATGTCAATAATTAGAAACATAACAAAATTATTTATAATTTTATATATATATATATATATATATATATATTTAAAATTCGATTTTCGATTTTCATTTTTCTAAATCCGAGACCAAATAAAAAAATCAAACAAAGTAATTATAAATTCAAAATCAAATTAAGAATAAAAAAATTAATTCAAATTAAAATTTAATTTAATTTAATTTAATTTTTTGATTTAATTCAAATAATACACACCACTAGACGTAATTATCAATTGAGTTAGAATAATATCATCATTTCCTTACAATTATGATATTGTACAAAAGTAAGTTCATAAAGTAAAATACGTGTAACGTATTAATCCAATTATTCGTCAATTCTAGTACGCCTTTTGCATTTTTTTCTATGAGTTGATCCATTTAGAAGGAAAAAGAAAGAGTAATGCCTATCCTTTTTCTTTTATTTTATACTTTTTTTTGTTACTGCAATATTAAAATATTAATTAAAGGCCTTCTCTTTCAATACATAAACCAAATTAACATGTCAATAAATATTTTTTTTATCGAATATAATATGTTCTCTGAGTTAATATTAGTACTAAAAAATAAAAGGAGAATTTATTTTTATGAAATATAAAGGATAATATGTTCTTGTGTTCTATATTCGTATTAGTGTTCGATTAATATAGAGTCTCGTTTGGAAGGAAGCATTTTCTATCAAAGATTTTTTTTCATACCTAAAACTCGAACTCAAGATCAAAGACACCATATGTTGAGTATTTTATCAAATAAACCTTCTTGTGATTCGTCTTTTTTGTTAATATACCTGATGACTCATGATTTATTTTATCATGCTTAGCGTGAAGAGATAGTTTGTTTCTTGTGAAAAGAATATATTAAGAACTAATTACAATTTCATGTAGTTCATATTAAGTGAATTATTGGGTATGACACACCCCTTAAAAAAAATATTTAATTTTTTTTTTAAAGATTATTTCTACTATTACCTTTTGATTATTCTCAAACTAATTGATTAGAAAATGTAAAGTAATTAAGAATCCCCATTTTTAAAAAAGTGTAAATATGGAGAAAAGATAGTAGACAATTTTTTGAACTTAAAAAAATCACTTTGAATTGTGAAAAATTCAACAATAAACTTAATACTCCCTCCCGCTATTCCTAATTATTTGTTTATATTTTTTTTAGTTGTCACCAATTATTTATTTATTTCGATAAATTAAGAAAGGACAAAAAAATTTAATTGTTATATCCTTAATTAATTATTTTGAAAAAGGTAAATTTTTTTGAAAATCTTAAATTTTTAATTCATTCACTTCATAATTAATAGAATAAACTGATAAACTTATTGTTTTCTTAATATATGTATCAATTCAAAAATGAACTAGTAATTAAATAGAGTAGGAACTAAACGGAGTATGTGTATTTGAAAGTTTATAATTACAAATATATAAGATATATGATTTATCTTTGTCGTATCTTATATATTTCTATATTTTATTTATAAATTATGATTTTCTTATTTGATAAAATTATATAAATGTCCAAGAATTTGATGGATTTGTTATTGTTGTTTCTCCTCGTACGAAACAAAAATGTAAAACAGTAAAAGAAGGCAAAGCCAAAAAGTGAATGACCAGACACCTACTCACCTAGACAAACAGTGTCAATAAAAAGGCTGTAAACTTTTGTTTTTATTCAATTCTTAAACCCCCAAGTGCAGGTCGGTACTAAATATGCTTAAACCCCTCTATTTTTTCTTACCCGTGAACCCCAAATTGCTATATTATTGTTTTTTTATGTTGTTGTTATTCAACTCTTAAACCCCAAGATTCAACAACTTATGGAAATTTGCTTAAATGGGTAAAATGAAGTGTTTTATACTTTGTTAGTGCTTATATTCAATCTTGATTTTAGACAAATAGGAATATCTTTAGTTGATGTGCTTTTCTTCGTTTTGTCAAAATGGGTAGAGGCATTGATTCTTTTTTTCAGTGTTGCATTGCAACAAAATCATGTCATTTGTTCATATGTGTTCATTGATTTCTGGTAGATTCTTTGATCATAAAGTTAATTGCTTTTTTGCCTCCTTTTTGACATTGGGGGTACCTTTCTCTTTATGCTAAGTATGTAGGTAAACTTAGACAAAGTGTAACTGGTGTAAGCTATCTAGGAAGACACTATTGGTTGTATTCCATTTTCACCCCTTTTGTGAGGTTATAAGTAGATGTGCTTAAATGTTGATTATTGGCATTGCAGGGGCATTTTTCAATAGGGTGCAAGTGTTTTAATATTTTTGGGTATAGCAATGAGCTTCAGTGGCTCTACAGCAGGTTCTGGTGGGTTTGTGTTCATTTTTACAATGCAATTGTTTTAAGTACTTTGCCCTAGCAAACCAGGACAAGTGAGCTAAATGTTTGAACAAAAGGTTGATCTTGCAATTGTTTAGGTAGCGGAACAAGTCGAACATCATTGGAATTTGGGAGGACTCATGTTGTTAGGCCTAAAGGAAACCATGAGGCAACTATTGTTTGGCTACATGGTCTAGGTGATAAGGGTTCAAGGTATTGTTTTTATCATAAGCGTTAATCGTGCTTTTAAGGTGTTGACGCCTTTGAGCACAATAAAGCCGCGATAAAGACTGTCACAAAAATTGTTAATTGATATATGATTTACTGATTAAATTATGATCAATATATGATGATGTTACATAGTTTTGTCTAAATGCCTGCACTATCAGGCTCTAGTGACCTGTATTACACTCTTTTTTGCTCTTGAGAATGGAGGTATTGCTTTTAGTCCATATGCTTCTCAAGCCTAGTTTGGTCAATTTTGGCTCTTTACCTTTTCTTTTGTTTACTTCTATCCTGTCCCAATATAATAAAGCCCGAGTACGAAACGAATGCGTCGTTGTCTTTTTGATCATTTACTTGATTCTTAGGGATCAGGCAGCCAGATGTCGAATCAGGGACCACTTGTTCACTTGCTGATTTTCCTATAGACCAATTAAACAAAACAAGATAAAGTAAATTATTCACAATGTCAGTGACTAATTTGGTGTCACTAAGACTAAGATTAGGCCCCTAAACTTTCATATTAAAAATTTAGTCTAATTTGTCCATTTCAACAAACCTTTTCATAAATTAGTTCTCCAACTTATTTTGTGGTCCCTAAGCTAAATGGATCACTAGTCTCCAAGTTGTTTCTTTAACTGTACAGTATTTTAACATTTCATGCATAAAGCTGACAGCTCTTTCGTTGAAACTTTATGTTGCATATTTTAATCCAACTTGTATTATCTTGCTTAATTAGCTACCAGAAACTATTGCTAACTTTTCTTTCTTATCTACTTTGCAGCTGGTCCCAGCTTCTTGAAAGCTTTCCACTTCCTAATGTAAGGAAATAGTCAGTCTATGCAGGGTGGTTTCTCTAATAAGCGCGATATTTATTTCGTTGTGACTTGTCGGTATCTTTCCTTCTTAAATGGTGTGCAGGTCAAATGGATTTGCCCAACTGCTCCTACTCGTCCTGTTGCTGCCTTTGGTGGATTCCCCTGCACTGCTTGTAAGCCTTATTTTCAGAAACAATGTTGTTTTCTGTTTGTTGATAACCATATCTTCTATATTGTTGTATGCTTGCTTAGCCTGTCTAACTCTCACTGTTCAATATCTTTTGCTTATCTACTGATAAAGATAAACAACAGAGGATCTATTAACTTGAATTATCTTAGGGTTTGACGTAGGAGATATTTCAGAAGATGCTCCTGACGATTTGGAGGGCTTAGATTTTTCTGCAGCACATGTTGCAAATCTCTTATCAACAGAGCCAGCTGATGGTATGTTTCTTTTTCAACTTTTTAGAAAAATATGTGCCAGAAAATCTTATGCAAGATGAAACTGGTGCTTCAAATATCATATATGTAGAAAATCATTTCATCACTACACCTAAGATTGTTTTAATGCACTGTAAGTTGACATCTGATGTGTGACAGTTAATCATTGCATATATATCTGTAACTCTTTTTCATCTTCAGTGAAACTATGTGTTGGAGGATTCAGCATGGGAGCTGCAACTGCTCTTTATTCAGCTACATGTCATGCATTCAGTCAGTATGGTAATGGAAGCCCTTATCGAGTTAACCTGAGTGCAGTTGTGGGCCTTAGTGGCTGGCTTCCTTGTTCAAGGTAGAATGTTATTTCTTAGAGATACCTGCAGCTTTTGTTCCCATGGAATTTTAATTTTTTTTCTTAAAACCTGTTCCCATGGAATATGTTCCCCTTATTAGCTGGTTTTTTTCAGGACATTAAGGCGACGAATGCAAGGAGTGAACGATGCTGTAAGGCGTGCAGCATCTTTGCCAATTTTGCTCTGTCATGGCACTGGTACTTCCATTGCATGCTTTCCAACTTTTGGAATCTTAAAGTCCATCTAACCTTCAGTTTTTTTAGTATATATTAGCTTTTTAACATTGCAAATATATGAAGGACCTGCAAGGTTGTTACTTAAGTGAGTTCCTCCATATGTTGGTTGTCTGCCTGAGATTTCAATTCCCTTTGATGTCCTAATGCATTTTTTTCTGGGGCTCCTTAGTTTCTTTTTGGTAAAACAATTGCCTCATAATGTCAGTGGTAAAACAATTGCCTCATAATGTCAGGGATCAGTATATGACATGTTTAAATTAATATTTATTAGATTGTGAGGGTTAATGGAGTGTCTTGCGAAGCTTTATGGAAGGAAAGCTAGTATAGGACCTCTTGTGGATGATTTATACTGTGATTAACATCTTGGTATTTTTTGGTTCTCTTTTGATAGATATCAGCTGGTGGAAAGGTTGGTTGATAGGATATAGACATGACCTGAATTTGCTTAGCATATCACACCGTTTTGCCCTCATTTCACTAGGTTGTAAGCTTTAGGGACAACAGTGACTATTTGTAGAGGTTCACAGTCGAAAATAATTCTTTTATAACTCTTAAGACATGAATTAATTGAAGCAACTGAGAAGTGGTTTGAACCCAACATACTGCAAGTATCTCTAGATAGTTGCAGTACAATCATAATTTGTTTTCTCCGTTTTTTTCTTTCCCTTCCCCATGAATATTTTCGACAAATAACTTTTAGATTGATCATGATGCAAGGATTTCTTTTCTGTCCATGCTTTTTCCTGCAAAGATTGAGGAAGCCTTTAGTTCCTCGCTAGTTAACATGTCTGACTTGTCCGAAAAAGTGAAGCACCGTTTAAAAGGCTGGGAGATCATTAATTTTACATTCTAAATAATTTCCAGTGTCTCTGGATATAGCATCAGTCATTTGATAACTTTTATGCATATCTCCTTTAGTTGTAAAGTCTTTAAATGTGGAGCCTTCGTTCTATTACTTGTTACCTTATAAACCCTGAAAGGAGGATGTCTCAAAGATGAGTGGTCATTCATCAAACTCTATGACTTGATGATATTGTACTTACTCTGCCCCAACAAAAAAAAGAAGCAAAATCTGCTACTTTTCTTGTGTATCGGACTGTTGGTTGCTGTTGATTTGGAATTTCAGAAGATATCAAGGTCCCTATATTCCACGTGTCTGTGATTTTTCTAATTGGTTGGCCATAGTTGTCAACAGGAAGACTTGCACTCTTGCTGTTGTTTTACTCTTCATGCCATTGAATATGAAGTTAGATTTAACCTTAACGGAATACACAATGGTTCTTGTTTCAGGTGATGACGTTGTGGCATATCAACATGGAGAAAAATCTGCAAGAATTTTAAGCTCATCTGGTTTCCAGAATCTAACCTTGAGGACTTATGAAGGGTATAATATACATTTCCACCTTCTTTCTTGGTATATACGTTAAACATCAGATGTTCCTTAAGATATCATGTTCAACTCTTCTTTTTTCCTTGTATAGGCTTGGTCACTACACAATTCCTGAAGAGACTGATGAAATTTGTCGCTGGCTGTCCGCAAATTTGTATCTCGGGGGGACATGATAAGAATTGTTGAAGCTCTGGTATACGTGATATACACAAAGAAGAAAAATAACAGCCATAGTGTATGAACAGCTAGCCTAGGGAGAGTGGTTCATGGTATACTTGCATTATGCATCCTATTATATTGTCTTGTCTATTAGTATCTGTTGTATCAGTAAACAATAAATCACGTGTGGCTATGCAAGTTTTTACAAATTTGATTTTTTTTTCTCTTGAGAGGCAAAGAAATCAGTTTGTCCTTGTTTAGTTCTCTCTTAATTATTAAAACAACCACACAACTGTTATATCTTAGTTATCACTTTCTCTTGAGAGGCAAAGAAATCAGTTTGTCCTTGTTTAGTTCTCTCTTAATTATTAAAACAACCACACAACTGTTATATCTTAGTTATCACTTTTTCAAAAGAGATTTTTTTTTTCTTTCCAAGTACTTAAAGTTGGTTGGTGAACCTAGTGTGAACATGTCTTGTATAAGTTCATTATTCCTTATGGAGAACAACTCATAATTTCTCATAAGTAAGTTAATGCTTGATTTATTTTTTCACTTGAATTATTCCTGCATGGGTTCTTTGTTTGAGGAAAAACAAAATTTCAAGTGTAGGGTATTGATGTGCTTACGAGTCATTTGGTGTGACGCATAAGGAATAATAATTGTGGGATAAAATGTAAGATTATTTTACTCTCCCTTGAAATATTTATAGCTATCCTATCATTTGTATCATAGTGATGAGATAAGTTGTCCTATATTTAATGATGGATAATTTATCCCAAAATAATTTATTCTCAACCAAATGACTCGAATATTTATGTTCCAAACTTGCGATATCAATTCTTTTGGTGGAATGTGGAATTAAGAATTCGTTTGTAATATCAATAATATTCCTTTGAGATATTTTTTAAAAGGATGTTGAGGTCAAAGCGGGTTGTATACCTAATATAACAAGAGGAACTTTCACATATAGCCACTTAAAAATGACCTAATTACTTTCCATAGCTATAGTTTGATAATTACAATTCGTACCTACATGTTATTGGGAGGAGAGAGGTGAGCGAGAGAGGGCAAAGAGTGAGAGAGAGGTGAATTGTATATGTATATCGGTTAGATAATTGTATATTATACATATGTACTTGTATATATGACAAGTGAGATTGGGATAGGCAGGAGAGAGGCGAGCGAGAGAGGGTAGAGAATGGGAGAGAGGTGAATTGTATATGTATATTAGTTATATAATTGTATATTATACATATGCATTTGTATATATGACAAGCGAAATTGGAGATGAAGGAGAGAGGATAGAGCGTGGGAGCGAGGTGAACTGTATGTGTAATATGGGTTAGATAATTGTATATTATACATATGTGTTTGTATATTCTGGCGAATTATACATATACAAATGTAGCTAATTATACAAACTCAAAGGCAACCCACGTAATTAATGTATAATGTTAGTCGCGAGTGGTAATTATAGCAAACTATAGGTATGATGAGTAATTAAGTAGTATAAGTTTGCTTAACCGCATAATTTTCCATATAAAAACTCCTAACCCATAGAACTATTAATATGGGCTAGCTCACCCCATCCAAGTTAACCCACATAAGCTTTGAAAATTTTAGACGAGACAAGTTGGGTTGACTCATTTTTGTGGGCCAGAAAACGATTAACCCAACCCACAAGTACATGAGCTACGGTTGTGCCGGGCCATAGTGTTTTTTTTTAAAAGTACATCTTTTATTATTTTATAAATAAAATTATAATTTAAAAATATTATAATAAATATCAACAAGAAAATATTACATTGTGTTAGTGTTACTACTTATAAATTAAATCCACAAATAAAATTATCTTTATAATATTTATTAAGTTTGATTTAAAGTAAATTATAAATAGCTAAATAGAAATATTAACCTAATTATTTTATAATGATCATAATAAAACACAAAAAATAGGCTATGACCTACGTAGTGATTCCTAAAAAATTTAAGGAGTTTTTATTTTATGTAGTACATATTACATATTTTATAAATATAATTTGTATTTACATTTTAATATTTAAAACTTTACACTTTGTTTGGATCATTGTTACCCATTGTTTCACAATTTATTGTATTGTATTGTACTCTATTGTATTGTATTGTATTGTATGGTAGATACAGTGTTTGGCTAGATTGTATTGTTTGTTGTTGTTTAGTAACATTTTGACTTTATATTAATTATTTAAATCCTTAATTTAATTAATTTAGGGACCTAGGGTAAGTAATAAAGTACCCCTAAGTCTTTGGAACCAAAATCAACCCTTTAGGACCATCCTAGGTTAAGTACTAGGATGTTTCTTGAATTATACTAGGTTAGTGTAAGAATTTCGTTTTGACCATTTAAACTAATTAATTAAATGGCTAATTTAATTAATTAGGTTACCTAAGGTAATTACTAATGTACCCTTAAGTCGTTAGGACCTTAACTAATCCTTTGGACCATCCTAGGTTAGGTACTAGGTCGTCCTTTTCTTATCTTAACCGAAATCTGAAAATTTCCTTTGTAGTTTCGATTTTAGACCTTTTAAATTAATTAATTAAGTTTCTAAATTAATTAATTAGGTAAACTAGGGGAATTACTAAAGTACCCCTAAGTTGTTAGGAACATAACTAACCTTTTGGATCATCCTAGGTTAGGTACTAGGTTGTCTCTTTAACTAGTACTAGGTTAGTGTCAACCCGGTTTAGTCCTAGGTTGTAGGGTGCAGTATTGGGTCCATTTCGGTTAGTCCTAGGTTAGTTAACTAGTTAGGACAATTAGTTAGGACCTAGAGTTGGTTAGGAAGTTAGTCCCCACATGGAGGGACCCGTCCGCACATGCTGCCTCTTAACTACCCTAACCGAATTCGGTTAGGGTAGTACCCTCCTATGGACGATTCCCACATGCTTTTCCCATGTTCTTGCACATGGGTTGGTTGTACTTTTCTAACTAACTATTCTTGATTTCCTATTTGGAATATTTACTTATTGTCCTAAGGATCCTCACTATATCCTTGGGCACTGCTTAATTTACATGATCATTTTAAATGGTCATGTAGAATGGTACAAGGCTTGACACTTGGATGCCTAGTACTTTGTGTGAAACTATTCTGAACGGATTTTATTTTAGCTTAGGGTATTCATTGCAAGTACACTTCTTGGTCAATGAATCTTGGATTGGGTATGACAACCATAAAAGTATATTTCATATTCGTATATAGAAAATTGGCTAATATCTCTTAGCCAATTTTTCTATACTATGACCAATATTTCTCAATATTGGGCATTGGGGTGCATATGTAACCCTAATATTCTATCATAAGGGCATACTGGGCTCTTCATTAGACATGATTTTCCAGAATGTTACATGTGCATTGCACAATAGGCTTTGTAGATGTTAGTGAGAGTCCCTAGGTCTTCTTTAAGACCATTACTTGAATGTCCTAATGTGATGAATGTATCTTAAATGAACTAAGTAATATAATGACTTAAGTTAAGGAAAGTATGTTAAATGAATAAGTACTTATCTAGAGTAGTTAAGGGTTGTCTAGTTAAGGTGTGAAAGGGGCAAGGAAATGGTCACTTCATCTATTACTTAGATAAGTCTTAGTAATGATTCTAGTTAATGAAATGTGATTGATTATATGTACATGATCCTAACTTAGGTAAGTCTTAAGGATTACTTAGAAAATCTTTAAGAGGTCAATTATGGACATTCTCTTCTTGAGTTACTTGACTAGGTCTTTGGATAACCTTGAAAAGGAGAATGTCATGTTTGATGTATGCTATTGTATTAAGTGACAATGATTATATCCTATGTAGTCTATAGGATCCCTTGTGTGTGTGATATGGATTGTATGGGCGGTCGCTCCACACTCAATCAAGTGAACCTTGGAATCACCTTTGGTAGAAGGATCTCATGTTTATGTGCTTGATGTATTGTAATTGAATGTGTCTCATTCTAAGTAGTCTTGAGGATCATTTAGGCATGCTTTGAGAGGGTGTATGAGCGGTCCCTCTTTGTGTTGCTTAAGTGAGTCTTAGGATAACTTTTAGTGAGGGGATTATATGTAAAAGATGTGTACAGTGAAGGGGACTTCATTGTAACAGTGAAGTAGTTACGTTAATGCTTCTTTAAAATGTGAATAATTGCTTGGATGATTTTTTTGTATTTCTAAAGTGATAAATGATGTTCTTATGATTATAATATGATGTTTAAATCAAAATTCATGAAAAATATGTTATTGACTAAATGTCCCTTTTTCATGGTTTTTGTATGGCTTCCATACTTATTACATCTAATGTGCTAACCCCTTCTTTTACTTTTGATTAAAGTGTAGGGAATTGAAAGTTTGATGTGCCATGGAGGATGAATAGGTTTCTAAGGGTTGAAGATGAAGTATTGGCGAGTCCTCATTTATCCACATGATCCGTCATGTCTTAAATCTTTACTTTATGTCTTGTATGGGCTTAGTCCCAAGTGTTGTATACTCTAAAGTTTAGATGGTTCAAGGGGTTATTGTAAAGGTTTAATGTTTTAATGAAAGTCTTCCGCTTGTGTATTGTTTATGAAAACAGTTCTTCGTGTGTGAAGAAAGTTTTAAACTCTTACTCATTTTAGTATGTTATTATGCAATGAATGATACGAGAGGCTTAGATGAGACTTCTTGAAGTCTCATTTGCCGTGTGACATCACAAGGATACTCTAATTTCTAGGGTGTACTTGTGGGATGTGACAACTCTAAAACGGGTTCATGTTGAAAGTTAAACTTCACCACCCTTGTTCTACAATCTATGGATGCGAAACAAGAATGCAACCAATCCATACCCAAAATAACATCAAAATCAACCATATTGAGTTCTACTAACTCCACATAAGTAACTCTATTGGGCAACATTATAGGACAATTTCTATATACTCTTAGCAACAACCGACTTACCCACCAAGGTACTCACCATAAAAGGTTCATTCAATATATCGGAAAAAATATCAAACTTTTTAGCTACTAGAGGAGTAACAAATGAAAAGGTAGCACCGGGATCAAGTAAAGCATATACATAAATAAAAAATACTTTTAACATACCGATCACCACATCGGGAGAAGTCTCTTGCTCACCCTAGAGCGAAGAGCATAAAAGCGGTTCTTCTTCGGAGCATCATCATTTGAGCCACTTGCTTGTTCACTCCCCTTGTCTCGCCCCCTCAAATTAGGTCAATCTCTCACCTTGTGACCCCTTTTTCCACAACTAAAACAATTTCCCGTTCCAACTAAGCATTCACCAAAGTGACCTTTCCCACACTTGGTACAAGTAGGCTTCTCATTATATGAGTTTCCACTCTTTTCCTTTTAGGACTTAGGTTTAGGCACCCTATCATCACGGGTCTTAGGGAACTTGGAAGGAACTTGATTGGAGAGACTCTTTTTGAACTTAGGATTGTCTTGAATGTCAAGCCTACCCTTTGAAAAACCACCATCAAAAGGCGTAGCCCAATTGGCATATCTACTGTTCCTCTTAACCCTAGTCTCTTCTACTTGTTGATCATGAACCATGATACAAGAAATGTTCATATTATCATGTATCATAGACTAACGACATTCTTCTTTCAAGTCATCCGACACTCCCATCACAAAGCGGCTCATTTCATCTCTAGGGTCGGAAACCAAAGAAGGAGCATATCTTGACAATTTAGTGAATTTCAAAGAGTAGTCAAGTACACTCATACCTCCTTGACGAAGGTTGATGAATTCTTCTACTTTGGCTTCACGCTTCTCTCTAGGAAAGAACCGATCAACAAAATCCTTCTTGAAAATCTCCCATGTCACCGGACCACCCCTTAGAGGTCTATTGTCCCTCCATTAGACGTACCATGTTTGGGCCACATCTTTGAGTTGTTAAGTGGATAAATCGGCCTTCTCACTAGTAGTCAACCCCGTGGCATAGAGAATTCTTTAGATTTCATCAATGAACTCTTTGGGATCTTCCTCAACTTTGGACCCATTGAAAGAAGGAGGATTCATCCTCGTGAAATCCCTCAAACGGGATGCCATGGTGCTAACTTATTGATTTCCTCGGGGTACCACCTCCCGATTAGCTTGGGCCGTCATAGCTTGTGCTTGAGTAGTGACGACATGTGCTTGGGTAGTAATGACTTGGGACATTTGGATAAAAGCTGCCCTTATATCCTTATCCGCCATGGGAGGAGGAGAAATCGGAACTTGATCACCCATAGCAACTTCTTCAAGTGGAGGCAATTGGTTGTCTTGTGCTCCCGCATTAGCAATGCCTTCCTATGCCCTTCTTGCGGCTTCTCTTCGAGTATTCATACCTATAACCACCATACAAGGTTTAGGTGAAATTACACATAAAGTAGACGCTAGAGGCACGACATAGGATTACAAGAAGATGAGAGTTTCCTAAGCATCACATAGTCTCTTATTCATAAGTGTGGTGCGCTTCACAATTATGAATAAGAATCTACATAGACGTGGTTTAATGAGACATCAATACTAAAGTTATTAAACCTAATGCTCTGATACCAAGTTTGTCACATTCGGGAAGCACCCCCTAGACGTAACCGGTGTTGTCGTCCTTTTTGAGGACTAAGAATAACCTCTTAGCTTACATCATTACATTCATAGGTTCAAAATGCGGAAAATTTAAAACTTTTTGATTACTTATACATTGAGGTTTACTTGGACCTCTCGCTTACGCATAATATATATTTATCGAGTATACATAGACCCTTCATATAAGAATATTCCATAGTCTTATACTTTTATTGCACATACATAGTATAAGATAGTCTCATAAGAAGTCTATAACATTGTCTTATATTAAACCATCTAGATATGAGTATCACAATTTGGGCATAGCCCTTAGATCAACAATTATAGCCACATATAGGCTTTACAATTATAGTACCCAATGAAAGAGAATGAACAAAGTGTCTTTAATCCTAAACAACATCCAATTAGGTAGATAGGCATCCCAATGTCCAATTTTGAGAAATATTGGGCATAGTATAAAAAATTGGCTAAGGGGTATTAGCCAATTTCTATATAATACCGAAATAAGCAAAATATTGGCATATTAGAAAATAATGGCTTAAAGGGTGTTAGCCAATTTTCTAACATTAATGAACTTGTTTAAGGAATGTACCTGCAACAAAGACCCTAAGCTAAAAACATATTTTTCATAGTATTTGCATAATAGATATGAGGCATTCATGTGTCAAGCCTTGACATCATAGCATATGACAACTTAAAATGTTCATGTAAATTAAGCAATGCCTATGGACATAGTGAGGATCCTTGGGACAATAAGTAAACATTCAAAATGAGCCATCAAGATTAGTTAGTTAGAAAAGTAAAATCAACACATGTGCAAGCACATGTGTAACCAGACAAGGAGGGGACCACGCAAACCACCTAACCGAATTAGGTTAGGGCGATTAGGGGCAGCATGCGAACGGGTCCCTCCATGTGGGTCCTAACTCCCTAACCAACTATAGACTCTAACTAACTGACCTAACTAGCTAACTAACATAGGATTAACCGAAATAAACCAACTAGGTCACCCGACAACCTAAGACTTAACCGGGTGACACTAACCTAGTAACTATTTAACGAGACAACCTAGGACCTAACCTAGGATGGTCCAAAAGGGTTAGTTATGGTCCCAAAGACTTAGGGGTACTTTATTAATTACCCTAGGTCCCTTAATTAATTAAATTAACAACTTAATTAATTAATAAGAAATTTAAAATTTGGCCGAGACCCTAGCCAATTTCCAGATTTTTGTTAAGTCAAATGTTCTCCTATGTTTAGTCAACTTAGGAGGGGAGTTTTAGTAATTAACCAATTAATTTATTTAATTAAATTAATTAGCCTAAGTTGAACTAGTCAAGATCAGTTCCTAAGACTTATACTCACGTTAAAACACTAAAAACCTACGACGCAAAGCAATGAACAAAAACGTAAGAAAGGCAGGAAGTTCTCTTAGGTGATTTCAAGGTTTTCTTCAAGATTTCGTGCAAGGTGATCTTCATAGATTCAATTCTACATAAGGTATGGGTTTTCTCTCCTGGATTTCTTCCTCCAAGAGTCTTTTCAAACGCTTCAAAACTCATATATTTTTTTGAAACTTCACCCTAGTTATCCTTGTTTTCAATTCTAATAAGTATGTAGATGTAAATCTCGAAAATATTATTGGTATGTGGTGCTAACTATTTTTTAGGTGTAAGTTTCTTGATTCGTTGATGACTAATGAGGCCTGTAGATTGGATTCGAATGATTTGAGTGTTAGTTACACGAATTAAGGAATGATATAATGTTTACTTGTGTTTTGAGAATATGAAGTTACTATGAATCGGCTATGAAGTTTAGTTAGTGTTAAAATGTTAAAGTTTTGACTTGTTCATGTTGAGGAAACACTGTATTACATTCACAAAACGAATTGATTTGGTTAGTATAACATAATGAAAATAGTTTAAGTAAAGTTGGTTCATGCCAATTAATTGGTTAACAATGTTTTGTCCAAAAAGTTGAATGGAATTGACTTACAATATTGCTTTCAAAGTATGATGGAAAGATTGGCTAATGACTATTGGAAACCAAATGAAGCATGACCAATGTAACTTTAAATTCATAACCAAGGATATGACAATCATTGGGACAAGTCCCAACATACCCTTTCCAAATGAACTATGAAATAGTAACTACATTGAACAAAGTTCTTAACGTTTATAAAGAAAGGTATAAAGCTACCAAAAGACATGAAATGATTTAAGGTGAGTAATAACATAATTATAAGTGTTTGAATTATGAAAGTGACCAGAATAGGGTGTTAAAGGAAGTGAGACATGTCTCACTTACATCTAAGACAATTATGTTAAAGATACTCACATAGGATGGTGTTAATAATCGTGAGACAAGTCTCATTAATACTAAGATGATAATGTAAGGTTAAATTCACATTTCATCAAGTAAAGAAAGGGATGACCGGTTATCCAAAGAGTTAAGTAAACCTCAAAACTAGAAGCAAGCTTCCATAATGTTTGAGTCAACTCTAAAAGATGTAAAGAAAAGAAGTTAAGCAAAGCACCGATAGACTAGCAATGAGCTTGTGCCAGCACATGTAAGCCTCATAAGATGAGGCTACCCAAGGTGGATAAGTAGTCTACGTAGATCTCCTAGTCTTTGAACTATGTTGCCAGCATAGGAACTAGCCAGTGGATTCCACCTAAGAGAGCTAGGTATGATGCGGTTTCACTTTGGCTTGTGAAACCACCCCTTTTCGGTATGGGGAAGACTCTGTATTTCATGTTTAGCTCACATGATCTATGTTGGTTAATGCTTAAAGAAGTTATTCGGTTCACTATAGCCGTGAACCCCTTTTTTCGATGTGGGGAAGACACTGACTTGGTTGCACTTTAGCCGGTGAACCCCCCTTTTTGGTGTGGGGTAGACAGTGATAATGATTCACCTTAACCGGTGAACCACCTCTTTTCATTGTTGGGGATACATTGGATTTCATGTTAGCTCGCATGATATACTTCCTCTTATGCTAAAGAACTATTTAAGAGAGTAACAAAGAATGAAAGTAGCATATTCAAAGTGAACAACAAAGCAAATAAGTTGAAACGTAAGTTCATAGTGAACTAAGAAAGTAAGTGCTTAAGAATATCAATCGTCAGTGCTTGATAAGAATGAAGTTTTCAGCAAGTAATGGGCATAACCAATAATGACTCTTTTTTATTATGAAAATGATCCAAGCCAAATAAGATTGGCTTATAATGACTTCTTTTAATATGAAAATGATCATAACCAAATAATATTGGCTTATAATGATTTCTTATATTATGCAAAGAATCAAATGATAGGTATAACCGATAAAGATTGGCTTAATAAGATCTCATGCCGAATTGTAGTTAAATCATTTCCTTTGTCCTTCGGATTACTTACTTGATTCATTGTAGGTATGGGACTACAATGAATTATTGCACTAGTAGGTAAAATATAGGATAAAAGGAGATCATTGAACTACATAACAAGAAGAAGAAAAAGACTGAAAAATAAACGAAGTGTTGAAAAGGGAGCTCTCGGGTTAGGGGATATCAAATTTCAAAATTTTCGCTCGAGTTGTTCTAAAATTATGTTCATGATTCTAAGGTCTTATGTTCATATAGAAAGTGAGTTATGTGCTTTGAATGCATTAAAATATGTCATATTTATACCATAATTCACAAATAACGAATTAGGAAAGTCTAGTGACTTCACTTTCTGGAAATGGCATGTTGTTATAGGAAGAGCTTTCCTTGATCATGCATGGTCCTTATGTGTATGTGTGAATACACCCATACCAGCGCTCAGGTAATCCTACTCCTTCCAGGAACTCTAATGCCAAAGTGGACAAGTCTGGTCCCAAAAAAGGCAATGATAGAAATGCCCAACGCAACAACAAGCCGTGTGGTAAGTGTGGCCATTTGCATGGAGGTAAGTGTCTTTTAGGTACTGATATTTGCTATGGATGTGGCAAGAGTGGTCATATGGTCAGGGTTTGCCAACATACGAGGAATCAGGCCAGGACAGATGCTCAACCTCGGCATAATTCTAATGCTGCAGCCGAACCTCCAAAGGGGAACAAATTCTATGATTTGAAAGGTAGAGAGGAGCAAGAGAAGTCAGCTGATGTGGTCACTGGTACGTTTCATGTCTTTTCTTTTCCTGTGTATGCATTGTTAGATCCAGGATCCACTTTGTCATTGGTTACTCCTTTAGTAGCTAGTAGATTTGACTTGCTTCCTGAGATCTTACATGAGACTTTTCTAGTTGGTACTCCCATAGGAGATGGAATTAGAGCTGAAAGAGTATATAAAAATTGCCCAATTAACATTCTTGATAAAATTACTCATGCTGACCTAGTAGAACTAGCCAAGCTTGATTTTGATGTAATATTGGGTATGGATTGGCTACATAAGTGTTATGCTACAATAGACTGTCAAAACAGGGTAGTAAGGTTTCAGTTTCCAAATGTGTTAGAGCTGGAATGGGAAGGGAGTGATTCAAATCCAACAAGTCAAATAATTTCCAATCTTAAAGCAAATAAGATGTTTATCTAAAGGGTATTTATACCACTTAGTCAGAGTCAATGACTTTGAGCATGAGGCCCACTACAAAAAAAACCTCAATTACCAACAAAACAATTTCGTTGGTAAATTGATCAAATCGGTTGGCAAATTGAATTACCAATCAAATGTCAACTTATATTAATCCGTTGCTAAAAAGCTCGTCGGTAAATATTACCAACCAATTTTAATTTGTTGGTAAACTTACCAACCAAAAATCAGTTGGTAAACACCCAAAGATGTTATTACAAAATTTTGAAACATTACCCATAAATTTCGTTGGTAATTAACAACTAATTTTTTGTTAGTATATCGTTAGTACCTTTACTAACGAATTGAAAAGGATTTGGTAAATTTTTTCTTCATTTTCTGATTCATACAACGGTAATTGGTTGGTAATTTTAGTAACAAAAATTTTGTTTGGTAATTTACCAATAAATTTTAAATACTTTTTTATTTTTTGTTTGATTTTCCATCCGGTTATCGGTACCCACATTGGAGCCCGACTAAATCTGGATTCACGCCGAAAAGTCCAACATTGGGTGTTAAAACACTCCCTAACAGAGATGATTATGTACCTAACATGAATTGAACCTGAGACGTCTTGGTTAAGGATGCAGTCTGCAGGAGTACTTACCACTACACCACAACCCTTGTTGGTAATAAATTTTAAATTCGTTAGTATTATTATTTATTTTTCTAATATAATTGTTAATTTATTGGTAATATATCATTCAAGTTCAATGTTAGGTTACTAATTGATTGTCAATATGTTTGAACATATTATTAACTGAATGATTATTCAATAGTAAAATATTTATTAATTTATTGCATTTAAAAATCTAAGAACACGAATATAAATCCAAAAATAATAATCAATTTTATAAATCATATTTGAATGAAACAATGCAAAATCTATGATAACAAGTTAAATTAGTCTCAATATGACACATATCATTATATCATAAAATTTAATTTTAGCACGTTTACCAAAAATATTGACTGAATCTAAATTTTAGCAAAAACAAAAAGTTAAAACGCCTAACAACACAAACTGAAAATGGAAGCCTCAAAACTTGAAACAACCATCTTAGTAGATATTAAAATGACCTTTCAAAGCTAATTGCGCTGACAAAATTTTCATCAGAGCACGTTTACAAAAAATACTAAGCAAAATCAATTTTTTGCCAAAAATTTAAAGTTAAATCGCCTAGCGGTACAAACTGAATATGAAAACTTTAAAATCTGAACCAGCAATCCTATAAAGCGAAAAATGACTTTCCATAGGTAACTGCGCTGACGAAATTCAAATTTGAGCATGTTTCCCAAAAAAATTGACCGAATTCAAATTTTAGCCAAAAGTTAAAAGTTAAAACTCTTAACAACACAAATTGAAAATAAAAGTCTCAAAACTCGAACCAACCATCCTATGAGATCAAAACTGAAATTATATAGCTAACTGCGGTTACAATATTTCAATTAGAGCACGATTATCAAAAGTATTGACTAAAGTGAAATTTTGGCCAAAACTTAAAAGCTAAATTGCCTAACGACATAAACTAAAAATGGCAGTCTCAATACCCGAACCCTCTATCTTATTACATCAAAAATGAATTTTCACATTTAACTGCACTAACAAAATTCTTATCTGGGCACGTTATCAAATATATTCACAAAAATTAAATTTTTGCCAAAATGTATATGTTAAAACACTTAACGGCACACAGTAAAAATGAAAGTCTCAAAACTCAAACCAACCATCCTACTAGATAAAAAATTACCTTTGGAGTTAATTATGCTGACGAAATTCTCATCTGAGCACGTTCACAAAAATATAGACTAAAGTCAAATATTGGCCTAAACATAAAATTTAAAACACATAACGGCACAAATAAAAATTGAAAGCCTCAAATCATGAATCAACCTTCTCTCGTTAGATAAAAAATGACCTTTCGAAGCTAATGACACTGACAGAGTTCTAATCTGAACACGTTTACCAAAAATATTGAAAAAAGTTAAGTTTGGTTAAAATTTAAAAGTTAAAACACCTAATGAAATAAACTAAACATGAAAGCCTCAACAATAGACACTGATTTACCAAAAAAAGTTAACTTCAATTGGTAAATTTACTAACTATTAAAATATAAGTTAGTAATTAATAATTTACCAATAAATTTTATCAGAGTTGTTAATAGTTACTATTCAACTAGTACATTATATGTAATATTATCAACTAATAATCAATATGTTAGTAAATTTTACCAATGAATTAGTGATCAACTGGTATATTACCAACTATTTAATGATATTAGTAATTTTCTAACTATAATTTTTATTCGTCGGCAAAATTTCTAACTAATTTGATATTGGTTGGAAAGTTTACCAACAAATTACATTTCGTTACTAATTTATCAACACATTTATATTTGGTTGGTAAATTTAGCAACACAATCTTGTCGTTGGTAAATGTTTGGTTAGTAGTTCTTTGGTAATATGTTAATAAATTATATAAAGAATTTTTTGTCATATTTATCAACTGATATATACTTCGTTGGTAATATTACCAACAAAAGGTGTACGTTAGTAATATTTCTGTTGGTAATCCATTGATAGAATGTTACTAAATTTGGCGCCATTTTTTCCCGCCATATTTACCAACTAAAATACTTAGTTAGTAAGATTTATGTTGGTAATATGTTAGAATTTCGTTGTTAAGTTTTAAAATATTATTCAATTAGAAATATGTTGGTAATTTGTTAGTAGAATACCTACCAACTTAAGTTGTTAGTAAAATCTGTTGGCAATTTGAGGTTTTTTTTGTAGTGAGGTTCCTTCCATAGACTCTGTGCCCATAGTGAATGAGTTTCAAGATTTCTTTTCAGAGGATTTACCAGGAATCCCTCCTGAACGCGAAATTGATTTTGGTGTTGACTTAGATCCCAACACCAAATCAATTTCCATTCCTCCTTATAGAATGGCTCCAACTGAACTCAAAGAGGCAAAGTTGCAGTTGAAAGATCTACTTGATAAGGGCTTCTTCCAGCCGAGCATATCCCCATGGGGTTCTCCAGTGTTATTCGTTAATAAAAATGATGGAACTCTTAGAATGTGTATCGATTATCGACAACTAGACAAAGTCACTATAAAGAACAAATAGCCTCTACCCAGAATTGATGATATATTTGATTAGCTCCAAGGTTCAAAGTTTCTTCTCTAAGATAGATCTCCGGTTAGTCTATCACCAGCTTAAAGTGAGACAAGAGGACATTCCTAAGACTGCCTCCGTACTGGATATGGTCATTACGAGTTTCTTGTCATGTCATTTGGTCTCACAAACGCACCAGCCGCGTTTATGGACCTTATGAATAGGGTCTTCCATGAGTACCTTGATTATTTTGTCATAGTATTCATAGATGACATCCTCATATACTCTAAGTCTAGAGAAGAGCGTGAACAACATTTGAGAATGATATTGCAAGTACTAAGGAAACATCAGTTGTATGTAAAGTTCAGTAAATGTGAGTTCTGCCTGAGATCAGTGACCTTTCTTGGTCATGTTGTGACCGACCAGGGTGTTGAGGTTGATCCAAAAAAGGTTAAATCAGTGAAAAATTGGCCAATACCCCTCACTCCCACAGATATTTGGAGTTTCTTGGGTTTTTATAATTATTATTGTAGGTTTGTGGAGGGCTTTTCCACTATTGGTGCCCCGTTGACAGCCTTAACGAAGAAGAAGGTGAAGTTTGAGTGGTCTGAAAAGTGTGAAAAGATCTCCCAAGAGCTCAAAGACCGACTCACTTCAGCCCTAGTGCTTATATTTCCGAGGAGTGGTGAAGGGTATGTGGTATATTGTGATGCTTCCCGAGTAGGTTCGGGATGTGTTCTTATGCAGGGTGGTAAGGTGATTGTATATGCTTCCAGGAATTTGAAAGTCCTCGAAAAGAATTACCCTACCCATGATCTTGAGTTAGCTGTTGTGGTCTTTGCGTTAAAACTTTGGAGACATTATTTATATGGTGTACATGTTGATGTATTTACTGACCATAAAACTCTTCATATAAAACTCTTCAGTATGTTTTTACAGAGAGAGAGTTAAATCTTCATCAGAGATGATGGCTGGAGCTGCTCAAGGATTATGACATGAGTGTTCACTATCACCCAGGTAAGGCCAATGTAGTGGCTGATGCTTTGATACGATTGAGCATGGGCAGTGTGTCTCATATTGATGATGAGAAAAAGGATTTGGTTAAGGGGGTATACCAATTGGCTAGATTGGGTGTACGACTGGTAGATACACCAAGTGGGGGTGTTTCAGTTCATTCCAGTTCTGAATCCTCATTTGTTGTATATGTCAAAGCTAAGAAGCATCTCGACCTGGTACTCATGGAGTTGAAAGACTCAGTGTTGAGTAAGCTGAATGATTCATTCTCCCTAGGGGAAGATGGTGTGCTTAGATACCAGGGGAGATTATGTGTGCCCAGTATAGATGATTTGAGGCCAAATATTATTGAAGAGGCTTATGGCTCCAGGTATTCTATTCATCAAGGTTCCACCAAAATGTATCATGATCTCAAGGAGATATTTTGGTGGGAAGGTATGAAGCGAGCTATCTCTAAGTTTGTGGAGGAGTGTCCCAATTGCCAACAGGTTAAGGCCGAACACCTTAAGCCTGGGTCTTACCCAGTCTATTGAGATCCCAAGATGGAAATGGGAGGCTATTAATATGGATTTTGTGGTTGGTCTGCCCAGGACCAGGAAACTACATGATTCTATTTGGGTTGTTGTTGATAGGATGGCTAAGTCTGAACACTTCATACATGTGAAGTCTATTTACAGGGCCGAAGATTATGCCTAGTTGTATATTGATGAGATAGTGAGATGGAATGGGATCTCTCTGTCTATCATTTCGGATAGGGGAGCCCAGTTCACTTCTCATTTTTGGAGATATTTCCAAAAGAGTTTGGGTACACAGGTGAAGCTTAGTACTGCTTTTTATCCCTAGACGGATGGACAAGTAGAGCGTACTATTCAAATCCTTGAAGACATGCTGAGAGCATGTGTTATTGACTTCAAGGGGAGTTGGGATGATCACTTGCCACCGATTGAGTTCTCTTATAATAATATCTATCATTCCAGCATTGGGATGGCACCTTTTGAGGCACTATATGGAAGGAGATGTAGGTCTTCAGTTGGGTGGTTTGAGGTAGGAGAGTCTTCCATCGTTGGCCCAGAGATCATACATGAGGCTGTGGAGAAGGTGAGAATGATCAGGGATAGATTGGCTACTGCTTACAGTCGTTAAAAATCTTATGCAGATAACAGAAAGAGAGCTCTTGAATTTGAGGTGGGTGATCAATTCTACCTGAAGATATCACCCATGAAAGGGGTGATGAGGTTTGGTAAGAAAAGGAAGTTGATTCCAAGGTATACAGGTCCTTATGAGATCTTACAGCGAGTAGGAAATGTTGCCTACGAACTGAAGTTACCACAAGACTTGGCTTCTGTGCTCCCAGTGTTTCATGTTTCAATGCTTAAGAAATGTCTAGGCGATCTAGCATCCATCCTGCCTGTTGAGGGGTTAGGAGTTGATGAGAACCTTTCTTATGAAGAGGTTCCACTTGAAATATTAGATCTCCAAGTGAAGTGGCGAAGGAACAAGGAGGTTGCCACCGTGAAGGTATTATGGAGGAACCACTTGTTGAGGGAGCAACATGGGAGGCCAAGGCCGACATGAGATCCCATTACCCTCACTTGTTCAGTTCTTGAGGTTAGATATACTTTTTCTAAGTCTGGTTTTTGTTAAGAAACTCTAAGTTTTTAGTGCATTAGTCGATTTTGGTGTTGTAAGTCCATAGTCGTGTGTTTTATACTTGCACTATATGAGTTCATGTTTGCATTCATGTTGCTCTTTTTGAATAGCGTAGACATGATTTTTGTGTTGCATGAGTTGTGATGTGCATTAAGTTAAGTGTGATTGAGAAGGAAGTTCCTCAATCTCAAATATGAAGCTTCAGATAAGCTTTGAGTAATATGAATCATCCAGAGTAAGTGTGAATAAGATATTCACAGAGAGTAAAGTTTCAAGTATGCTAAAGTGTTTTCGAAAATCACCCTCTTTATTTTAAAATGATATGTAGTGTCATTCGGGGATGAATGTTCCTAAGGGCGGGGGTGGGGGGGATAATGTAACATTCCGAAAAAATTACTTGTCTAGTGAAGATCCCAATATGTCTTTAAGAATGTGTATTGGGGGTACATAGGCATCCCAATGCCCAATTTTGAGAAATATTGGGCATAGTATAGAAAATTGGCTAAGGGGTATTAGCCAATTTCTATATAATACCGAAATAAGCAAAATATTGGGCATATTAGAAAATAATGGCTTAAAGGGTATTAGCCAATTTTCTAACATTAATGAGCTTGCTTAAGGAATGTAGCTACAATAAATACCCTAAGCTAAAAACATATGTTTCATAGTACTTGCATAATAGATATGAGGCATCCATGTGTCAAGCCTTGACATCGTAGCACATGACCACTTAAAATGTTCATGTAGATTAAGCAGTGCCCATGGACATAGTGAGGATCCTTGGGACAATAAGTAAACATTCAAAATGAGCCATCAACAATAGTTAGTTATGAAAGTACAAGCAAGCACATGTGTAACCGGCCAAGTAGGGGACCACGCGAACCACCTAATTGAATTTGGTTAGGGCGGTTAGGGGCAGAATGCGAACGGGTCCCTCCATGTGTGGCATAACTACCTAACCAACTCTAGACTCTAACTAACTGACCTAACTAGCTAACTAATCTAGGATTGACCAAAATAAACCAACTAGTGCACCCGACAACCTAAGACTTAATCGGGTGACACTAACCTAGTAACTAGTTAACGAGACAACCTAGTACCTAACCTAGGATGGTCCAAAAGGGCTAGTTATGGTCCCGAAGACTTAGGGGTACTTTAGTAATTACCCTAGGTCTCTTAATTAATTACATTAACAACGTAATAAATTAATGAAAAATTCAAAATTTGGCCGAGACCATAGCCAATTTCCAGATTTTGGTTAAGTCAAATGTTCTCCTATGTTTAGTCAACTTAGGAGGGACGTTTTAGTAATTAACCAATTTATTTATTTAATTAACTTAATTAGACTAAGTTGAACTAGTAAAGATCAGTTCCTAAGATTTAGACTCATGTTAAAAAACTAAAAACCTACGATGCAAAGAAGTGAGCAAAAACATAAGAAAGGCAGAAAATTCTCTTAGGAGATTTTAAGGTTTTCTTCAAGATTTCGGGCAAGGTGATCTTCGTAGATTCAATTATACATAAGGTATGGGTTTTCTCTCCTAGAATTCTTCCTCCAAGATGCTTTTCAAACGCTTCAAAACTCATGAATTTTGAAACTAGGGTTGTTCTCAATGACATTGTTGAACGTCCATCTCTCTAGTTATCCTTGTTTTTGATTCTAATAAGTATGTAGATGTAAATCTCAAACATGTTGTCGGTATGTGGTGCTAAATGATTTTTATGTGTAAGTTTCTTGATTCGTTAATGACTAATGAGACCTATAGATTGGATTCGAATGATTTGAGTGTTAGTTACACGAGTTAAGGAATGATATAATGTTTACTTGTTTTTCGAGAATATTAAGTTACTATGAATCGGCTATGAAGTTTAGTTACTGTTAAAATGTTAAAGTTTTGACTTGTTCATGTTGATGATCACTATATTACATTCATGAAACAAATTGATTTGGTTAGTGATAACATAATTAAAATAGTTTAAGTAAAGTTGGTTCATGCCAATAAATTGGCTAACAATGTTTTGTCCAAAAAGTTGAATGGAATTGGCTTACAATATTGCTTTCAAAGTATGATGGAATGATTGGCTAAAGACTAAAATAAACCAAATTAAGCATGACCAATGTAACTTTGAATTCATAACCAAGGGTATGACAATCATTGGGACAAGTCCCAACATACCCTTTCCAAATGAACTATGAAATAGTAACTACATTGAACAAAGTTCTTAACGTTTATAAAGAAAGGTATAAAGCTACCAAAAGACATGAAATGATTTAAGGTGAGTAATAACATAATTAAAAGTGTTTGAATTATGAAAGTGACCAGAATAGGGTGTTAAAGGAAGTGAGACATGTCTCACTTACACCTAAGACAATTATGTTAAAGATACTCACATAGGATGGTGTTAATAATCGTGAGACAAGTCTCATTAATACTAAGATGATAATGTAAGGTTAAATTCACATTTCATCAAGTAAAGAAAGGGATGACCGGTTATCCAAAGAGTTAAGTAAACCTCAAAACTAGAAGCAAGCTTCCATAATGTTTGAGTCAACTCTAAAAGATGTAAAGAAAAGAAGTTAAGCAAAGCACCGATAGACTAGCAATGAGCTTGTGCCAGCACATGTAATCCTCATAAGATGAGGCTACCCAAGGTGTATAAGTAGTCTACGTAGATCTCCTAGTCTTTGAACTATGTTGCCAGCATAAGAACTAGCCAGTGGATTCCACCTAAGAGAGCTAGGTATGATGCGGTTTCACTTTGGCCGGTGAAACCACCCCTTTTCGGTGTGGGAAAGACTCTGTATTTCATGTTTAGCTCACATGATATATGTCAGTTAATGCTTAAAGAAGTTATTCGGTTCACTATAGCCGTGAACCCCTTTTTTCGGTGTGGGGAAGACACTGACTTGGTTGCACTTTAGCCGGTGAACCCCCCTTTTCGGTGTGGGGTAGACACTGATAATGATTCACCTTAATCAGTGAACCACTTCTTTTCGGTGTGGGGGATACACTGGATTTCATCTTAGCTTGCATGATCTACTTCCGCTTATGCTAAAGAACACTTTAAGAGAGTAAGAAAGAATGAAAGTAGCATGTTGAAAGTGAACAACAGAGCAAATAAGTTGAAACGTAAGTTCATAGTGAACTAAGATAGTAAGAGCTTAAGAATATCAATCATCAGTGCTTGATAAGAATGAAGTTTTCAGCAAATAATGGGCATAGCCAATAATGACTCCTTTTATTATGAAAATGATCCAAGCCAAATAAGATTGTCTTATAATTACTTCTTTTAATATGAAAATGATCATTAACAAATAAGATTGACTTATAATGATTTCTTATATTATGCAAAGAATCAAATGATAGGTATAACCGATAAAGATTGGCTTAATAAGATCTCTTGCCAAATTGTAGTTAAATCATTTCTGTAGTCCTTCAGATTACTTACTTGATTCATTGTAGGTATGGGACTACAATGAATCATTTTCACTTGTAAGTAAAACATAGGATAAAATGAGATCATTTAAATACACAACAACAAGAAGAAAAAGACTGACTGAAAAATAAACTAAGTGTTGAAAAGGGAGCTCTCGGGTTAGGGGATATCAAATTTCAAAATTTTTGCTCGAGATGTTCTAAAATTATGTTCATGATTCTAAGGTCTTATGTTCATATAGATAGTGAGTTGTGTGCTTTGAATGCATTAAAATATGTCATATTTATACCATAATTCACAAATAATGAATTAGGAAAGTCTTGTGACTTCACTTTCTGGAAATGGCATGTTGTTATAGGAAGAGCTTTCCTTGATCATGCATGGTCCTTATGTGTATGTGTGAATACACCCATAGTACAAGTGTGTACTAACCCTACACTATTATTATCTTTTAGGTGCAGGTCAGAGAGAAGGTTGAAGACTCATCGAAGCTGTTTGGATTTAGCGATCTCCAAACTTTGGTAGGTCCTCTTGAGTTCGAGGATGCTACTTTTATCTTTCTAGACTAGAATTTTAGACATAGCTAGTGGATGTTGTTCCTAGCATTTCTTTTCAGATGTTATTTATTCGAAGCTTTGTATTAAGGCCATTTTGGCCAACTATTACGTTATATATTGACCTTTTCATTTGAATTGATTCATCACTTGTAGATGGTTGCTTAATTTGAGCTTAGTAGAATATTAATTCATGTAGTATATATATGAAGTCTATGTACACTTCATTATGTTTCAAAAGTTTTAAATTTTCCGCAAAATTTAACTATATGAATGTGATGAAAGCTAAGAAGAGGCTTGTCTGCGACCTCTGAGAGGTTAACGACGCCGGTTGCATTCGAATTCTAGAATCCGGGTGTGAAAGTCAAGACATTTCAATTCAACATCATACCAACACCTACATAGGCTATTCACAAGGTATACTTCAATTGAACTACATCACCAATCACAAGCCATCATACTTGAAGTAAAGGTTAGGATCATGAAGACTTATCAACTCTCTTTCAAAAATCCATTATCATGGTCTTACCATCAAACAATCAATTACATCCAATAATAGGTGTAGTAACATCAATCAATAGTAAGTAACATAAGAACGAGGTCAATTGTATCATCATTATTCCAATTAACATCAATTCATAACCTAGGATTAGGAAAATTAGGGTTCATCATGAATTCATCAAGAATTATATCCAATACCAACAATACATTACCCTAGTCAATCTATACATGAATTAGAATAGATAAAACAAGTCTAATAATCAAATCATTCTTTAATTCCCATCAATTCATGACGAAGATCCAAGATTTGGGAAATTGTAGAAGGGAACATGATCAACATGAAATTGCATCAATTAATATCAATTAACCAACAATATATACTCAATTAGTCATAGGAAATCACAATTCATCATCAATTTGAAGTTTAGAACAAAACCCATTAGAATTGGAAAACCCCATAGAACTGGGTAATTTGAAAATCAACTTTGAAAGGACCTCTTGGGGAAAGGAATCCCAAGAGTTAAGAAACCATACCTTAATGAAAATTAATCCACGAAATTGAAGTGAAATCCTAGAGAAATCAACCTTTTTATTCAAGCTTTCTTCCTTCTTCAATGGAGGAATTGGGGAGAGAGAAAGTAGAGAGAGGGGAGAGCTTTTGGGTTTTGTTTTGGGAATTGGGTTTGGATGAGTAAAAAAATTACTTTAAAATGACCCTTAGACTATATATAATCACCCCCTAAATTACCCAAAACACCCCTCACTTAAAATGGTCTCTTAGTGAAGTCAAAATGTCAAAATACGATACTACCAGATCTGGGAAGTGGCAATGTGTCGTGGGGCCAACACACATTTTATTTCAAAAAATAAATTTGAACCAGTGAGGTCTGTGTGGTCTGCGCGTCGCGCAGCAGCCCACTGATTCTTGACTCTTTGCAGGCTGCCAGCAGCCTGTTCACCCAAGTTGGGGTCCTCCTCCTTGACCCATTGGGTGGTCCTTAGGGCGTCTTTATTGGACTTTTAGACCCTCTATACTACACTCTACCTAACCAAAATCTTTTTACTATTTTTAGACTTCATTTGAACCTCCGAACCATCCCCAAACATACGACGTCAACTAGTTCAATTAAGCTAGTTTCCGAACGTCATGGACGTTCTTTGACGCCTTGGCTCTAAAACGTCTTGGGTGACTTATATATATTATTTTAGGTCTTAAAAAATTATTCAAACCTTTAAATAATCATGTTAGTTTCTAGATTAGGTCTTGACTTTTCGGAGTGTTACAAGGAGAGCCTCTTTGATTGATGAGGAGACCCGTCAGATGAAGGCTCAAGAGTTGGCTGCTGGGGCATCTACTTCCAGACCGGAGGCTGTTGAGAGGAGAACAACTGAGGGTGCATATATTAATGTGGGTACCACTGAGGGTGACCATATCACTGAGGTTGCGGGTTCTGGGAAACCGGACCCGCATTTTTGTTGATCATCGACGCTAAGCACCTCAGGTTTGCTTCACCTACCACCCTATCTTTAAATTTATTATGCATTGGGGACAACTGCATATATTTTTTTGGGGTGGGGTAAATGTAAAGTGAATGTTAGGGTGAAGTCTGAGTATCCCAACTCAGGATCCTCTCTTCGGGTTTTCTTACATGTGTTCTTTTGCCCTAAAAGATTGATTACTTTATTGTTAAACCGGCATGTTGTAACTTTTACAAAGTATCAAAGCAAGAATTATGAAGCATGATGGCTAAGCATGAATTATATCTCGTTCTAAGAAAATGCTTGCATGAATAGGTATAAAGAAAGTTGAATGTGTCGGATCTAATCATGACATAGAGATGCACCCACTGCATGACCCTCAAACGAACAATCAAACTAGGTGTCTAACAATCTGATAGGGTAATGACGTGTCAAGATAGTGTGAGAATGTTTGATTGTTCCACTGTTGGTACCTAGCTAGAACTTGCCTGGTTGTTCCTGCAAAAGGAATCTATGTTAGACGACTAGGAAAGGATCTTAGGCCCTTGTTCGAATTAGCAAACATCTAGCTAAAATAAAGTGAACCAAATGAAACTGTTATTCCTTTTTTATCGAAATATTTTAAGCCTATAATAGACCTTTCTTTTCTTCACTAACTCACCTTCCCTGTGTATAATGTGTTGGCCCTGGTCCCTCCTTGGACATGTATACCTCAACTTAGGTCAAAAGCATAAGTTAAGGGTGGCTAATGCAGAAACTGACCTCGTATTGGATGTGACCCAACCTTGGGTAATGTGTACCTCAACTCATGGCAAAGCCATAAGTTGAGGGTGGCTTTTATGAGTGATGACCCAAAAAGTGAGTATGAAAAGAGTAATGTGGAAAAGAAAAGAAAAAGTGATCAAGAGAGGTGACTCAGTCTAAAATTATCAATTGAATGAAAAAAAAAATAGTTGAACAAAAAGAAGTAAGAGTCACTTCCACAAGGAACAAAGGGAGAATCAAGGCAAAGATGAAAAGAAAAGAAAAGAAAACTAGGGCATAAGAGATAATGAAAAAGGTAGTACGCTTATCCGTAATGTCAAGGAGGGCAAAAAGTCACTAAAATGTACCCGTATGTACCATACCTGATCCTGAGCCTACGTTATAAGCCAATAAAGTCCTATCATTATCCTAGAGTCTAATGTGGTGAACTTAAGCAGTGAAAATAAGGGCAAGCCTATGGAGACAAGTACTAACTAAGTGTGAATTTGTTTTGAGCGTGAGTGTTGAATAATGATCCTTATACCCAAAGTTAAAATCACTGTGCGAAAAAGGAGGATTTCTTTTGAAGTGAGGGCTCTTGTTACAATATCGGAAAGTTGGTACCTTGGCGAGACGCAAAAGAGTAGAGGTATCGGTGCATGATGAGTTTATGTCATGGTCTGATCCACATGATTTAGCTTATCAATCCTAAGAGTAGAAGCATGCACTAAAGCAAAGAAAAAGTTGGGATTGATACCCACATGATTGCGAGAGTTTAAAAGAGGATACTTTTATAAAAAGTGTTGTGTTGAGTCATGGTGCGTCGCTTGAGGACAAACAATGAATTTAAGTTGAGGGTGTTGATGTACCGTGGTTTCATGGTACTTTCAATGCTTTTTCCTTAAGATTGGTGTGTGTCTAGAGCCTTTTTGTAGTAATTTTAACATGTTTTTTTCTTTGTTTTGCAGGAAAGATGTCCAAACCCAAAACACAAAATGCAGCTGAGATTTAGTGCATAGGTGACCCACGAAGGCCATCGACGGTCCATTGCTCCATCGATGGAACGTAGATGGTAACCATCGACTGATAGTTCAAGCATCTGGAGAAACTCGGGGAAATTTGACCAAGTGTGGGGCTACGTAAGGATCGACGGTCCATCGATTGACCGACGGACCGTATTGTTGAATCATTGTTAAGTTCAGAGATAGTCCAGTACCCTAAGTTGAAGAAAGTCTAAGTATGGAACGACGAAAGGCATCGACGAACCGTAGACTCATCGACGGACCGTGTTGTTGGTCCGTCAATTGATTCAGAGAAGATGCCAGCTGAAGATTGAAAAAAGATGCTAAGTCTGGACTGACGGAGGCAGTCGACGGTCCGTCGTTTTATTGACGGACCGTCTGTGGGGGTCTTCGATTACAGCCGCATTTTTGGACAACTTTCCTTATTTTAATTCCTTTTAATTTAGGACAATGTTATCTACAAATAGGGTGTAAAACCTCACTTTTGGGGTTGGATTCTATTACTTTGGTTCTTAGTTTATTTTTGGAGATAGGGTTTTGCAACTTTAGCATTAATTAAAATTTCCAAATTTGGTTTTCAAGTGATTTCTTGTTGTTTCAAGTTGAATTTCTGGATTTTCTTTGAATTTGTCAAAGTAAGTTCACGATTTATTGTTTATCAACTATGAATTGTGTTCTTATATGCATGGGTAACTAAATCCACCACTAGGGTTGTGGGAACCATGGGTGATTAACAAAGTAAACCTAGCTTAATAACAATTCTCAAATAGGTTATTGCATGCATTAATAATTCTTTCGCTTAAAAGTCTTTTTAACGAGTGCAGGCATTAGAACTGGCCTTATTGCTACTTGTCGGACCAAGGAGGTAGTTAATAGAAAAAGAATTATCAACATAGATTTAGTGGGATACTATCTAATAGGCTAGTCTCGATTGGTGCGATGTAATAACTAAGTCATACATCGAATATGATGCTTAATATGAAGAAAAGGTAAGAGTTAGTAACTTAGACACACGTAGCCGGACCAAGGTACGGGGTGAAATTCTATAAATGTTGGACCAAGGATTTAGAGATACCTAACTTATCACTTTGCGTGCAAATCACTAGGAAAAAAATGTTATAGCTAGGAATACGACATTATGAACCTATGGGAAACACTTACACCCTAGTTTCTTTCACAACATGATAAACACAAAATATTTACTCATGTTACTTGTTTTACTCAGAGATACTAAAAGAATTTTGTTTCACAACACCCCCACTTTAATTACCTGTTTTCAGAAAGAACTTGACTAAAAAGAAGTAACCATACATTGAAGTTAAGTCTAAACCATTTTTCTCGTGGGATTGACCCCAACCTAATAATTGGGTTCTTTACTTGATACGACCGCTTGTATTTATTTAGGGAGGTGTAATTTGAGCGTATCATTGATGTCGGAATATGGATCACCAAAAAAATTGTGTGATTTTGCACCTGAAAAATCGTCGAAATGGGGGTTTGCGCGCTTCGAGGCTTGTTTGACCTTGAAAACGGGTCTTAATAGCCGAGAGGGCCAACCGGCTACATAGATAAGGTCTTGGCGGACGTCCACAAAACAATTTGGCATTTTTGACATCGGAATCCGGATCACCAAAAATATGTGTTCTATAGAACAAGAAAATCATCGAAATGGGGGGTATGCGTGCTTCGGGGCTCGTTTGACCTTGAAAATTGGTTGGTCTGGCAGTGATGGCCAACCAGCTATATAGCTAATGTCTTGACGGACGTACACAAAATTTTTTGGCATTTTGACGTCAAAATCCGGATCACAAAAAAAATAGTGTGATATAGCACAAGAAAATCATCGAAATGGGGATAATGCGCGCTTAGGGGCTTGTTTGGCCTTGAAAATGGGTCGGACTGGCCGTGAGGTCCAACCGACTTCATAGACAAGGTTTTTGAGGGACTTCCACAAAATATTTCATCATTTTTGACGTCGCAATCCGGATCACCAAAATAATGGTTTGCTATAGCACACGAAAATCGTCGAAATAGGGGTTATGCGCGCTTTGGGGCTCGTTTGACCTTGAATATGGGTCGTACTAGCCGTGATCTCCAATCGGCTGCATAGCCAAGGTCTTGACAGACGTATAAATTTTTTTAACATTTTTGACGTTGGAATCCGGATAACCAAAAAAATGGTGTGCAATAGCACACAAAAATCGTCAAAATGGGGGGTATGAGCGCTTCGAGGCTCGTTTGACCTTGAAAATGTGTTGGACTGTCCGTGAAGGAAACCTGGCTACATAGCCAAGATCTTGATGGACGTTCATTAAAAATTTCGGCATTTTTGATGTAGTAATACAGATCACCAAAAAAATGGTGTGCTATAGCACACGAAAATCATCAAAAAGTGGGGTATGCGTGATTTGGGGCTCATTTGACCTTAAAAATAGGTCGAACTAGCCGTGAGGGACAAACGGATGCATAGCTAAGGTCGTGACGGACGACCATAAGAACATTCGGTATTTTTGACGTCTGAATTCGGATCGCCAAAAAAATGGTGTGCTATTACAGAGGGAAATTGTCAAAATGAGAGGTATGCGCGCTTTGGGGCTTGTTTGACTTTGAAAATGGGTCGGACTGGACGTGAGTGCCAACCGGCTTCATAGCCAAGTTCTTGAAGGATTTCCACAAAAAAATTTGCCTTTTTAATGTCAGAATCCGGATCACCAAAAAAATGGTGTACTATATCACATGAAAATCATCGGGGGGGGGGGGGAGTATACTCGCTTCGGGGCTCGTTTGACCTTCAAAATGGGTTGGACTAGCCGTGAGGGGTCTCCATAGCCAAGGTTTTTGACAGACGTCCACAAAAAACTTTTGGCATCTTTTACGTAAGAATCCGGATCACCAGAAAAATGGTGTGCTATAGCACACGAAAATCATCAAAAATAGGGGGTATGCGTGCTTCAGAGCTAGTTTGACCTTTAAAATGGGTCGTACTAGCCGTGAGGGCAAACCGAATGCATAGCCCCTGACGGACGTCCACAAAATATTTTGACATTTTAGACGTCGAAATATGGATCATTAAAAAAAAAGTGTGCTAAAGCACAAAAAAATCGTCGAAATGGGGGTATGCGCACTTCGGGGCTCGTTTGACCTTGAATATGGTTGGACTGTCCGAAGGGCCAACCGACTGCATATTTAATGTCTTGAAGTACATATACAAAAATATTTAGCATTTTTGACGTCGGTATTTGGATCAGTAAAAAAAAGGTGTGCTAGGTCACACGAATTTTTTTGAAATGGAGGGTATGCGCGCTTTGTGGCTCGTTTGACCTTGAAAATGGATCGGACTGGCCGTGAGGGACAACAGGATGCATAGCTAAGGTCTTGACGGACGTCCACATTTTTTTTTTTTGCATTTTAGCCGTTAGAATCAGGATCACAAAAGAATGGTGTGCTATAGCACATGAAAATCATCGAAAAGGGTGGTATGCGCTCTTCGAGGCTCGTTCGACCTTAACAAAACATCTGACTGGACGTGAGGGCCAACCAGATGCATAAGAAAAATCTTGACGGACGTTCATGTCACGACCAGAATCTAGACCCCAGATGATACCGGCGTCGTTGACCTCTCAAAGGTCACAGACAAGTCTACATACGTCATCCTTACTTCATGTAGGTTAATTTTAGCGGAAAATTTTAACTTTTTGTTCTTTAATATGCATGTATATCATTCTACTTAAATTCATATACGTTCACCATCAACCATCTAACATTAAGATCATCAACTGAAAGAAATAGTTCAATACTGCATTAAGTGTATACTTGCCAAAATGACACCATTACAATGTCTGAAATAAAATGAGTAAGAAACGCTAGTGGAACATACTCCACTAGCTCAATCCTATAAATAAGCTAGAATATACTGGGCAAGAGTCCTCGAATGCATGAGGGCCTACCAAGTCCGGATGAATGCTCCACGTCCGGGTAGCTTCAGCGTCGATCTGTAAGCTCTAACGTCCACCTGTGCCTGCACCTAAAAATGTAGAGTTGTATGGGATTAGTATACACTTGTACTAAGTATGGGTATATTCAAGCACACACCAAGGAAATGCATGAGTAAGAATACCTCTTTCCTAACAACATGATTTATAGAAAGTCAAGTCAGTGGACTTGCCAAATTGGGATTAGGAAAGTCAAGGGACTTGCCAAATTTGGATTAGGAAAGTCATGCCATGAGAGTAACATACATCATCATACGTATCATATTGCACACAACACATAACATCTTACACATAGCACATAACATATTGCATATAGCACATAACATATTGCATATAGCACATAACATCTTTCATATCGTTCGATCATATGCCATGAGACCTTGGAATCATGGACTTAACATTAAGACTTCCCAAAATGAGGGATCAACATATGGGACCTCAACTAGGGAGACTTCTTTAGCAAACACATAGTCTGCTTCATTCATTCATACGTACTTCATTTCATTCATTCATAAGCTAGTGTAAATACCATCCATACCTAGGATGCAGTTTAAGACTTTCATCGGGTTCGCTATGCAATGACCAAGAATGACCTAGTGTCATTACTTAAGTCTAGCTCACCTCTTGATTATCCTATCCTAACACCTTTGGTATCATTCATTTCATTATGTGCATCATTTGATGATAGCCTCATTCATTCATGGGGAACTTCAAATTTAACCAACATACATCATGTGAGCATCATGAAATCCAGTGTCTTTCCTACACCAAAAAGAGGTGGAATCACCGGCAAAAGTGACCCAAAACATTCTAGCGTATATAGGGAATTGAACCTTGCTAGATCCCTATATTGACAATATAGGTTCAAAGACTAGGAGATATAAGTAGACCCATACCCGGCATACCGGACAGTCTCATATCATGAGAATTACGTGAACCTTTGCCCTTCCTGAAAGAAGGCATCACCGCTCATAGCTAGCCTTTCGGTGGTCAGTATAAAATTCCATTACATTCAACTCATACGTCATGGAAGCTGGCTTCTAGTATGAGGACATCATAGCTCAATAGATGATTTCTCATCTCATCATTAGTATTAAGTATACATTAATCTCAATACTTTCATTAGAGTGCTCATAGAGACTGGTCTCTTCATTAAATTTACACTCTCATAGGTGAGTACGTTTTGGTAACATTTACTTAGGCTCATTTGAGATTGCTCTCATCTTTCACATTAGCCTCTTATCATGTTGTAACCACATTCATTAACTTTAGCACATTTGCTCTTCATAATTACTCACCCTTTTTTTTACGTGAATGTTTATTTCATCATATGTCAATGCACTTGGCCATTTAGTGTGTTTTACACTTTTACTTAACCCCTCTAGGGTTTCATCATTTCATTACATACATCTTAGGTTCACTTATTTTTAAACGTATGCTAGACGTATGAGTCTAAACATACAAGCCATGAGGCTTCATTCATAGTTAGTTTAAGTGATTCATATCTTCCTAAGATTATGTGGTACAAGACTTATGCATTTAGTATGTATGCCAAGATCTCGATTTTGATCTATGTAGGCAGCATTATTTTGAACATTTATTCATGTATGAATTATGTATCAATACGGAATTGGGCAAGGGAACCCGATTTTCAATCCCTTGGACAACACTACATTTTTATTTATTCTAGTTTGATCCACATGGCTTGGGGACCCAAGATCGAGGCCCAATGCCTTTTTTCATTTTCCCTTAATTTCTTTCTTTATTTTTTGTTCATTGGGACTGAGAGGATGTGGGATCGAACCCACACAACCTCATTCTCTTTTGTTTTTCTTTTTCCTTAATATTCTTCATTTGACCGACAGGGTGTGGTATCGAACCCCCACAGCCCCACTTTATTTTTCTGCTTAATTTCCTTCATTTAGCCTAGAGGGCGTGGGTTCGATTCCCATACGCCTCAACTTTTATTTTCTTTTAATTCCTCCTTAAGTCTGACCGAGAGGTTGTGGGTTTGAACCCCACTCCTTTCATTTCTTTATTTCTGTTTTAACTTAGGGGAATCGGCTAAGGGCACTCGGGTTCGAATCCCGTGTGCCTCACTCATTTTTTCTTTAATTAATTATAATAAGCCTTAGTGAAATTTATCAATTTTTGGTCAAGGGCACCCAAGTTTGATTCCCCTTAACCCCATTTCTTCATTTACGTTTTTGGTGCTTTTCACCTGTGAGGTCTTGGGTTCAATCCCTAGTAACCTCACTTATTTTTCATTCATTTAAAATTTCATATTTTTATCCTTGTTTTGGCCGAAACTAAGCTTACACAATGCTGGAAATTTGGTCATGATTTTCAGCTCCTTTTCATCAACATTTACACATTAGTTCTTAGGACATTTCGTGGAACCTATAGTGCATTATTAGATGTAGTGTCGTAGTTACATTTAGCCAAGAGTTTCTCACTCAAATAAGCAACTTCCCACCCCATATGAACATCATTTTATATACAAGTTTTTGCACATAAAATACAAGGATTAAAAATTCCATTCCCAAGCTTCATTGCGTGACCAATGTCACGGCTACACGTTGCACACATGTAAGCACATAGTTTTGGACAACATGCTTAATATTCACATAATTTCGAACATACATAAATGAACGTAATCATCAAGAAAAAACATTATATCCCTAATTTCTACCAGCAAACATACCCAACCTATGATTCGATGGGAGATAGTGACAGGGACATGCAATGGGGGACAACCCTAGTTTTCGAAATAGATTCATCTGAGTCCTAAAGGTCTCTTAGGAAAGGGACCAAGAGTAAGAAAACCCATACCTTATTTTGACGTTCAAACCTTGAACTTGCTTCCCAAAGACCTCCTCCAAACTCACGTCCAAATCCGAAAGCTTCAACACCAAACTTCGACGGAAAAATCTCTCCCTTTTGCCTAACGTTTTTGGTTATGTTTTGTATATGTTTTTAACATGAAAGTTCTTCAAGTGTGAAGAACTTTTAGTTGATGATCAGTTCTTGTGTTTAGGCAGAGAGAATGTGAAAAGAAAGAGAGTTTTTGACGTGAGAGAGAGAGAGTTAAACGTAAAAGGTTGTTTAGGCTTAGGTAAAGACTTAGTCAAACTAGGACTCTTTCAAACCTTAAAAAATCTGATTTAATTAGCTTAGTGAAATGACCATAATTCCCTTACAAAAAATCAGATTATAAACCTCAGTTTAAATACACTAAATTGGTGCTTCCGTTAAGGTTTGAACCCGGGTGGAGTGACCACTGCGAAATGGGTCATTTTGGGTCGACCCGTCCCGACCCGACCCGTCCCGCTAATTAAATTAATTAATAAATTAATCAATTCCTTAGGGTAATTAAGATATTACCCTTGTCTTGGAAAAGACTATTTTACCCCTAGACCCTCCAAACGTAAGGTTACCCCTTTCAAGTCCGGTTTGGACACACCCGGGTGTAAACTCGTATACGGGGTCCTAACCTTGTCCAACCTGGTCCCACCTAGCTCAAAAAACTCACCATGTTGGTTAGATAGGGGAGTGCATAGACCCGGGGACCCAGTTCCTCACGCATTGAGTCGTGGAACCATGGCCCCCACACCTTGCCGGGAAGCCTCATCCTCACGGGTTGAGTGCACCCGGTGGGGTGTGGTCCATGCGGGTACCCCTAGGGTGCTAGGGTGGCTGGTTCTAGGGTCCTTAGTATGTTACTTAGCATATTTGATTTCGGGTTGTTACATTATCCCCCCCTTAGGAACATTCGTCCCCGAATGACACTACTAACTATCTAGAGTAATGCCAGTCAGATCATAACATAATTACTATCCACAAACAAGCAATAGCAATAAAGAATGGAGAGATGAGGAAACCTAGACTTAAGAGTAGGAAGTCTAACCTCAAGGGCTGAAAAGATGAGGGTAGCGGGATCTCATATTGACCTCGGCCTCCCACGTAGCACCCTCAACAAGATGATTCCTCCACAATACCTTCACTGTGGCAATCTCCTTGTTGCTTAGCTGCTTGATATGTCTGTCAAAAATCTCAACAGGTACCTCTTCATAGGACAAGTCTTCACCGACCCCCAAACCTTCAATAGGTAGAATCAATGCTGGATCACCTAGGAACTTCTTTAACATAGAGACATGAAAGACTGGATGAACAGAAGATAGCTCCGCAGGCAATGCCAACTCATAGGCCACCTCACCCACATGTTGTAGGATCTCATACAGCCCAACATACCTCAGACTCAACTTCCCCTTCCTGCCAAATCTCATCACCCCCTTCATAGGTGATATCTTCAAATAGACCTGGTCACCAACATCCAACTCTAAGGTCCGTTTTCTGTTGTCTGCATAAGACTTTTGCTCACTGTAAGCAGTAGCCAACCTGTCCCTAATCACCCTGACCTTCTCTAAGGCCTCACGAATGATCTCTGGACCCAAAATGGATGACTCTCCAACCTCGAACCACCCAACTGTAGACCTACACCTCCTACCATACAGTGCCTCAAACGGTGCCATCCCAATTATAGAGTGATAACTATTATTATACGAGAACTCTATCAAAGGCAGATGGTTATCCCAACTACCCGTGAAGTCAATCACACACGCCCTCAACATGTCCTCCAATGTCTGAATGGTGCGCTATGCCTGCCCAACAGTCTGAGGATGAAAGGCAGTATTAAGCTTCACATGCAGAAGGATCTCCAGAAATTCGAAGTGAACTGAGCTCCTCTATCTGAAATGATCGACAAAGGAATCCCATGCCATCTCACAATCTCATCAATGTAGAGTCTCGCATAATCCTTGGCTCTATAAGTAGGCTTCAGAGGGATAAAGTGGGCAGACTTAGTCATCCTGTCCATAATAGCCCATATGGAGTCATGTTGTCTCTAATCTTCGGAAGACCAACAACGAAGTCCATATTAATGGCCTCCCACTTCCACGTCGGAACCTCAATAATCTGCGCAAGACCGCCAGGCTTAAGATGTTCTGCCTTAACCTGCTAACAATTAGGACACTTGGCCACATATTCTGCAATGTCCTTCTTCATGCCATCCTACCAATAGATCTGCTTAAGATCATGATACATCTTGGTGTAACCTGGATGTATGGAATATCTGGAACCATGGGCCTCTGCAACAATCCTGGTCCGCAAATCATCCACATCTGGTACACATAGCCTGTCCTGGTACCTAAGTACGCCGTCACCTCCCAAATCAAAAAACTCATTCATCTTAACTAATACTGAGTCCTTCAGCTCCATCAACACAGGATCAAGATGCTGATCCTTCTTGACTTCAACTACTAAGGATGATTCAGAACTCAAAAGAACTGAAACACCCCCACTAGTAGAGTCAACTAACTGCACACCCAGTCTGGACAGTCTGTGTACATCTTTTACCAACTCCTTCTTCTCATCCTCAACGTGGGCTGTACTTCCCATGCTCATCCTGCTCAAAGCATCTGCTACAACATTAGCTTTACCTGGATGGTAGTGGACGTTCAGGTCATAGTCCTTCAATAGTTCCAACCATCTCCGCTGACGTAGATTCAACTCTCTCTGTGTGAACACATATTGGAGACTCTTGTGGTCTTGAACACATCCACATGCACTCCATACAAGTAGTGCCTCCACAGCTTCAGTGCAAACACCACAACTGCCAACTCCAGGTCATGAGTGGGATAATTCTTCTCATGAACCTTGAGCTGTCTGGACACATAAGCTATCACTTTACCACCCTGCATAAGAACACAACCCAAACCAACCCTAGATGCATCACAATAAACAGTGTAATTCTCACCACACTTAGGCAAAGTAAGCACCGAGGGTGAAGTGAGTTTGTCCTTGATCTCCTGAAAACTCTTCTCACAAGTCTCCATCCATTCAAACTTGGTCTTATTCTTAGTCAAAGCTGTAAGTGGGGAAGCAATGGAAGAAAAACCCTCCACGAACCTGCGGTAGTAACCAGACAATCCCAGAATGCTACGGATATCAATGGGAGTAAGTGGTTTTGGCCAGTTATTAACATCCTCATTCTTCCTGGGGTCCACCTCCACACCTTGATCAGACACAACATGACCCAGGAAGGTCACTGATCTTAGCCAGAATTCACACTTGCTGAATTTGGCATATAGTTGATGTTGTCTAAGTACTTGCAAGGTTAGTCTCAAATGTTGTTCATGTTCTTCCTTGGTCTTAGAGTAGATGAGAATGTCATCAATGAATACTATGACAAAAGAGTCAAGGTATTCACGGAAGACCCTATTCATGAGATCCATAAATGCAGCAGGTGCATTCGTGAGACCAAATGACATAATTAGGAACTCATAGTGACCATAACGGGTACGAAAGGCTGTCTTTGGGATATCTCCATCCCTAACCCTAAGCTGATGGTACCCTGAACAAAGATCAATCTTCGAGAAGAAACTAGACCGTTGGAGTTGGTCAAACAAGTCATCTATTCTGGGAAGTGGATATTTATTCTTGATAGTGACTTTGTTGAGCTGCCGATAATCGATACACATTCTAAGGGTCCCATCTTTCTTTTTTACAAACAACACTGGAGCGCCCCAAGGGGATATGCTCGGCTGAATGAAACCCTTATCAGTGAGATCTTTTAGCTGCAACTTCAACTCTTTGAGTTCAGCTGGATCCATTCCGTAAGGAGGAATTAAAATTGGTTTAGTATCGGGTTCTATATCGATACCAAATTCAATCTCTCGAGGGGGAGGAACTCCAGGGAAATCATCAGAAAATACATCTTGGAACTCATTCACTACAGGCACTGAGTCTATGGAAGGAATGTGATGATCTAAATCATTAACACTCACAAGATGACAAAAGAACCCCTTGGACATCATTTTATTGGCCTTAAGGTTCGAAATCAAGGGATTAGGACGACTCAAGTTGTAACCCTCCCAGACTAGCTCTTCTTCATTAGGAAAATGAAATCTTTCAACCCTTCTACGACAATTCATACAAGCATAACATCAAATTCATGCATTGGTAACTCAACCAAGTCTGCACACATAGTCTTACCACATACAATTATTGGCAGTCTAGCATTTATGAGGTAATCCATACCTAAGCCATCTCTTTGAGCTAGTAAGCAGCCAACTTAGCCTTCACCTCTTCCTCAGTACTTATAGCAGGCTTTAGACCATACCATGCACTCACCTCCATGCGAACAACCACTCTTACCAGATGTCTTTCATTCATGCTGGGCATTTCTATCTCTGCCCCTTCTTGGGAAGGCCAGATCTTGAGTCTGGTGCCTTAGATCACTTGGCCATCCTAATTCTTGTGTGTATTTTTCTACGCGCTCACACAAGAAGGAAGTTAGATACTTAGAATGATATAAAGTGTCAAAGCTATAGATAGCACAATAAAGAGTAGAAGAAGGGAAATTTTCCTATGCATCATTGTCACATCCGGGTTTACCCCCTAGACGTAACCTGCGTCGTCGTCCTCTTTGAGGACTAAGACAAGACTCTTATCCTTGTCATAGCATTCATCAATTAAAAATGTGAAGGAATTTAAAACTTTTTATCTACTTCTACTAGGAGGCTTACATAGACCTCTACATACACGTAATCGTATTTATATCAAGTATACATAGACTTGTTCATATACGAAGATTACATAGTCTTCTACTTTTATTTCACCCATTTATATAGTAAAGAAATAATAGTCATAAAAGCCGTCTCATCTCATAAACCATCTATCGAATACAATAAATCTTGGGCATAGCCCTACATCAATAAAAGAAGCCGCATATAGGCTATATACAACATCGTCTCAAATGAGTAAATGAGTCAATACAGAACTATAGTAACTAAGTAGCATAGGAGTAAGATGTTGCCAACGCCCTCGGGAGAGTGAGGACCTACCACTTGGATGGTAAGATATCCAAGTCTTCCTTTCTAGTAATTCGGAGCAAGTTCAATGACCGGAACCTAAAATATTTGGGAAAAGTGAAAGAAATGGGGTTAGTTTTCCACATTTGCTAAGTATGGAACCATATATACAATTACCAATCAAATATACTTAGAAAAGGACATTTAAGAAAAATCAATATAAAACATGTATACGAGTGAAACATAGCAAAGCAAATCATACTAACCATAACCTTCATAAAGTCACAAGTGAAATGATCAAGTAAATTCCCATGACTCTTACTCAATCAAGTAACCTACCAAGACTACAATTAGCAATTAACCTTACCTAACATACTCTCCCATTTCATGAGACATTCTTCTTTAACCAAAGACAACAACCTTATACTCATACGCATGTTATTCAATGTACATAGTCATTTACATTACATCACTACCTTACACACATAATATTGACCTCTCAAAGCTTCTATCAAGGCAAACTAGTGCAAGGCGTAGGTAGAGTCCCATACCCCTACCTAAGCTATAGCCAAACCCCTCAAGTTACTTCGATTAGTCTATATCTTATTCATTCATTTTAGTTTAGGGAACTCTTTCCTTAACCGACATAGACCACATGAGATAATGTGGAATCCGGTGTCGTGGAAACTTACACCGATGGAAGGTGGTCTACCGGCCAAGGTAGAACCTAACGTAGACGTAGATATCTAGGTGGATCCACTAGCTAGTATCCTATGGTGGAAACATAGTTCAAGAACTAAGAGATAGGTATTCCCTCTATGTACCATTTGGTAATGGGGCCTTACCTCATGAGAAAACATGAGTGAATATTCCTCAAGAAAAGTCAACACTTCATGTAGGTCCATAGGTGAGTATTCCTCTAAGGGAAGTTAACACTCTATAAGGGACAAATGGTGAATATTCCTCCAAGGAAAGTCAACACCTCTCAATGTCAAGTTCACTCGGTGCTAAGCTATGTTCCCTTTATAGAAAAGTCTTTAAACTTTATTAACCACCTCAACCTAGTTAGATAGTAGGTTCAAGCCCTTGTATATTCATCATAATAGCTCAATAAGAATTGTACGAGAAATAGTACTTTCATTAACAATTCATTTAGGTGAAGTTAACCCTTGCACATCTCATCACAATAAGGCACATCTTTACATAACAACTTCCCTATTACATGTACTCCTAGGCAACCTCACAACCAACCTAAATATTTCAATTCAATCATCATACCAACCTATCACCTTAAATAAGGTATACTTCAACACAACATTATCACTTGATGACAATTAATCACAATTTGATATAAGGATTAGGATAATCAAGACTTACCAATACTTCTCCATAGTTCACCAATAAAGGGCCTTACCATCAACCCATAGATCAACCCAATCTTAGGTCATCTCACCAATGTAATTCAATAACCATCATAATAACTAACTTTAGAAGAGTCAATACATCATAATTCAATATCAAATCAAAGCTAGATGACATGATATCTAAGTCTATCTTCTTACCCTATATTCAATACTCAAGAATTGGTATGAAAGACTTCAATTCATCACAATAGATTCATGATGAATTCAATAACAATCATTAAAGATGATTTAAACAATAATTAGATCAATTACATCAAACCCAACCTAATTCATATTAATTTCATACCTAGGGTTAAGGGTTAAGGATCATCATCTTCAATATAAACCAAACTACATCAATTCATCATAATCAAGTTACAATACATGACACTCTATTCATTATAACCCAAAGAATTCATGAACAACTCAATTCATAACGACAAACTCGAAATTGGATGAAACCCACATGAAACTCAACTTTTGGAAAGTCATTGAAGGAGCCTTTTGAGGAAAGAAGTCTCAAAGGTGAATTAGATCCCATACCTTAAGGTTTGATGACGTTTTGATGGTGATTTTGTGCTAAATCAGCCCCCAAATGATCTTCCCAAGCTATTCTCCAATGGAGTCTTCCAATAGAGAGAGAAAGTAAAGAGAAGGAAGAGAGTTTGTTTAGAGAATAATGATTAGGCTAATGAGGGTTGGGGTATTTATAGGGGGGCTTAAGTCAACTTAATTAGTATTCCCTTAACCCACTAATTACCCCTAATACACTCAATAAAATAATTGAACTAAAGGAACAATTCCAAAAACCTAACAGACCCTCCACGACGACACCCCGTTGATGGGCCGTCGTGGGTGTGACGGACTGCCCTCCCTCCGTCCTGCACGTCCGTCATCTCGGAAGAGACTGTGTAGGCGAGGGTTCCTGACCAAGAGACTAAGGGTGGCACGACGGTGGCCTCGACGCCCCGTCACGACATCCGTCGAGGCACACTGCCAAGAGGGTCCTCCTTGAGGGCCCTTGGTTGGTCCTCGGGGAGTCGTAACCTGACTTTTTCCATCATGAAACCATCCCGTACTATGTGTTACACCTATTGTTACAGACTTTTGCTCGATTCCGACTCTTTAACTTGGTCAAACTAAAAGAACACTCTAGCCCTTCATGAACTAACTTTCCGGACGTCATGGACGTTCTTGAACGTTTTGGTTCTAAAATACTTCCACGACTCTATATACGCCTAATTTATCTAGTAACAAAGGTTTAGACCTTAAGGATCCTGGTTAGGTCTTACTACTTGTCTTGGGATTCCGAAATGTTACAATCATGCAGTCTCTAATCCAGGATAGTGGTGCATTTCACTACCATGACTTAGAAACTACTCAATGTGGTTGATGTTGACTTATTATTCTTGGAACTTAACCTAGTGCTTTGATACAAACTTTGTCACGACCGGAATCTAGACCCCAGATAAGACCGGCGTCATTGACCTCTCAGAGGTCGCAGACAAGCCTACATACATCATCCTTACTTCATCTAGGTTAATTTTAGCGGAAAATTTGAACTTTTTGTTCTTTAACATGCATGTATATCATTCTACTTAAATTCATATACGTTCACCATCAACCATCTAACATTAAGATCATCAACTGAAAGAAATAGTTCAATATTGCATTAAGTGTATACTTGCCAAAATGGCACCATTACAATGTCTGAAATAAAATGAGTAAGAAACGCTAGTGGAACATACTCCACTAGCTCAATCCTATAACTAAGCTAGAATATAGTGGGCAAGCGTCCTCGAATGCATGAGGGCCTACCAAGTTCGGATGAATGCTCCACGTACGGATAGCTTCAGCGTCGATCTGTAATTTCTAACGTCCACCTGTGCCTGCACTAAAGATGTAGAGTTGTATGGGATTAGTACAAACTTGTCTAAGTATGGGTATATGCAAGAACACACCAAGGACATGGATGAGTAAGAATAGCTCTTTCCTAACAACATGATTTATGGAAAGTCAAGTCAATGGACTTGCCAAATTGGGATTAGAAAAGTCAGGGGACTTGCCAAATTTGGATTAGGAAAGTCATGCCAGCACATAACATATTGCATATAGCACATAACATCTTTCATATCATTCGATCATATTCCATGAGACCTTGGAATCATGGACTTAACATTAAGACTTCCCAAAATGAGGGATCAACATATGAGACCTCAACTAGGGAGCCTTTTTTAGAAAACACAGAGTCTGCTTCATTCATTCATACGTACTTCATTTCATTCATTCATAAGCTTGTGTAAAAACCATCCCTACCTAGGATGTAGTTTAATACTTTCATCGGGTTCGCTGTGCAATGACCAAGAATGACCTAGTGTCATTACTTAAGTCTAGCTCACCTCTTTATTATCCTATCCTAACACCTTTGGTATCATTCATTTTATTATGTGCATCATTTGAGGCTGGCCTCATTCATTCATGGGGAACTTTAACTTTAACCGACATAGATTATGTGAGCATCATGAAATCCAGTGTCTGCCCCACATCGAAAAGAGGTGGAATCACCGGCCAAAGTGACCCAAAACATGCTAGCGTATATAGGGAATTGAACCCTGCTAGATCCCTATATTGGCAGTATAGGTTCAAAGACTAGGAGATATAAGTAGACCCATACCCGGCATGCCGGACAGTCTCATCTCATGAGAGTTACGTGAACCTCAACCCTTCCCGAAAGAAGGCATCACCGCTCATAGCTAGCCTATCGGTGCTCAGTATAAAGTTCCATTACATTTAACTCATACCATGGAAGCTGGCTTCTAGTATGAGGACATCATAGCTCAATAGATGATTTCTGATCTCATCATTAGTATTAAGTATACATTAATCTCAATACTTTCATTAGAGTGCTCATAGAGACTGGTCTCTTCATTAAATTTACACTTTCATAGGTGAGTACGTTTTGGTAACATTTACTTAGGCTCATTTGAGATTGCTCTCATCTTTCACATTAGCCTCTTATCATGTTGTCACCACATTCATTAACTTTAGCACATTTGCTCTTCATAATTACTCACCCCTTTTTACGTGAAGGTTCATTTCATCATATGCCAATGCACTTGGCCATTTAGTGTGTTTCACACTCTTACTTAACCCCTTTAGGGTTTCATCATTTTATTACATACATCTTAGGTTCACTTACTTTTAAACGTATGCTAGATGTATGAGTCTAAACATACAAGCCATGAGGCTTCATTCATAGTTCCTTTAAGTGATTTATATCTTCCTAAGATTATGTGGTACAAGACTTATGCATCTTGTATGTATGCCAAGATCTCGATTTTGATCTATGTAGGCAGCATTATTTTGAACAGTTATTCACGTATGACTTATGTATCAATACGGAATTGGGCAAGGGAACCCGATTTCGATTCCCTTGGACAACACTACATTTTTATTTATTCTAATTTAATCCACAGGGCTTGGGGACCCAAGATCGAGCCCCAACGCCTTTTTTTAATTTTCTCTTAATTTGTTTCTTTATTTTTCATTCATTGGGAATGAGAGGATGTGGGATCTAACCCCGACAACCTCATTCTCTTTTATTTTCCTTTTTCCTTAATATTTTTCATTTGACCAAGAGGGTGTGGGATCGAACCCCCACAGCCCCACTTTATTTTTTTGCTTAATTTCCTTCATTCAACCTAGAGGGCGTGGCTTCGATTCCCACACGCCTCAACTTTTATTTTTCTTTTAATTCCTCCTTAAGTCTGACCGAGAGGTTGTGGGTTCGAACCCCACTCCTCTCATTTCTTTATTTCCATTTTAAATTAGGGAAATTGGCTAAGGGCACTCGGGTACGAATCCCGTTTGCCTCACTCGTTTTTGCTTTAATTAATTATAATAAGCCTTAGTGAAATTTATCAATGTTTTTGTCAAGGGAACCCAAGTTCGATTCCCCTTAACCCCATTTCTTCATTTATGTTTTTGGTGCTTTTCACGTGTGAGGTCTCGGGTTCAATCCCTAGTAACCTCACCTATTTTCCATAATTTAATATTTCATATTGTTATCCTTGTTTTGGCCGAAACAAAGCTTACACAATGCTGGAAATTTGGTCATGATTTTCAGTTCCTTTTCATCAACATTTACACGTTATTTCTTAGGACATTTCGTGGAACCTATAGTGCATTATTAGGTGTAGTTTCGTAGTTACATTTAGCCAAGAGTTTCTCACTCAAATCAACAACTTCACACCTCAGCTACACATTGCACACACGTAAACACATAGTTTCGGACATCATGCTTAATATTCACATAATTCCGAACATACATAAATGAACGTAATCATCACGAAAACACATTAAATCCCTAATTTATACCAGCAAACATACCCAACCTATGATTCGATGGGAGCTAGTGATAGGGACATGCAACGGGGAACAACCCTAGTTTTTGGAATAGATTCATCTGAGTCCTAAGGGTCTCTTGTGAAAGGGATCAAGCGTAAGAAAACCCATACCTTATTTTGACGTTCAAACCTTGAACTTACTGCCCAAAGACCTCCTCCAAACTCACGTCCAAATCCGAAAGCTTAGACACCAAACTTCGATGGAAGAATCCAGATTGTAAAAAAATGGATAAAAATCATTGAAATGGGGGATATGCGCGCTTTGGGGCTCGTTTGACCTTAAAAATAGGTCGGACTGGCCGTGAGGGTCAACCATATGCATATCCAAGGTCTTGACGGACGTCCAAAAGAAAAATTCAAAATTTTTGACAACGGAATCCAGATCACCAAAAAATAGTGTGTTATAGCACACGAAAATCGTTGAAAGTATGGGTATGCGCACGGGGTATGCACGCTTCGGAGATCTTTTGACATCTAAAATGGGACGTATTGGCAGTGAGGGCAGCCGACTGCATAGTCAAGGTCTTGATGGACGTCCTAAAAAACGTTTGGCATTTTTGACGTTGGAATCTGGATCACCAAAAAAATGGTGTGCTATAGTACACGAAAATCGATGAAATGGGGGGTATGTGCTCTTCGGGGATCGTTTGACCTTGAAAATGGGTCGGACTGGCCGTGAGGTCCAACCAACTTCAAAGACATGGTCTTGATGGATGTCCACAATGAATTTCAGCATTTTTGACGTCGAAATCTGAATCACCAAAAAAATGGAGTGCTCTATCACACAAAAATCATCAAAATCGGGGGTATGCACGTTTCGGGGCTCCTTTGACCTTGAAAATAGGTTGGACTGGCCATGAGGTCTAACATGCTTCATAGCCAAGGACTTGACAGACGTCTACAGAATTTTTTGTCATTTTTTACGTCGAAATCCAGATCACCAATAAAATGGTGTGCTATCGCACATGAAAATCATCGAAAAGGGGCTTATGCGCGCTTCGGGGCTTGTTTGACCTTGAAAATGGGTCGGACTGGTCATGAGGGACAACCAGTTGCATATTTTAGAAGATCCAAAGATAAAATAAAAAATGGATCTTTGCATAGAAAAAGATGTATTAAAGAAAGGACTAAAATTTGAGGAAATGGAAGCATGAGAAACAAGGTCTTGATGGATGTCCTAAAAAAATTCCAACATTTTTACGTCGAAATTTGGATAATCAAAAAAATGGTGTCCTATAGCACACGAAAATCATCGAAATGGGTGGTATGCACTCTTCAGGGCTTGTTTGACCTTCAAAACGGGTCAGACTATCCGTGAGGGCCAACCGCATGCATAAAAAAGATCTTTAAAGATTTCCACAAAACATTTTAGCATTTTTGACGTCGGTATCCGGATCACCAAAAAAATGGTGTGCTATAGCACACGAAAATTGTCAAAAAGGGGGTTATGCGCGCTTCGGGGATTGTTTTACCTTGAAAATTGGTCGGATTGGCCGATAGAGCCAACCGGCTGCATATCCAAGGTCTTGAGGGACGTCCACAAAACAATTTGGCATTCAAGACGCAGAAATCCAGATCACCAAAAAAATGGTATGCTACAGCACACGAAAATCATCGAAATGGGGGATATGCGTGCTTCGGGGCTCGTTTGACCTTTAAAATGGGTCAGATTTTCCGTGATGTCCAATTGGCTGCATATACAAGGTCTTGAAGATTGTCCAAATTTTTTTTTGGCACTTTTGAGGTCGAAATCCGAATCACCAAAAAAATGGTGTGATATAGCACACGAAAATCATCAAAATGGGGGTAATGCGCGTTTAGAGGCTTGTTTGACCTTGAAAATGGGTCAGACTTGTCAGTTTTGCTGAATGCCTCTCAAAGTGAGAGTTTTTCCATTATATAGAGAGAATAAATATTACAAATCCCTAAAGATCCGTCATTCCTATCCCTAAAGATCAGCTATTCTATCTCTACAAATCTGCTATTCAATCCCTCCAAATCCGCTATTCTATCATAATATTTATTCCTTTGATTCTACAACAAATCTATATGATCATGCTAATTTATATCACTATCTAATTACATTAATATATACAATTATTTAGATTTCCATCATGCTAACATCCCCCCTCAAATTGACGCCGGTGGATCAATAAGCATCAATTTGCCTACTAGAAACTGATGGCGTTGTCGTGCCATAGATTTTGTAAACGCATCATCTATTTGAACATCACTGGACACATGTGGAAGAGTAATGACTCCTTTATCTACAGCTTCTCGTATATAATGACAATCTACTTCGATGTGTTTGGTCCTCTCATGAAAAACTGGATTAGTAGCAATATGAATGGCACTTGTATTATCAGCATGGAGAGGAGTAGGATGAGATTGAGGAAATCCAATCTCAGCAAGTAATCCACGAAGCCATACAACCTCGGAGCAAGCAGTAGACATGGATCGATATTCAACCTCTGTTGAAGATTTTGACACACGATCTTGCTTTTTACTCTTCCACGATATCAATGACTCTCCAAGAAACATGCACCAACCAGTGACTGAACGACGAGTATCAGGACATCCCGCCCAGTCAGAATCACTAAAAGCATTAAGACGAATAGGAGAACCACTTGGAAAGAACAATCCACGAGTAGATGTTCTTAGAAGATACCGAACGATACGACGAACAGCCACCAAGTGGAGATGACGGGGAGCTTGCATAAATTGGCTAACTTGTTGCACTGCAAAAGATATATCAGGCCGAGTAATAGTAAGGTAATTTAGACTCCCAACTAATTGTCGAAACATAGTTGGATCAGGAAGAAGATCGCCTTCCTCACGACGATACTTCACATTCAATTCCAATGGAGTATCTACAGAGGAGGAATCTTGAATACCAGCCAAAGAAATCAGATCCTGAGTATATTTGTGTTGGTTTAGAAACACACCTGAAGCAACATTATGAACTTCTAAACCCAAAAAATATGTAAGAGCACCAAGATCTTTCATATGAAAAGAATCTTTAAGCTGTTGTTGGAGGCTAGTAATTAGTGAAGAATCAGTTCCTGTGATGATAATGTCATCTACATACACCAAAAGAAGAACACAACCTGTAGATGTTTTCCGAAGAAACAAAGACGAGTCATATTTGCTCTGCTCAAAAGAAAATTGTAGCAAAGTAGACCAAAACTTATCAAACCAAGCTCTTGGAGCTTGTTTTAATCCATACAAAGACCGCTTCAACTTGCACACATCTGATGTAGGTGATGAGAACAAATCAGGTGGAGGTTTCATATAAATCTCTTCTTTGAGATCACCATGGAGAAAAGCATTTTTGACATCCATTTGATAAAGAGACCAGTTTTGTGAAGCAGCAATGGCAATAATAGTTCGCACCGTAGTCATTTTTGCTACTAGTGCAAAAGTCTCCTCATAGTCCACCACATACTCTTGTCTGTTACCAAGAACAACCAATCGAGCTTTGTACCGATCAAGAGTTCCATCAGAATGAAGTTTAATTGAATAAACCCATTTACATCCAATAGGGCGGACATTTGAAGGACATGAAACAATGTCCCATGTGTCATTTTCTTTAAGAGCCAAAAGTTCCTCCTCCATTGCTTTTTGCCAACATTCAAGCTTGGAGGCTTGTGAGTAACCTGTTGGAATAGAGATGGTGGATAAAGTAGAAGAAAAACCATACCGTTTAGGAGTTTGAGACACTCTAGTAGATCGCCGAGGAGGCTCAAGAGGAGCAGGCCTTGAAAAAATCTCAGATTCTGGTTGTAGAGCAGTCTCAGGTGGCGGATCTGTTTCAGGATAGGGTAAAGTTGTCCGACGTCGTTCATACACAAATCCTGGTTTGAACCGCTTAGAAGACAATGACAAATCCTCAAAAGTAGGAAGAAGAGGATAAACAGAAGATGACTCAATATGAGTAGGAAAGAAATACTGATTTTCAAAGAAAATAACATTCATAGAAACACGAAATTTGTTAGAACTTGGATCATAACAAATAAATCCTTTCTGCGAAGTACTATAGCCTATAAAAGCACATTTAATAGACTAAACATAGAGTTTATTGCGTTGAGAAGGAGGAAGGTGCACAAAACAAACACAACCAAATGTATGAAAACTATGATAGCTAGGATACTTGTGAAAAAGACGATAATATGGAGACTCAAGGTTTAACACTTTAGATGGAAGTCTATTAATCAAATAGACAGCAGTAGACACAGCTTCAACCCAATATTTAGATGGAACAGAGGACTGAATCAATAAAGTACGAGTGACATCCAAAAGATGACGGTTTTTACGCTCAGCAACCCCATTTTGTTGTGGCGGGTATGGGCAAGAGCGTTGTGATACAATTCCTTTCTCAAGCAACAAATTATTGAATTCATGAGACATATATTCTCCACCAGAATCAGATCTTAATATTTTAATGCATGTGGAAAATTGAGTCTCAACGTAAGCCAAAAACTTTTTGAATATGGAAAACACTTCAGATTTAGATCGAAGAAAATATACCCATGTAAACCGACTATGGTCATCTATAAATGTCACAAAATACTTGAAATGAGCATGAGAAATTACTGGTGAAATTCCCCAAACATCACTATGAATGACATCAAAACACTTTGTAGCACGACTACCAAAATTAGGAAAAGGAAGAGTTTTACTTTTGCCTAATTTACAAGTAGAACAATCAAAGGAAGCAACTGAAAATTGATTTTTATTTCCCAATAAACCAGAATTGGACAAATGAGACAACACAATAGAATTTGGATGTCCTAGACGTTTATGCCAAACCTCATTCTTAGTAGTGGTGGAAGCAAAAGCCAGAACAGGAGGAATAGAAAAGTGTATAGGAAACAATCTTCCAACTTTAGGCCCCTTCGCGATTATCGTCCCCGACACCTGATCCTGCACAAGGCAACCATTACGAGAAAATTTCACATTACAATTGTTATCTACCAATTGTCCAACCAAATTAAGACTAGTGGAGAGCTTTGGTGATACAAAAACATTCTTGAAAGTTTCAGTAATATCCCCAACCTTGGTAATGGGTAAATTACTACCATTGGCAACCTGAATTTGTGTTGGACCATTATACTCACGGATGTTTTTGAGTATATTAGTTGAGTTGGTCATATGATTGGAAGCGCCAGAATCAACAAGCAAAAATTTAGATATTCACTACACCATTTTAGGCCTACGACCACACCAGTAAAGTGTAGCCTAAAGTACCAAAAAGTGTGGCCATTGACAAAAGGCTACACTTTTGGACTTTAAGCAACGCTTTCTAAGGGGTGGCCAAAAGAAGCGTAACCTTTGACATTAGGCAACACTTTTTAAATGTTGCCACCACAGCTACACTTATAAAGCGTGACCAAAGAGGTATAAGGGAACGCTTTGGAGTGATTCATTAGCAACACCTTTTTTTAATTATATTACACTTAAAAGTGTTGCCTTTGCTTTGTTAATGGTCACACTTAAAAAGTGTTGCCTTTTATATCGCATCTAAAACAACACTTATAAAGTGTAACTTTTCTTGGATGTCCTACAACAACACTTTTGAAGTGTGGCTATCTTGTGTAGAATTTTGTAGCCCCAATTTTTATTTTTAAAAATAATAATTTTTATTTGCATATATTCAATAATAACATATTTAAATATATAAGTTACCTAATGAAAAAAATTAACTAATAATGAAATCGAAGCTATATAATTCAAATAATCTTCAAGAAACATGACTTGTACAAAAACTCTTCATCGTTCATAACAATAGTACATAACCAAATAAATTACACAAAAACCACTCTTCATCGTTCTGTACAATCAATTAATACCACAAAGCCAAATGCATTCAAACATATAAGATATGTTTGTGCAAAAACTCTTCATCGTTCACTACAATAGATCGAGTTTACTTCTGGACACAATTCAAATTTAATTACCGAAATTTTCCTGCACATTCAATATAAAATTATAAGTTGGTGACAAAAAACATGTATTTAATATGCCTAAGTTCCAGTAAGCCAAACAAATTCATAACAATAAAGCCTCAGGAAGTGCATAATTCGAGCATAATTCGCTGTAAGACACAAATATATATATATATATATATATATATATATATATATATATATATATATATATATATATATATATATATATATATATATATATATATATATATATGTGTGTGGGGAGAGAGGAAGTAACTTCATTCTTGAAATTGCACAATTCTAACATTTCTAGATGTGTTAATGTTGTGTTGCATATTATTGAGAAAAACTAATAAACACTAGATGATTTTACAGGTTGAATTCCTTTGATATTTGAATGCTTTGGACATTTTATCATAATATATCAATTACCATAATATAATATATACACAAATATCATAATATATCAATTACCATAATATAATATATACACAAATATCATAATATATCAATTACCATACAATTATGCAGACCTATCTAGTCAACATAATATCAGTCCAAGCCAAAGTAAAATATACTATATAACCTGCAAACACAAGGTTCTAAAATAATACAATGGCTTGCACAACGATTCTGTTTCGCTTTCAAAAACTATTGATTTTTAGAGTGAAATTTCTATCATTCGACTATGAAGATCCTACAGCTATTCGGTTTAATTTCCAAGTTCTAAAATTAGGAACACAAAATTGTAACACAGTGTAAAGTAGGCAAGTTGTATAAGATTTTATCACTAAATTTAAAATCAAATCTGGATCAGGCAAGTTGTATAAGATTTTACTGAAGCATTTACCATAATTCTCATCTTATAAAATAAAAATAGAGGAACTGCGCTCATATTTCTTATGTTGTTTACTTCCAAAAAAAATTATATACTACTTGTTTTAAGATGTCAAAATTTAAAACAGAGCACATAGAGCTCATGTTATGCTATCATTAAACAAATCAGTAGCCAAGTAAGAGTATTAGTGGTAAGAGTAAGAAGTATACTTGCATCAACCACACTGCATTACTATTTGATTTTGACATTGCTTTGTACACAGCAGATCCGAGAGATGAAATATATGTTGGATCATCAGTTGGTGGAGAGTTCTCATTGAAGTAGTTTACTGTGATGATGGAGTACTAGTTATAGATATCAGTGATGTCTCTACATTCTGCAGTGAACATACAAAACATGAATGATAAAAGAGTCGGCTCAGATCAAATGATAGCAAATATCCAATCATAGGATGAAAAACATCAACTCTATTTTTATCAACGACAAGGCCAGAAAGTTGACCCTGCATCAACTTGCCAAATAAACAATATAAACAATGATTCATGAACTATAAACAATGATTCATGAACTATAACCAACAATATAGCTACATCACCGTAATTGGGAATTAATAGCTTTATACAGTGTTTCAAATTATATTCAAATTGCGAAGCCATCTCCCTATACAGTGTTTCAAACTCTGTCTGCAAGACTCAGGCAAATTCATTAGACACATTCAACACTCATTGAAATAGTTACTCCTAGACAAACTACAAAACAAGGACATGTCCTCAATCACCTGAATTTACTAAGTGCAAGACATAGAACAAGTTGTGATGCTAAAAATGAACTTAAAGAGGTTCAATGAAAGTTAAAACAAGTTATTAAGGAATAGAAGAGGAATAAAAAAAGTTGAACGCACTATGTACATGATATATACTTACTGATTCAAATGCTTTGAAGTGGTAATTCAATGTATCTCGCCTACTGAACATGCATAGGACTCACTTCGATGTTCACGATCTTCGACACTTTCTTCCCGTTCTTAGAAATTTCAGTTGTAACTTGTGATTTGTTTAATTTCAACAATCACAAAGTAATCAACTCCTTCTAAATGACTCAAACACTAACGACAAATGAGAATCCGAGCAGAATCTTGAACTCGAACAAAGTTTAGAAAACTGATATGCGAAACAAATTAGAAAATGTAACTCTTTTATCGACAATTAACTCTTCTTGCCCTTAATTTGTTTCTATATATATTTTAACTATTTTCTTCAGCTGCTCTAAAACAAAATTCTCAAATAAATCCCAAACTTTTTTCCAACCCCCAACAGTGAAAAAGAGGTTTATATAGGAAGGCGAAAATACGAGCTACGCTCTCAAAAATCAACTTGCTACAAACAAACATACATGAAAGACTATCGAAGAGCAAATAACTAATGGGTTGATGTTGACATCCAATCTACAAGGTAAAGAAAATCCTATAAGCTACCCGGTTGCAAAATTCTCAGCTAAGACAAACAGAGACCCCTGCATATCAGACAGAGTACATGAACAAACCATTCGCAATCATCAAAACTAAATAAATATTCACAAATGGCTTCACAGGGCTAACATCCAGACCAAAAGAAAGAGAATAAAGAGCAGCTCAGAACTTCATGAAGTCAACAAGACTTCTAATCATACGAAAAATAAGTAAAAAAATATACCCCCAAACAGAGAAAAACACCATTGATTCAGACTAAGAGCAGACCAAGATTTATTTCCAACTTTCAGCATTTTACACAACTTACAACCTCCAGACAAAGAACGACTCACACCTTAAGAAATAAGTGATACGAGCGGAAGTGGTATTACCTTTCTAAGCGCAGCGATTTCGGAACAAACACGAGCAGGGGAGGTAGTGACTTCACAACGAGACTCGGAATACAAGCGAACGAGCGAGAATTCAAAGCCGAAATCCCAAAAATCAACTGATGAAACTAAAATACAAGTCACACTCCCAAAAATTGTATAAAAACACAAGAATATCAAAACCCTAAAGTTAAAATTTAGACTTTCAAATTGAAATTTCTTACCTGATAAACCCAAATCCGACAAAATCTCTTTGAAATCGTGTTCTTCAGTGAGACATTTGAGAGAAAAGTGTGACGGAGAGACTAATTAGCTTCAGTTCATCATCATGTCAACAACCCAACAATATTCATTTCTTCTATACACAAAACGAAAAATCAAATACTTCAGCTAACAAGAAGACTGTTTTAGAACTACCACTTCAACTAAAAGTTAAAAACTTCAGCTAAATATCAAAAAAGTTTTGGAAAAGAGAATCATTCTTACTCTTCAAGGAATCGTTCTTACTCTTCAAGGAATCGTTCAACTATTCAGCTCAGTTCTTCGACTCTTCAGCTTGTATCGGTAAAGAGAACCAGTTCTTCAGCTATCTTCACCACGAACCTTGAGTTCTTCAGCTTGTATCAGAACAATGGAACCGGCCAGTTCTTCAGGTGAAAAGAGAAACGTGAAAAGGAAAGCTGAAAGAGGAAAGTGAAGTCAAAATGTTTTATTAATGTTTAATGTTTTTTGCCAATAAAAATGGGAGGGAGTGTTAAAAATATTGGGGGAATATAATATTTTAGTGAAAAATTTTAAGGCAACACTTATAAAGTGTTGTGGTTTCAATTATAAAAATAGGACATTTTAGAAGTGTGGCCATATATGTAAATAGGTGTTGCCAGTTATATCATATTTTAACAACACTTATAAAGTGTACTTATACCATTAAAGAATACACTTTAGAAGTGTTGCCAAAATTAGTTGTAGCTAAAAGTTAAAAATTTTGGCTACGCTTTAAAAGCGTTCCCAAAACTACTTTAGGCAACACTTTACAAGTGTAGTCCAGAATAAGTGTGGCCGTAGGCCTAAAATGGTGTAGTGTTACCTCATTACCTTGTAGTCCCAAAGTTGAAAATGCTGACAAGATCATTTGTTGTACCATTTGAGGAGTAATAACTTGTCCTACCGAAGATGAGCTATCTGTAGTGGAATCATTTATCCCAACTTGGAAAGCCTTTGTCCTACGGTTTTGAGGACGTGTGGGACACTCTTTGATAATGTGTCCTTGTTGTTTACAATAATTACAGAACTTCTTGCCACAATTGCGAGCAATATGACCATATTTCTTGCAACTGTAGCATTGAGTTCTAGCCATATCCACGCCCTTTCCTTTCCCTTGAGATGCAAATGCAATAGTGACAACATTTTCTTGATGAAAAGCATTTTGTGTGACGAGACGCTACTCCTCACGAAGTAATTCCCTAAAACAGACATCCAACGAGGGAGATGGATCACGACTCATCAAGTTGGAGCGAACATTTTCAAAGTCAGATCGTAATTTCATCAAAAATTGATCTCGCTTGCTTTGTTCATGAACTCCTTGAATGATGGAGAGAGATTCAGAAGGTATTTTAGCATAAATGATATCGATAAATTCAGCCAATAAGTTCTGAAATATAGAGAAATAATCTTGAATAGAGAGACCTCCTTGTGAATACATAGCAATTTCATGCTCTAACTGAAAGCGCCTTGCGGTATGGTCTTGGTTTTAAACCTTTCGTAAATAATCCCACATGGCCTTTGCTGTCTTGTATGGCCTGAGATTAAGAACAATAAGAGGGTCAATTGACCCTAAAATCCATGTCATCACCCGAGCATCTTTAACATTCCATTGACCGAGCTTTTTAGGATCGGTAGGAGTAGGATCGCTTCCATCTATATGTCCCCATAATTCTTTTTCGGTGACAAATAGTTGGAATTGAAATTCCCAGGCAGAGTAATTTTTTCCCGTGAAACGAACATGGAAAGACTCAAACTGATATGACGACATGTTTATGATGTAAAATAACCATAATGAAAAAAGACTAAGATTCCAAGATGCCTTAACTTCCAAGATACTTAGGACTAACTGTTGACTAACAGTAAGCACAACCAAAACTTCCAAAAAAATTCTGGAAGGAACCACAGATGAAGGATACTAAGAATCAAAGCACTGAAAAAGGCTCTGATATCATGTCAGTTTTGCTGAATGCCTCTCAAAGTGAGAGTTTTTTCCATTATATAGAGAGAATAAATATTACAAATCCCTAAAGATCCGTCATTCATATCCCTAAAGATCAGCTATTCTATCTCTACAAATATATTATTCAATCCTTCCAAATCCGCTATTTTATCACAATATTTATTCCTTTGATTCTACAACAAATCTATATGATCATGCTAATTTATATCACTATCTAATTACATTAATATATATAATTATTTAGATTTCCATCATGCTAACAAGACTGGCTGTGAGGGCCAGCCGTATGCATATCCAAGGTTTTTGACGGACGTCCCCAAAACATTTCGATATTTTTGACGTCGGAATCCGGATCACCCAAAAAGTGGTGTGCTATAGCACACAAAAATCGTTGAAATGGGGATTATGCGTGCTTCGGGGATTGTTTGACCTTGAATATGGTTCGGACTGCTCGTAAGGGCCAACAGGATGCATAGTCAAGATCTTGACGGACGTTTAAAAAAAATTCAACATTTTTAACGTCGGAATCCAGATCACCAAAAAAATAGTGTGCTATAGCACACAAAAAGCATCGAAATGGGGGGTATGCGTGCTTCGGGGCTCATTTGACCTTGAATGGGTCGGACTGGCTGTGAGGCCCAAGAGGATGCATAGTCAAGATCTTGATGGACATCTACAAAAGAAATCAGCATTTTTGACGTCAGAATGCGGATCACCAAAAAAATGTTGCGCTTTAGCACACGACAATCGTCGAAAAGTGGGGTATGCATGCTTTGGAGCTCGTTTGACCTTGAAAATAGGTCGAACTGGATGTGAGGTCCAAACGGATTCATAGCTAAGGTCTTGACATATGACCATAAAAACTTTCAGCATTTTTGACGTCTGAATACGAATCGCTAAAAAAATGGTGTGCTATAGCACACGATTTTTTTTAAATGAGGGGTATGCGCATTTCGGGGCTTGTTTGACCTTTAAAATGGGTCAGAATGGACATGAGGGCCAACCGACTTAATAGCCAAGTTCTTGAAGGATTTCTACAAAAACAAATTGGCATTTTTTATGTCGGAATATGGATCACCAAAAAAATGTTGTGCTATTGCACATGAAAATCATCGAAAAAGGGGTATGCGCGTTTCGGGGCTTGTTTGACCTTGAAAATGGGTCGGACTGGACGTGAGGGCAAACCGGATGCATAGGCAAGGTCTTGACGGACTTCCATAAAACATTTAGGCTTTTTATACGTCGGAATCCAGATCATCAAAAAAATAGTGTGCCAAAGCACACGAAAATCGTCGAAATGGGGGGGTATGCGAGCTCAAGACTTGTTTGACTTTAAATATGGGTCGGAATGGCGGTGAGGGCCAACTGGATGCATATTTAAGCTCTTGACGAACGTTTACAAAAATTTTTTATCATTTTTAACAACGGAATCTGGATCACCAAAAAACTAGTGTGCTAGGGCACATGAAATTTTTTGAAATAGCGGGTATGCACGCTTCGTAGCTTGTTTGACCTTGAAAATGGGTCAGACTGGCCTTAAGGTCCAACCGGGTGCATATATAAGGTATTAACGAACGTCCACAAAAACATTTGGCATTTTTGACTTTGGAATCCGGATCAACAAAAGAATGGTGTGCTATAGCACATAAAAATCATCAAAAAAGGGGGTATGCGCGTTTCAGGGCTCGTTTGACCTTGAAAATGGGATGGACTGGAGGTGAGGGCCAACCGGCTACATAGCCAAGGTCTTGACGGACGTCCATAAAAACTTTGGCCTTTTTAACGTCGGAATCCAGATCGTCAAAAAAATGGTGTGCTATAGTACACAAAAATCATCTAAATGGGGGGTATGCACTTCGAGGCTCGTTTAACCTTGAAAATGGGTCGGAATGGCCGTGAGGGCCAACACGATGCATAGCCAAGGTCTTGACGGACGTCCACAAAAAGTTTTGGCAATTTTGACATAGGAATCCGAATCACCAATAAAATGGTGTGATATCACACACGAAAATCATCGCAAAGGGGTTTATGCGCGCTTCGGGGCTCGTTTGACCTTGAAAACGGGTCGGACTGGTCGTGAGGGTCAACCAACTGCATAGAAAAGGCCTTGGCGGACGTTCACAAAAAAAATTAGTATTTTTGACGTCAAAATCCAGATCACCAAAAAAATGGTTTGCTATAGCACACGAAAATTGTCGAAATGGAGGGTATGCACTCTTCAGGGCTCGTTTAACATTGAAAACGGGTTAGACTGCCCGTAAGGGCCAACCATATGCATAGAAAAGATCTTTACGGATGCCCACAAAATATTTTGGCATTTTTGACGTTGGTATCCGGATCACCAAAAGAATTCTGTGCTATAGCACACGAAAATCATCGAAAAAGAGTCATGCGCACTTCGGGATTTGTTTGACCTTGAAAATGGGTCGGACTAGCGGATACATCCAACCGGATGGATAGCGAGGGTCTTGATGAACGTCCACAAAAAAATTGGAATTTTTAACATTGGAATCTCGATCACAAAAAAAAAATGGTGTGCGATAGCACACTAAAACGTTGAAATGGGGGGTATGCGTGCTTCGGGGCTTGTTTGACCTTGAAAATGGGTTGGACTGGCAGTGAGGGCCAATCGGATGCATAGTCAAGTTCTTCATGATCGTCCACATTTTGGCATTTTTGATGTCCGAATCCGGATCACCAAAAAAATAGTGTGCTATAGCACACAAAAATCGTCTAAATGGGGGTTGCGCTCTTCGGGGCTCTTTTGACCTTAAAATGGGTCGGACTGTCCATGAGGGACAACCAACTGCATAGCCAAGGTTTTTGACGGACTTCCACAAAATATTTTGGCATTTTTGACGTCAGAATCCGGATTACCAAAAAAATAGTGTGCTATAGCAAACGAAAATCATCGAAAAGGGGTTATGCACACTTCGGGGCTTGTTTGATCTTGAAAACGGGTCGAACTGGTCGTGAGGGACAACCAGCTGCATAGACAAGGTATTGACGGACGTCCACAAAAAAATTCGGTATTTTTGACGTCGGAATCCGGATCACCAAAAATAAAATGGTATGCTATAGCACACAAAAATCGTTGAAATTGGGGGTATGCTCTCTTTGGGGTTTGTTTGACCTTGAAAATGGGTTGTATTGGCTGTGAGGGCCAACCGGCTGCATAACCAAGTTCTTGACGGGCGTCCACAAAATAGTTCAGCATTTTGACGTCGGAATTCGGATCACCAAAAAAAGGGTGCAATTGTTGAAATGGGGGGTATGCGCGCTTCGGGACTCATTTGACCTTGAAAACGGGTCGGTCTGTCCGTGAGGGACAACCATCTGTATAGACAAGGTCTTGATGGATGTCCACAATTTTTTTTGTATTTTTGATGTCGAAATCCGAATCGCCTATAGCACACGAAAATTATTAAAATGGGGGGGTATGCGCGCTTCGCGGCTCGTTTGACCTTGAAAATGGGTCGGACTGATCATCAAGGTCAACCGGATGCATACACAAGGTCTTGACGGATGCCACAAAAAACTTCAGCATTTTTGACGTTGAAATCCGGATCACCAAAAAAAAGGTGTGCTATAGTACACAAAAATCATTCGGAATGGGGGGTATGCGCTCTTCGGGGCTCGTTTGATCTTGAAAGCCGGTCAGACTGGCCGTGTGGACCAACCTAATACTTAACCAAGGTCTTAACGGACGTGCACAAAACCTTTTGGCATTTTTGACGTTGGAATCCGGATCACCATAAAAATTGTGTGTTATAGAACACTAAAATCGTCGAAAAGGCGGTTATGCACGCGTCGGGGCTCATTTGACCTTGAAAATGGGCCGGACTAGCGAGAGAGACAACCAGCTGCATATAAAATGTCTTGACGGTCATCCACAAAAAATTTTGGCATTTTGGAGGTCAAAATCCGGATCACCAAAAAAATGGTGTGCTATAGCACACGAAAATCGTTGAAATGGGGGGTATGCGCTCTTCGGGGCTCGTTTGACCTTAAAAACACGTCTGAATGGACTTGAGGGCCAACCGGCTGCATATCTAAAGATTTTAATGGACGTCCACAAAACATTTTGGCATTTTTGAGGTCAGAATCCGGGTCACCAAAAAATGGTGTGCTATAGCTCACGAAAATAGTCGAAAAGGGGGTTATGCGTTTCAGGGATCGTTTACCCTTGAAAATGTTTTGGACTGGCCGTAAGGGCCAACCGACTTCATATCTAAGGTCTTTACGGACGTCCACAAAATATTTTGGCATTTTTGACGTCAAAATTTGGATAACCAAAAAAATTGTATGCCATAGCACAGGAAAACCGTCGAAATTGGGGGTATACGCGCTTTGGGGATTTTTTGACCTTGAAAATGGGTAGAACTGGCCGTGAGGGCAAACCATCTTCATAGACAAGTTATTGAAGTATTTCCACGAAATTGTTTGGCATTTTTGATGTCGGAATCTGGATCACCAAAAAAATAGTGTGCTATAACACATGAAAATCGTCAAAAGGGAAGGGTTGGACTAGTCGTGAGGGCCAACCGGCTACATAGCCAAAGATTTTGACAAAACTCCACAAAATACTTCGGCATTTTCACGTCATAATCCGGATCACCAAAAAAATGGTGTGCTATAGCACACGAAAATTATCAAAATAGGGGGTTTGCACGCTTCAGGGCTCGTTTGACATTAAAAATGAGTCGAAATGGCCTTGAGGGAAAACTGGATGCCTAGAAAAGTTCTTGACAGACGTCCATAAAATATTTTGGTATTTTAGACGTCGAAACACGGATCACCAAAAAAAGGTCTGCAAAAGCACACGAAAATCTTCGAAATAGGGGTATGCGCGCTTCGGGGCTCGTTTGACCTTGAATATGGTCGTACTGACTGTGAGAGCCAACCGGATGCATAGCCAAGGTCATGACGGACGCCCATAAATTTTTTCTCATTTTGAACATCAGAATCTGGATCACCAAAAAAACGGTGTGCTATAGAACACGAAAATCGTCTAAATAGGGGGTATGCATGCTTCAGGCTCGTTTGACCTTAAAAATGAGTCGAATTGGCCATGAGGGACAATCGTCTGCATAAAAAATGTCATGACGGACGTCCATAAAAAAGTTCGGCATTTTTTACGTCGTAATCTGAATCACCAAAAAAATGGTGTGTTATAGCACACAAAAAATCATCGAAATGGGGGGTATGTACGCTTCGGGCTCATTTGTCCTTGAAAATTGGTCGGACTGGCCGTGAGGTCCAACCGGCTGCATAGCCAAGGTCTTGATGGACTTCCAAAAAACATTTCAACAATTTTGACGTCGGAATCCGAGTCACCAAAAAAATTGTGTGCTATAGCACACGAAACTCGTCAAAATGGGGGGTATGTGCGCTTTGGGGCTCGTTTGACCTTGAAAATGGATTGAACTGGCCGTGAAGGTCAACCGACTGCATAGACAAGGTCTTGACAGACGTTGACAAAAACATTCAACATTTTTGAAGTTGGAATCCGGATCACCAAAGAAATGGTGTGTTATGCTTACGAAATTCGTCGAAATGGGGGCTATGCACTCTTCGGGGCTCGTTTGACCTTGAAAATGGGTCGGACTGGACATGAGGGCCAACCGGTTGCATTGCCAAGTTCTTGACGGATATCCAAAAAATGTTTGGCATTTTTTATTGTAGAATCTGGATCACCAAAAAAACGGTGAGCTATAGCACACGAAAATCATCGAAATGGGGGATATGCGCGCTTCGTGGCTTGTTTGAACTTGAAAACAGGTCGTACTGTACGTGATGGCCAACCAGCTGCATATCCAAGGTCTTGAAGGACTTCCACAATACATTATGGTATTTTTGACGTCGAAATTCGAATCACAAATAAATGGTATAGCACACAAAAATCATCGAAATGGGGGGTATGCGCAAATCGGGGATTCTTTGACCTTGAAAATGGGTCGGACTAGCCGTCAGGGCAAACCAATTGCATAGCCAATGTCTTGACAAACGTCCTGAATTTGTTTTGGCATTTTTGACGTCGAAATCCGGATTACCAAAAAAAAGGTATTCTATAGCACACGAAAATCATCAAAATGGTGGATATGCGCACTTCGGGACTCGTTTGACCTTGAAAATGGGTCAAACTGGTCGTGAGGGCCAACCAGCTGCAAAGACAAGGTTTGACGGACGTCCACTAAAAAATTCGACATTTTTGATGTCGGAATCCAGATCACCAAAAATAAAAATGGTATGCTATAGCACACGAAAAATCATCGAAATAGGGGGTACGCGTGCTTCGGGGTTTGTTTCACCTTTAATATGGTCGTATTGGCTGTGAAGGCCAACATATTGCATAGACAAGGTCTTGACGGACGTCCACAAAAAATGTCAGCATTTTTGACGTTGGTATCCGGATCACCAAAAAAATGGTGTGCTATAGAAGACGAAAATCGTCGAAATGGGGGTATGATGCTTTGGGGCTATTTTACCTTAAAAAGGGTTGTATTGGCCGTGAGGGCCAATCGGCTTCATAGTAAAGGTATTGACGTACGTCTACAAAAAATTTCGGTATTTTTGACGCCGAATCTAAATCACCAAAAATATGGTATGCTATAGCACAAGAAAATCGTTGAAAAGGGGGTATACATGCTTCGGGGCTTGTTTGACCTTGAAAATCAGTTGTACTAGATGGGAGAGACAACGGATGCATAGCGAAGGTATTGACAGACGTCCAAAAATCATTTTGGATTTTTTGATGTCAGAATTCGGATCACCAAAAAAATGGTGTGGTATAGCATACGAAAATCATTGAAATAGGGGCTATGCGCTCTTCGGGGATCGTTTGACCTTGATAATGGCTCATACTGGCCATGAGGGCCAACAGGCTGCATTGCCAAGGTCTTAACGGACGTCTACAAAAGATTTTGGCATTTTTGACGTCGAAATCTGGATCACCAAAAAAATAGTATGTTGTAGGACACGAAAATCATTGAAAAGGGGGTTATGCGCCCTTCGGGTCTTGTTTGATCTTGAAAATGGGTTGGAATTGCCGTGAGGGACAACTAGATGCATCGCCAAGGTGTTGACGGACGTCAACAAAATACTTCAATATTTTTGACGTCGGAATCCGGATCACCAAAAAAATGGTGTGATATAGAACACGAAAATCATAGAAATGGGTGGCTATGCGCGCTTTGGGGATCTTTTGACCTTGAAAATGGATCCGACTGGCCGTGAGGGCCAACCGACTGCATAGCCAAGGTTTTTGAAGGACATCCAACTGTGAAGGTCAACCGAATGCATAGCCAAGGTCATGACGGACGTCCACAAAAACTTTTGGCAATTTTTACATTGGAATCCGGATCACCAAAAAAATGGTGTGCTACATAGTCGAAATAGGGGTATGCAATCTTCGGAGCTCGGTTAACCTTGAAAATGTGTTGGACTGGCTGTGAGATCCAACCGGATGCATAGACATGGTCTTGAAGGACGTTCACAAAAAATTTTGGTATTTTTGATGTTGGAATCTAGATCACCAAAAAAATGGTGTGCTAAAGCGCACGAAAATCTTTGAAATAGTGGGTATGCGCGCTTCGGGGCTTGTTTGACTTTGAAAATATATCGGATTGGCCGTGAGGGACAACCAGAAGCATAGCCAAGGTCTTGACGGACGTCCAAAAAAACTTTCAGCATTTTTGACATCATAATCCGGATCACCAAAAAAATTGTTTGCTATAGCACATGAAAATTGTTGAAATTGGGGGTATGCGCGCTTCGAGACTTGTTTCACTTTGAAAATGGGTCATACTGGCCGTGAGGGCCAACCAACTGCATTGCCAAGGTCTTGAACAACATCGAAAAAACTTTTGGTATTTTTGACGTCATAATCCGGATCACCAAAAAAATAGTGTGCTATAGCACATAAAAATCATCGAAATTGGGAGTATGCGCGCTTTTGATCTCGTTTGACCTTGAAAATGGGTCGTACTGGTCGTGAGGGCCAACCGGCTGCATATTCAAGGTATTGACGGACATTCACAAAAAATTTAGGCATTTTTTACGTCAAAATCCGTATCACCAAAAAATGGTGTGCTATAGCACACGAAAATTGTCGCAATGGGGGTATGCAAAGCCAATGGAGTTGTTTGACCTTGAAATCGGTCGGACTGGCCTTGATGGCCAATTGAATGAAAAGCAAAGCTCTTGACGGACGTCCAAAAAAATTTGGCATTTTTTACATCCGAATCTGGATCACCAAAAAATGGTATTGACCTTGAAAATGGGTCGAACTAGCCGAGAGGTCCAAACGGCTGCATAGCCAAGGTCTTTAAGGATGTCCAAAAAAAATTCGGCATTATTTACGTCGGACTCTGGATCATCAAAAAAATGGTGTTCTATAGCACACGAAAATTATTGAAATGGGGGTATGCACGTTTCGGGGCTTGTTTAACATTGAAAATTGGTCGGACTTGCCGTGAGGGACAATCGGATGAATAGCCAAGGTTTTGATGGACGTCCACAAAAACTTTGGGAAATTTTGACGTCGGAATCCGGATCACCAAAAAAATGGTGTGCTATATAGCACACGAAAATAATCGATATTGGGGATATGCGCACTTCGGGGCTCGTTTTACTTTGAAAATGGGTCGTACTAGCCGTGAGGGCCAACCAGTTGCATAGCTAAGGTGTGAAGGAGGTCCAAAAAAATCTTCGGCATTTTTGACATCGGAATTTGGATCACCAATAAAATGGTGTGCTATAGCACAAGAAAATCGTCGAAATGGGGGGTATGCACGGTTCAGGTCTTGTTTGACCTTGAAAATTGGTCGGACTTGCCGTGAGGGCCAATCGGCTGCATAGCCAAGGTCTTGACGGACGTCCACAAAAAACATTCGGCATTTTTTATGTCGGAATCTGGATCACCAAAAAAATGGTGTGCTAAGCACACAAAAATCTTTGAAATAGGGGTATGCGCTCTTCGGGGCTTGTTTGACTTTGAAAATGGGTCGGATTGGCCGTGAGGGACAACCGTATGCATATATAAGGTCTTGACGGACGTCCACAAAAACTTTTGGCATTTTTGACGTCAGAATCCGGATCACCAAAAAAATTATTTGCTATAGCACACGAAAATCATCGAAATGGGGGGTATGCGCGTTTCAAGGCTTGTTTGACTTTGAAAATGGGTCATACTGGTCGTGAAGGCCAACCATATGCATAGTCAAGGTATTGATGAACATTCACAAAAACTTTAGGCACTTTTTACGTCGGAATCAGGATCACCAAAAAAATTATGTTTTATAGCACACAAAAATCTTTGAAATGGGGGGTATGCGCGCTTCGAGGCTCGTTTGACCTTGAAAATGGGTCGGACTGTCCGTGAGGGACAATCGGATCCATAGCCAGGGTCTTGACGAACTTTCACAAAAGAATTCGGCATTTTTACGTCGGAATCTAGATCACCTAAAAAATGGTGTGCTATATCACACAAAAATAATCTAAATGGAGGATATACGCGCTTCGGGGCTCGTTTTACCTTATAAAATGGATCGGACTAGCCGTGAGGTCCAACCGGATTCATATACAAGGTCTTGAAGAACGTCCAGAAAAACTTTTGGCATTTTTGATGTTGAAATCTAGATCACCAAAAAAATAGTGTTCTATAGCACACGAAAATCATTGAAATGGGGTGTATGCGCTCTTCGGGGATCGTTTGACCTTGAAAATAGGTCGCACTAGATGTGAGGTCCAACCGGCTGCATATCCAAGGTCTTGACGTACTTTCACATAAATTTGGGTATTTTTGACGTCGTAATCTGGATAACCAAAAAAATTGTATGCTTAGCACACGAAAATTGTCAAAATGTGGGGGTATGCGCGCTTTGGGGCTCGTTTGACCTTAAAAATGGGTCGGAATAGACGCTAGGGATAATCAGCTGCATTGTCAAGTTCTTGATGGACGTCTACAAAAAATTTTAGGATTTTGACGTCGGAATTCGGATCACCAAAAATATTGTGTGCTATAACACACAAAATAGTCTAAATGGGGGGGGGGTATACGCGCTTCAGGGCTCGTTTGACCTTTAAAATGGGTCGTACTGGTCGTGAGGGACAACTAGTTGCATAGCCAAGGTCCTTATGGACTTTCACAAAATATTTTGGCATTTTGCACATCGGAATCCAGATGACAAAAGAAATGGTGTCCTATATCATACGAAAATCGTCGAAATAGGGGGAATGCGCGCTTCGGGGCTTGTTTGACCATGAAAATGGGTCGGACTAGCCGTGAGGGCTAACCGGATGCATAGCCAAGGTATTGACGGCTGTTCAAAAGAACTTTTTCACATCATGCATGAAATTTTCCTTTGATGAAAGGACAAGTTCGGTGGGATGATATCACTAGCCAGATAATTCGCGAAATCTGTGAACCATAGGATCAAGTCTTGGGAGGCAGCCAATACATGCTCATCAGGGAAAGTATCATCAATTTCAGCCTTTTCACCTAACTCCCTCATTGCTTCATCTTCTAATCGGGATAAGTGATCAGCAACTTGATTCTCGATCCCTTTTCTATCTTTCACCTCAAAGTCATATTCTTGCAATAGTAATACCCAACGAATCAACCTTGGTTTTGCATCCTTTTTTGCCATCAAATATCTTAAAGCATAATGATCAGTATGCACTATAACTCTAGTGCCAAGCAAATATGAGCGAAATTTCTCAAAAGCAAAGACTACTGCAAGGAGCTCTTGCTCAGTCACGGTGTAGTTCTTTTAGGCTTCATTGAGGGCTTTACTAGCATAGTAAATGGTGTGAAGGATTTTATCCCTTCGTTGACCCAAAACCACAACAAGAGCAACCCGCTTGCATCACACATCACCTCAACGGCTTACTCTAATCCGGCGAAATGATGATAAGCATTCGATCAAGTAAAGAACCCAACTATGAGGTTGAGGTCGATCCCACGAGGAAAATGTTTCAGACTTAACTTTAACCTACTATTACTTTTATTTAGTCAAGTCCTCTCTGAAAACAAATAACAAAAAGGGGTTTTTGAATAACAAATGTAATTAGCTAATTCTACGTAAACAAGTAACAGGTTCAAAGATTTGATTTTTATCAAGTAATGAAAGTAACTAGGGCTTAAGTGTTCCCATAGGTTCATAACTCAGTAATTCTAGCTATAAAAATCCTTTGCTAATATCTTGCATGCAAAGTAGTAAGTTATGTATCACTAATTCCTTGGTCCGGCAACTAGGAAATTTCACTCCGCACCTTGGTCCGGCTACGTGTGTATACTTTACTAAACCTTACCTTTACCTCATATTAAGCATCGTAATCGATATTTGGTTTAGTTGTTACTTTGCACCAACCAACACTAGCTTATTAGATAGTATATACTAAATCTACGTTGATAATTCTTTTCTTATTATCTACCTCCTTGTTCCGACAAATAATAATAAGGCGGGTTCTAACGTTGGCCACCGTTAAAAAGACTTCTAAACGAAAGAATTATCAATACATGCAAGACATTATTCGAGAATTGTTATTTTAGCTAGGTTTTACCTTGTTATTTACCCATTGTTCCCACAACCCTAGTTATGGAGTTTAGTTACCCATGTTAATAATCACACAATTCATATTAATAAGATAAGAATTCATGCACTTACTTTGATGAGATTGAAGATAATCTAGAAAATTACTTGAATTAATCAAAAACTTGCAACAAACGATTCCGAAAAATAAAGTGATTTTCCAAAATCCCAAAATTCAATACTTAGAACAATAAAACTAAAAATATCCCCAAAAGTCTAACACCAAAAATGAGGTGTTTACAGGTATTTATAATACTAGAATCCTAATAAAAGAGGGAAACCTATTTAAGAAAAATCTGTCCAAAAAAGCGCGCATTCCCCCTAATTTCGACGATTTTCGTGTGGTATAGAACTCCATTTTTTTGGTGATCCAGATTCCGACATAAAAAAAATTGAAATTTTTTGTAGACGTCGGTCAAGACCTTGTATATGCAGTCAATTGGTCCTCACGGCTAGTCCAACCCATTATCAAGTTCAAACTAGCCTCGAAGCGTGCATATCCTATATTTCGACGACTTTCGTGTGCTGTAGCTCACAACTTTTTTTGTGATCCGAATTCCGCTGTAAAAAATGATGAAAGTATTTTTGGACGTCCATCAAAACCTTGGCTTTTGTAACGCTTCAAAATTCAAGACGTGTTTTAAAGCCTAACATAGATTTCATGAAGTCTACGTACTGTTTCTAAGTCCATTTTGATGAATATAGGTCATTTGGGAAGTTAGGAAACTAAAACGCCCAAGAACGTCCATGACGTCCAAAAGTTGGTTCAAAGAGGTGCTAGTGTTTCCTAGCTTGTTTGACTAGTTTTAAGAGTCGAAATTATGCGAAACTTAGTCAAGATATGTGTAACATGTGTTAAAGGTGTTTTGTTGTCAAAATCTCCGGGTACGACTCCCAAGGACCAAGCAAGGGCCCTTGAGGAGAACCCTCGAAGTTTGGGGACAACACTGCCTGGCAGTGTGCAGTCGACAACCAAGAGGACGGTCCATGTGTGGATCGACGGGGCGTCGATGCCACTTTCGTCCCATACTTAGAAAAATGGAGAAAACCTTTGCCTGCACAAGTATCTGACCGAGATTACGGTTGTGAAGCATTGAGGCAGGCCTGCCCGTCGATGGACCAAAGATCCGTCGATCGTGGTATCGTCGATGGGGTCTGCAATTTCCTGTACGTTTTGAATTAAGTCATTTAATTAGTTGGACGTTTAGGTGGTTAATTAAGGGATTAAGGGGGGTCTAATTAAGTTAGTTAGTCACCCTATAAAGTCCCTAACCTCATTTAATCTAAACACAACTCAAAAACAAATTGCTCTACCTTCTCTCTACTTTCTCTCTCTATTGGAAGACACCATTAAAGACTTAGCTAAGGAAGGGATTTGGGGGATGGAAAGGGGCGAATTCACCATCAAATTCTCACCAAAACGTTAAGGTATAGGATCTCTTCACCTTTGAGACTTCTTTCCTCAAAGGGTCCCTTCAAGGTTTTCCAAAAGTTGAATTTTCATATGGGTTTCATTAATTACGAAATTGATGTTATGAATTGAGTTTCCACTAGATCAACTCTAAAACTAATCTAGAATATAAAACAGTAGCATCCTCAAAAGCATGAGGACCTACCAAAACCGGATGAATGTTGGATGTCCTGATAACTGCAACGATGATCCTGATGCTCTATCGTCCACCTATGCCTGCACCTAAAATAGTAGAGTTTGTATAGGGTTAGTACACACTTGTACTAAGTATGGGTATATGCAAGCACACACCAAGGACATGCATGAGAAAGAATAGTTCTTTTTTAACAACATGATTTTGGGAAGTCAAGTCAGTGGACTTGCCAAATTGAGATTAGGAAAGTTTCCAAATTTGGATTAGGAAAGTCAGTGAACTTTCCAAATTTGGATTAGGAAAGTCAGTGAGCTTTCCAGATTTGGAATAGGAAAGTCATGCCATGAGAATAACATACATCATCATACTTTTCACATTTGCACACAGCACATAACATTTACACCTAGCACATATCATATAGCATACAACACATTGTGCATGTAACACATAACTTCTTTAATATCATTCATTCATGTGCCATGAGACCTTGGAATCATGGACTTAACATTAAGACATCCCAGAAATGAGAGCTCAACAGATGGGATCTCAACTAGGGAGTCTTTATTAGCAAACACAGAGTCTGATTCGTTCATTCATACGTACTCCATTTCATTTTATTTCATTCATAGGCCAGTGTAAACAACAGCTATACCTAGGATGTAGTTTAAGACTTTCATTAGGTTCGTTGTGCAATGACCAAGAATGACCTAATGTCATTACTTGAATCTAACTCACCTTTTGATTATCCTATCCTAACACCTTCGGTATCATTCATTTCATTATGTGCATCATTTGAGGTTGGCCTCATTCATTAATTGGGAATTTTAACTTTAATCGACATAGATCATGTGAGAATCATAAAATCCAGTGTCTCCCCCACACCGAAAAGAGGTGGAATCACCGACCAAAGTGACCTAATAACATGCTAGCGTACATGAGAATTTAACCCCGCTAGATCCCTATATTAGCAGTATAGGTTCGAAGACTAGGAGATATAAGGAGACTCATACCCGGCAAGCCGGACAGTATCATCTCATGAGAGTTACGTGAACCTCCTTCCTTTCCGAAAGAAGGCATCACCGCTCATAGCTAGCCTATCGGTGCTCAGTATAAAGTTCCATTTCATTCATCTCATACGTCATGTAAGCTGACTTCTAGTATCATCTCATCATTAGTATTCAGTGTGTTAAGCTCAATACCTTCATTAGAGTGTTCATAGAGACTGGTCTCTTCATTATCTTACACTCTCATAGGTGAGTACGTTTTGGTAACATTTACTTAGGATCATTTGAGATTGCTCTCATCATTTATGTTAGCCTCATATCATGTTGTCACCACATTCATTATCATTAGCACCTTTTCTTATCATAGTTACTCACCTCTTACTACGTGAATGTTCATTTCATCATAGGCCAATGCACTTGGCCATTTAGTGTGTTTTACACCCTTACTTAACCCTTCTAGGGTTTCATCATTTCATTGTTCATTTCATCATTTCATTGTTCATCTCATCATATGCCAATGCACTTGGCCATTTAGTGTATCTTACACTCATACTTAACCCTTCTAGGGTTCATCATTTCAATACATACATCTTAGGTTCACTTACTTTTGAACGTATGTTAGACTTATGTGTCTATACATACAAGCCATGAGGCTTCATTCATAGTTCATTAAGTGGTTCATACATTCCTAAGATTATGTAGTACAAGACTTATGTATCTTGTATATATGCCAAGATCTTGATTTTGATCTAAGTAGGGGAATTAATCTTGGATATTTTGTTCACGTATGACTTATGTATCAATACAGAAGTTTGGGCAAGGAAACCCAAATTCGAATCACTTGGATAGCATTTACATTTTTCATTGATTTTATTTTTAATCTCCATAACATTGGGATTCTAGATTGAACCCCAACATTAACATTGTACCTTACATTTTCTACTTGATTTCCTCTTAAATTGCCCGAAGGGTTGTGGGTTCGAACCCCCAAAACCTCTTTCATTTTTTTCTTTAATTTTCGCTAGGGCATTGGGAGGTTGTGGGTTCGAACCCCCACAGCCTCCTTATTTTTGTTTTGAATTTTGCTAGAGCATTGGGAGGTTGTAGGTTCGAACCCCCACAGCCTCCTTATTTTTGTTTTGAATTTCGCTAGAGGCTGTGAGGTGGTGGGTTCGAACCCCCACAGTCTCCTATTTTATTTTTTTATTAAGTTCATTAGGCTAGGCGTTTTGGCAGTGAGGTTGTGGGATCGAGCCACCACAGCCTCACTTTGTTTTGTTATTTAATTTTGTCATTCTCCTTTCCAACCTTGAGGTCGTGGGTTCGATTCCCACACCTCACATTTTCTTTTCTTTATTTTCTTTTCCTTCGCTCGCTACCTGGAGGTCATGGGTTCGATTCCCACGCCTCCCATTTATTTATTTTAATTCTTGTTCTCTTCCTACCAATCCTGCAGACCCCATTTCGATTCCCCCAGCCCCCTTTTATTTTTCCTTTCTCGCGAAATCCAGTGGCCAAAGGGTGAGGTCACAGGTTTGAATCCTGGTGGCTTCACCTCTTTAGAATGTATTAATTTCCAGATTTCCAACCTTCCTTTTGGACAAAATTAAGGTACACCAAGATGGAAATTTATTTATAATTTTTAGCTTCCTTTCATCAACCTTTCCAAGTTAGTTTCTTAGGGCATTTCACCAAGCATTTAGTGCATTGTTAGGTGTAGTTTAGTAGTTACATTAGTCAAGCGTTTTCACTCAAAATTAGTAACTTCACACACCATATAAACATCACATTGTGCACAACTTTAGCACATAAAATACAAGAATTAACATGCCTTTACACATCTCCAAAATAGTGACTACTTCACTGCCACACGTTGCACACACACATCACCTTTTTCACATGATTTCGAACAACATAATCATTATTCACACAATTTCGAACATGCATATTTAAACATAAACATCACGAAAACACATTTCATCCCTACTTTGTACCAGCAAACATACCCAACCTAAAGTTCAATGGGAGCTAGTGACAAGGACATGCAAAGGGGGAACAATCCTAGTTTTCGGAATGATTATCTTGAATCTTAAGGGGTCTCTTGGGAAAGGGACCAAGAGGAAAGAAACCCATACCTTAATTGATGTTCAAACGATGAATTTTCTGCTCAAAACCCTCTCCAAAATCAGTCCAAGCTTCCTCAACGTCCACACCACTCGACGGACAACTTCTCTTTGCCTTAACGTTTTTGGTTACTTTATTTTTCTTAAAATTTCATGTGAGTTCTTCAAGTGTGAAGAACTCTTGATATTATTTATGTTCTTTGTTGTTTTGGTAGAAACCAATCGTGAGAGAGAGATGATGAAAACGTGAGAGAGAGATCGTGAAAGAGTAGTCAAATAATAGGAGTTTTAGTTTGGGAATTAGTCAAACTAGGACTCCTTATTAATTTAAATAAAAACCTGATTTAATTAGCTTAGTGAAAGGACCATTATGCTCTTAAAAATCAGATTATAAACATTAATTAAATCACCAACTTGTTGCTTCCAATGGGGCTCGAACTCGGGTAGAGTGGCCCTTGCGAAATGGACCATTTCGGGTCAACCTGAGCCTAATTGGTTCTTTAATTAAATTAAATAATTAATTAATTAATTCTTTAAGGTAATTACGATATTACCCTTGGCCTGGAAAAGACCATTTTACCCCTGGACCCTCAAAACTTAAGATTTCTTCTTTTTAAGTCCGGGAAAGACTCCTTTGATTAAATCTTCGTTTTCGAGAGCCTTACTTGGTTGGTTCCAACCTTTCCAATCTCAACTAACTCCCCAAGTTAGTAGGCTTGTTCATAGTAAGGGTTCTGAGGTCTGGTTCTATGCGTATCAATCCGTGTGAACCTTGGTCTAATTGCAAGCATTCTTGACACCTTAAGTATTTATCTTATTCATTTTTAGGGTTGTTACATTATCCCCCCCTTAGGAACATTCGTCCCCGAATGACACTATCACTACATATCGTAATGCCAGTCAGATCATAACATAATCACTATGCACAGTCAAGCAATAGCAATAAAGTACGGAGAGATAAGAAAACATAGACTTAAGAGTAGGAAATCTAACCTCAAGAGCTGAAAAGATGAGGGTAGCGGGATCTCATGTCGGCCTGAGCCTCCCACGTAGCACCCTCAACAAGATGATTTCTCCACAATACCTTCATTGTGGCAATCTCCTTATTCCTCAGCCGCTTGACCTGCCTGTCTAAGATCTCAACAGGTACCTCCTCATAAGACAAGTCTTCATCAAACCCCTAACCTTCCATAGGTAGAATCGATGCTGGATCACCTAAGCACTTCTTCAACATAGATACATGAAAGACTAGATGGACAGAAGCTAGCTCCGCAGGCAATGCTAACACATAAGCCACCTCACCCACACGCTGTAGGATCTCATATGGCCCAACATACCTCGGACTCAGCTTCCCTTTTCTACCAAATCTCATCACCCCTTTCATAGGTGATATCTTCAAGTAAACCTGGTCACCAACCTCAAATTCTAAGGGCCGTTTTCTGTTGTCTGCATATGACTTCTGTCGGCTGTAAGCAGTAGCCAACCTGTCCCTAATCACTCTAACCTTCTCTAAGGCCTCATGAATGATCTCTGGACCCAAAATGGATGACTCTCCAACCTCGAACCACCCAACTGGAGATCTACACCTCCTACCATACAGTGCCTCAAACGGTGCCATCCCAATGCTGGAGTGATAGCTATTATTATACGAGAACTATATTAAAGGCATATGGTCATCCCAGTTACCTCTGAAGTCAATCATACACGCCCTCAACATGTCCTCCAATGTCTGAATGGTACGCTCTGCTTGCTCATCAGTCTGAGGATGAAATACGGTACTAAGCTTTACTTGTGTGCCCAAGCTCTTCTGGAAAGATCTCCAAAAATGTGAAGTAAACTTAGATCCTCTATCTGAAATGATAGACAAAGGAATCCCATGCCACCTCACATTCTCATCAATATAAAGTCTCGCATAATCCTCGGCTCTATAGGTAGACTTCACAGTGATAAAGTGAGCATACTTAGTCAATCTGTCCACAATAACCCATATAGAGTCATGCTTCCTCCTAGTCCTCGAAAGACAAACACGAAGTCCATATTAATGGCTTCCCACTTCCAAGTTGGGACCTCAATAATCTGAGTCAGACCACCAGGCTTAAGATGCTTTGCCTTAACCTGCTGACAATTAGGACACTTAGCCACGTATTCTGCAATGTCCTTCTTCATGCCATCCCACCAATAGATCTGCTTAAGATCATGATACATCTTGGTGGAACCTGGATGTATGGAATATCTGGAACCATGGGCCTCTGCCATAATCCTGGTCCGCAAATCATCCACATCTGGTACACACATCCTGTCCTGGTATCTAAGTATTCCATCACCTCCCAAAGCGAAAGACTCATTCATTTTTAACAACACTGAGTCCTTTAGCTCCATCAACACAGGATGAAGATGCTGACCCTTCTTGACTTCAACTACCAAGGATGATTCAGAACTAGGATGAACTGAAACACCCCCACTAGTAGAGTCAACCAATCGCACACCCAGTCTGGCCAATCTGTGTACCTCTTTTGCCAACTCCTTCTTCTCGTCCTCAACGTGGGCTGTACTCCCCATGCTCATCCTGCTCAAAGCATCAACCACAACATTAGCCTTACCTGGATTATAGTGCACATTCATGTCATAATCCTTCAACAACTTCAACCATCTCCGCTGACGTAGATTCAACTTCCTCTGTGTGAACACGTACTAGAGACTCTTATGGTCTGTGAACACATCCACATGCACTCCATACAGATAATGCCTCCACAGCTTCAGCGCAAACACCACATCTGCCAACTCCAGGTCATGAGTGGGATAATTCTTCTCATGAACCTTGAGCTGTCTGGAAGCATAGACTATCACCTTACCATCTTGCATAAGAACACAACCCAAACCAACCCTATATGCATCACAATAAACAGTGTAATTCTTACCACACAGAGGCAGAGTAAGCACCGGGGCTGAAGTGAGTCTGTCCTTGAGCTCCTGGAAACTCTTCTCACAAGTCTTCGTCGATTCAAACTTGGCCTTCTTCTTAGTCAAAGCTGTCAGTAGGGCAGCAATGGAAGAAAAGCCCTCCACAAACCTGCGGTAGTAACCAGCTAATCCCAGAAAGCTACGGATGTCAGTGGGAGTAAGGGGCTTTGTTCAGTTCTTAACAGCTTCAGTCTTCTTGGGGTCCACCTCTACACCTTGATAGGACACAACATGACCCAGGAAGGTCACTAATCTCAACCAGAATTCACACTTACTGAATTTGGCATACAACTGATGTTGTCTAAAAACCTGCAAGGTTAGTCTCAAATATTGTTCATGCTCTTCCTTGGTCTTAGAGTAGATGAAAATGTCTTCAATGAATACTATGAAGAAAGAGTCAAGGTATTCACGGAAGACCCTGTTCATGAGATCCATAAATGCAGCAGGTGCATTCGTGAGACCAAATGACATGACTAGAAATTCATAGTGACCATAGCGGGTACGAAAGGCTGTCTTAAGGATATCTCCATCCCTAACCCTAAGCTGATGGTACCCTAAACGAAGATCAATTTTCGAAAAGAAACTAGACCCTTGGAGTTGGTCAAACAAATCATCTATTTTGGAAGTGGATACTTGTTCTTGATAGTGACTTTGTTGAGCTGCCGATAATTGATAATCAGGAAAGAAACGCTAGTGGATGCCTGTTTTTATTCAGACTATGTATTGATGCCATTTTGGCAATTATACACTTAATAAGAATTTAACTATTTCTTTCAGTTGCTTATCTCTTAATGTTAGATGGTTGATGGTGAACAATTACGTATTAATGAGAATGTTTTTATAAGTATGTTAAGAAATAATAAGTTTCAAATTTTCCGCTAAAATTAACCTATGTGAAGTAAGAATGACGTAAGTAGGCTTGTCTGCGACCTCTGAGAGGTCAACGACGCCGGTCTCGTCTAGGGTCTAGATTCCGGTGGAGCATGTTCCACTAGCGTTTCTTTCCTGTTTTTATTCAGACTATGTATTGATGCCATTTTGGCAATTATACACTTAATAAGAATTGAACTATTTCTTTCAGTTGTTTATCTCTTAATGTTAGATGGTTGATGGTGAACAATTACGTATTAATGGGAATGTTTTTATAAGTATGTTAAGAAACAAAAAGTTTCAAATTTTCCGCTAAAATTAACCTATGTAAAGTAAGAATGACGTAAGTAGGCTTGTCTGCGACCTCTGAGAGGTCAACGACGCTGGTATCATCTGGGGTATAGATTTCGGTCGTGACAGTCTGCAATTTCCTGTACGTTTTGAATTAAGTCATTTAATTAGTTGGACGTTTAGGTAGTTAATTAAGGGATTAAGGGGGGTCTAATTAAGTTAGTTAGTCATCATATAAAGTCCCTAACCTCATTTAATCTAAACACAACCCAAAAACAAATTGCTCAACCTTCTCTCTACTTTCTCTCTCTATTGGAAGACACCATTGAAGACTTAGCTAATGGGATCCAGTGTTACTTGATCAGAATTTGACCTTTGAGGAGGAGCCGGTTACTATTTTGGATAGGCAAATTCGAAAGTTGAGGTCGAAAGAGATTGCTTCAGTAAAGGTTCAATGGAAGCATCGTCCAGTGGAGGAGGCTACATGGGAGACCGAGTCAGACATGAGGAGCAAATATCCTCAGCTTTTTGAGCATTCAGGTTAGCTATTTCCTTTTCCGTTCGAGGACGAACATTTGTTTAAGTGGTAGGTGATGTAACGACCCGCTAGGTCATTTTGAGAACTAGAACTATTTTTACTCCTTTTGAAAATTTAAAAGGGGTATTTTTAAACTATTCGAAGACTAAGAGTATTTAGTTGATAAAAATTTTAGTGAAGAATTAATATAGTTAATAGTTAATGGGTCATATACATAATTCATTGAATACCTTATACTTGACCCACTATTTTATTTAAGTTAGTGGGATTAGTTTATTTGTTATACTTAATTAACATTAGAAAGGCAAAAAATAAAGGGTTCAAAAAAAACTACCAGCGGCGTGGGAATAATAGTTACTCGTGAGTCGTGTATTGCAGGTGAGCTTTTAATCAAATTGTGTTATTGAATGTTCATAATAAAGATATTATTCTGATTTTTAAGATTTAGTGGGATAATATGGTGTAAAAGTAGTGGGTTAGGTATTAGTTAGTCATTGGGCGAAGGAATTTTAGTTTTTATTATTTCTGTTTCATTTTTATATGTCAATTTTCCAATTTTTGCTTTGTATACCTGCAAGGTTAGTCGACAAATTTTGTGACTTTCCAATTTTTCTTTGATAGATAAAATTATTTTTTCTAAGATTTTGATTTGAGTTTCAAGAATGCAATTGCCAGAATAGGTAGAAATAGACGATTAATAATGGTTCCATATTATGGATCCTTACAAGTACTTGGTTGAAATTTTAGATTTTTCTTAATTATTTTTGGCAAGGTTTTAGTTTAAATTAGTTTCCAAGGATTTTCAAATGGCTGCCAGTGATAGTTCTCTTTCTTTTTGGATTGAGAAATTGTATGCAAAGATACAGGCGTATAGGAATTTGAGGTGCAACAAATTAGTCCTTCGTAAATGGTTTAAGTTGTCTTATTTTATTATTATTATCACATTAAGATACTAGTTTTTGATAGATTGGGATAGGTAATTAATTATTAGGTGTATAATATATGATTAAAATTGAATTTTTGGGTATTTGGAGAGATGAAAGTTCAACTTTTGACTTGAAATTTAGCAAGTATGATAATTTTGGCATATAAATTATATCAAGATTCGGAGCTTGATTAGAGATATGAGTGGTTTTTAGGGTCTATGATAGACATATAATAATTTGAATGTCTACAAAATCGCTTACTTACGAATGTTACATCATTGATAGATTGAGAACGTTCCGAAACTTTGCGGAAAGGAAAGAAAAAATCTTGAAGATTTTTTTGGCACGAGGTTCGGCATTTAAGGTATGTTAAGACTTTTTAGACTTGTTGAAGGACGTTTTCCTAATTAAAAAAAAATGAAATAAACAAAGGGGTAAGGGCGAAAGATGGGGGTCTCGTATCAATGGTGTGACGGGCATTGGTACGAGTACCGGTGTTATAAAAGGGAAGGTTACTACTGTAGAATGTGAATTGTAATTTGAGAATGTCAAAGCATATGCTCATTAGCTGATATATTATTGACTGGAAATCCTTGTGTGATTGTGTTTTCTTTATTACACTCGTATAGTTGTGATAATTGAGGTGGTTATTTATTACGTTGATATTTGACTGATTGAGGTGCATCATCATCCCCTTTATTTGAAATAATATTGTGCACATGCATTAACATGAGATTGAGTATAAGTTGGGCACATGGAGATCGTCCGTGCTGGGGATGGTGATATGTAAAGATTATAATTTGGGCACGTGGAGATCGTCCGTGCGGAAATTGTTTGATTTTATGATAGTGTGTTGAGATCGTCCGCACAGACACGTGGAGATCGTCCGTATTGGTATATGGACCTCGCGAGTCCCTCATGGGTCATGAACTCTCGATGTATTTCCAAGGAGTATCATGTATATACGGTTGAGTGAATACTGGGTATTATGAGACATATCATTTCATGGTATCATATTGCATTGCATTGCATCGCATCCTTCATTCTTGATGACTACGTGCTTTATTTATTTGATGGTTGGAAGTACTTGAATGTTTTATTACCTCTATTTGATGAAACTTGACTGGTAAGTATAATATATACTTATATAATTTAAGAATTTATATTTTTCTTATATAAACTCCCGTCGCTACTTCTTCGTTGTTGGTCAATGAGATATACTGGGTACACATGGTTTCCTGCTCATACTACACTTGTTGCACTCTTTGTGGTGCAGATTCGATTCCGAGTAGGAGCACATCTCGTGGAGCAAATTGAGTCCGAGCTTGGAGTGTCTTGGAGTTGTGGTGAGCTGCTTGGTTGTTCTGTGGCCCACACCTCCATCTATCTTTATTTATTCTGTTATTTAGTATTCAGACAGGATATCCCTTATGTTAGATTTGTCATTTTAGTTTCAGACTTGTATCGTATTTTAGAAGCTCTTGTACTTAAGACACCAATTCTTGGGGTGGTATATTTTCTTTAAACTTTCGCATTTCGTACTTATAAGGAACTCAATGTTGAAGATTCTTGCTAAGTGTTTGTTCTTTTACTCATTTTGTTGGTTAAGTTTGGTTATTATGTAAGGTTGGCTTACCTATTGGTTGGGAACATAGGTGCCATCACGACTTGCAAATTTGGGTCGTGACAATATTAGAACTCGTCCCCGTATTACTATGTTCCCGTAGTCTACTACTATTGAATCGGAATGGGGTTAATTATTAGAACTAGCATGTGTTTTCCTGACTCTGTTTCTGACCTAGGGTTGATAGGCTGTTAAAATTGAATGTTAAAACTCGATAATATTCTTGCCCTAGGGATGATGTGATGTTGGGTATATGATTGGTACGCTTAGGCTTCCAAAAATTAGTACATAGGGAACCAATGGCTACAACACTGTGTCCCTGAAGGTCAGTACGAGACCCCATTGACGGACCGTCGATCCCTCAACGGACCATCATTGGGGTCTGTCAACCCCAACCCCCTTGGTTTTTCTAAGTGTCCATCGACGGACCTTCTTCCCTTCGATGGTCCGTCCTGCTCAACCGTCGACGGTGTCAGAACCTTGGTTTTTGATGGTTTATCAAAATAATCTAAGTTTCCATCGACAGACCCTAACGATGGACCGTCGTCCCTTCGGCGGTCCGTCTTTCTTAACCATCGACACTGTAAGAACCTTGGTTTCTAATAATTTTAAAATTTATTCTAAGTGTCCCTCGACGCACACTCATGACGGACCATCGTGCCTTCAACGGTCTGTCCTGCATGTCCGTCGTCTCTGTCAGAACCTATTGTTCCTAATGTTTTGAAAAACTTCTCCAAGTGTCCCTCGACGGACCCCCATGATGGACCCCCACGATGGACCGTCGTGTCTTTGACGGACTGTTGATGGGTCCGTCCTGCACTCTGCACTTCTACACTGCCATTTCATTTTTTGTATATTATGCTTCCATTGGTACTAACTACTTCTCCTTGTAGGTACTCATGGCTCCTAAACAGGACCGTGTCTATTCACGAGGGCGTTCCAAGTCCGTCGCCCCGTCCAACCAACTGGTCATAGGCTCAGACGATGAGCATGACCCAGAGTATGTGCCACCTGTCACCCGCACTGCTACACCTGTTGCTCGCCCCACCAGAGCCACTCCCACGAGGGTGGCGATTAGCGTAGTCACTGCCTCCCAGTCTGACAAGAAGCGCATACTGACCGGCACACCTTTTGGGTCGGCTGCATAGTCAGTGGGAGCATCTGGCTCTGTGGAGGCATCCAGTTCAGAGGAGGCTTCCGGTTCAGAGGAGGTCTTTGGGTCTGAGGAGTCCTCTGTTCCCGCCACCGCATCCCAGTCCGCCTCGTCTGATGAGGCTGACAGTGCTGATTCTACTCCAGCACCACAGACTAGCGTCCCCACTCCGGTTGCTGATCAACCCAACCAGTGGTGTGTTGACGGGCAGTATTAGGTATACACAGATGCTAAGATGCCGAATGACAAGGGGGTAATGACCCAGACCCTTACACTTGAGTGGCGGGTTTGCACGAAGAGCCTTTCTACCATGCCGGTCATACATGAGTTGTTCACCCGACATCGGCTGGAGTGGACGGCCCGAGCTGTGGACCGCTATAGCAAGGATATGGTCAGAGAGTTCTATGCCTCATATGTGGCGACTCTCAGATCTCAGCAGGACAGGCGGGCAGCCCCCGCCAAACATGCTCCTCTAGACTACGTCCAAGTCTGCGGCAAGCGGGTGGACATTTCCTTGCCGGCCATCCGCAGGTTTCTTTATGGCGCGGATGTTGATGCTACCCGGACACCTCTCACCGCCAAGTCTGACTATCGGTGGAAGTTGATTAAGGATGGTCGCTTCCAGCGTGAGCCAAAGTTGAGAGAGACCACCAAGCGGTGGATTGTACAGTACCTGTCTGTCGATGGTGAGGTTGCCGACTGGGTGCGAGAGCCCAAAGGAAGTATCAAGAAGGTTAACCTCACCTTCACAGCCAAGTTTTTGTGGCTACTAGTCCGACACTGCCTTTCCCCCACTACAGCAGACAATATTGTCACTTGGGATCGTGCGGTACTGATGGCGGCTATGATTGCGGGGTTCGAGGTGAACTTTGCATGGCTACTACAAGCGGTTCTGCATGAGAGGGCCTTCAAGGCCACTACCACTTACCCCTTCCCGTGCATAGTGTTTTCTTTGTGAAGGTTAGCAGGAGTGCCCGTCTGGCACATTGATGTGCTTAATACCCCGCTGGGCACAGTAGATATCGACCTCATTCGGGATGAGGCCAATGAGTTGGATCACCACAGAGGGCCCCGTCCGGAGGTGCAGCCGCTTGGTGAGACCCTAACGGCATCGGTTGAGCAAGCCCAAGCGGCTAACCCAGCTACTTCTAAGCCTACCGACACCACTCCGATTGAGTCTATCCCGGGTGGTAGCACCGCTCCTAGCTCCTCCCTCCTCCCGTTCGACTCAACAGGCTACTCTGGTCCCACTTATTAGGGTCCAGAAACTTGAGGTCCAAATGGCCACACTTCTTCACCACATCCAGCCTTGGATGCAGAAGCCTATTGCTGAGGCAGAGGAGCATTTAGAGAGGATGATGGCCCAGCACACTGAGCGGAAGGTCATGGAGGTCCACCAAAGCCTGGACGCTTTTGAGATGCGGGTTCTTTCTCGACCAGCCCCTATTGTGTATGTGATGTCTCTCCAGGTTGTTGTGGCGAGTCTACGACCCGACTTGGATGCTATACTAGAGGCTCGGGTGCCGGAGTCTGAGGCCCCTTCTGTATAGCCTGCTGAGGACACAGTGATGGCTGCCCTATTCGCCACTACTGATGTGTCACCACCTCCATACCGAGAGCATGCCAAGAGGCACCGTACTAGAGATGAGGATGAATCCCGAGCTCGGAAGAGGGAGCTCCACGAGTTCGAGGCTGCGAGGAGAGCCTCGCTTATTGATAAGAAGGCCCGTACGATGAGGGTTTTGGAGGTGGCTGCTGGAGCATCTAGTCCCAGAGTAGCAGAGGTTGAGAGGAGCACTACTGATGGTGTTGTTGTTGCTGAGGACACTATTGATGGTGTCCCTACTTCAGAGGGAGCGGGTTTCGAGAAATCGGACCCGTCAACTTGTTGATCACTGATGTACCGTGGTTTCACGGTATTTCTAATACTTTTTCCTTAAGTTTAGTGTGTGTCGAGAGCCTTTTTGTGTTGATTTTGATATAAGTTTCTTTTTGTTTGCAGAAAATCTGTCCAAGGATGAACGCGGGAGTTTTTGAGAAAGAAGTGCAGAAAAGATCACCTACGGAACCTATGACGGTCCGTCGTTTTTGTGACGGTCCGTAGGTGGCACCGTAGTGAAGGGAGAAGTTGCTGAAGGAAATTTGGGGAAGTCTGACAAGTGTGGGATTACGGAAGTCCTTGACGGACCGTCACAGCTACGACGGTCCGTCCTGCAAGTTCGTTGTAATGATCAGAGAGTAGTCCCAGTACCCAAAATTCCAAGAAATTTAAGTGTTTTGGAACGAAGACCCTCGACGGACCGTCATGCTTGAAACGGTCCGTCATACCTGTCCGTCGAGGGGAATGAAGAAAGCAACATGAGAAGATGTGAAGTATGGGACGACGGAGGCTATGACGGTCCGTCGTGTCCATGACGGTCCGTCACGTGGTCCGTCGACCCAGACGCGTTTGGACAGATTTTTAGTAAATAGAATCCTTATTTGATTAGATTTTTGTTTTTCTTATAAATAGTTGGAAAAACCTCGTTTTTGAGGTTAGACTTTCTGGATAATTTTTAGTTTATAGTTCTTCGATTATATTATAAAACTCTCGATTTTGGGAATTAAGATATTTTTCCGGGAATTGATTGTTGTGGATTTCGGTGATTAATCAAGTTAAATTCTGGGAAATTATTCATTTTCATAAAAGTAAGTGCATGAATTCTTCCATTAACGATATGAATTGTGTAATTACGAACATGGGTAACTAAACCTTATAGCTAGGGTTGTGGGAACCATGGGTGAATAACAAGGTACAAATCTAACTTCAATAACAATTTCTAGAGTGGTGTCTTGCATGTATTGATAATTCTTCGTTTAGAATTCTTTTTAACGGTGGCCAACGTTAGAACTCGCCTTAATGCTACTTGCCGGACCAAGGAGGTAGATAATAGGAAAAAGAATTATCAACATAGATTTAGTGTATACTATCTAATAAACTAGTATTGGTTGGTACGAGTTAATAGCTTAGTCAAATACCGAATACGATGTTAATGTGAGGTAAAGATAAGGGTTAGTATAGCAACACACGTAGCCGGACCAAGGTGCGGAGTGAAATTCTCTAGATGCGGACCAAGGATTTAGAGATACATAACTTATCACTTTACATGCAAAATATCAGGATAGAATTGTTATAGTTAGATTTACCAAGTTAGGAACCTGTGGGGAACACTAAAGCCCTAGTTAATTTTACAATTTGATTAAACTCCGAAAGTTAAATTTGTTAGTTGTTCGATCTTATTTAGTTAATCATTTTCATTAATTTAGAAATAAAAACCCCCTTTTGTCTTTTAGTTTTTTGGAAAACAGTTGGCTAAATAATAGTAATAATACAATAAAGTTAAGTCTGAACTATTTTCCTTGTGGGATCGATCCAACCTCATTAGTTGGGTTCTTTACTTGATACGACCGTTTACTTCTTATTTGAGAAGTAAGTTTGAGCGTATCAAATTTTGGCGCCGCTGCCGGGGAAAGTAGCTTTTAGATTAACTTTAATTTATTACTAAAATTTAGTCAATATTTTCCTGATTTTACTTTTTCTGTTGTTTTTTATTTTTGCTAGGTTTGACGTCCTTGTATGCCAAATACGGAGAGGAAGAGAACCCTTGTTTCCGTACGATCACGAGTTAGAGCGTACACTACGAAGAATGATCGAAACTTGGGTATAAATGATGATATCAAAACCTGAACATCCAGCTCCGGTTGATGCTCATGGTCGATTATTACCTGATAATCCTGATCTAGGTGCACAAAGGGGACAAAATCCCGCACCACGTCCTCAAGAATACTACAGAGGCTATGACAATATGCAGATTCCGATGGGCCATTGTGTTGCCCCTCTACCTGAAGGTCACACCTTTGTAGTCACTAGTAGTCTAATGCAAATGCTCACTGCTAGAGGTTTGTTTTCCGGACTACCGTCTGAGGATCCACATGCCCATAAGGTGAGGGCAGTGTGTAAAAGCTGTGTAGGGAGGCCTGATTTGAATTTGGATGTAATAGGGTTAAGAGTATTTCCTCTTTCACTGACGGGAGAGGCTGCATTTGGTTCACTGAGCTCCTTTACAACTCAATCTTCACTTGGAACCAACTAAGGGACGTTTTCTTAGCACGTTACAACCCGGACTCCAAGAAACTAAATCACAAAGATAGACTTAACAATTTGTGGCACTACCAGGAGAGTCAGTTAGTAGTTCTTGGATAGGTTCACTTATTTCTGAGAAGTGTCCCCAATCACCGCATAGATGATGAGTCACTCAAAGAATACTTCTACCGGGGACAGGATGATAATAATAAAGCGGTATTGGATACATAGCAGGTGGTTCTTATGGGGAGTGTCCTTATGCTGAAATTGCGAAAAATTAGAGAAATCTCCCGAAATAATAAAGCATGGAGTACTAGGAAGACAGATACTGGGAGAAATACTTTTGCAGTGCAATCCACACACAACCCAGCCACAGATGAGATTCGTGAAGAGATGGCACAGATGAGAAACTAGCTTGGTTTAGTGTTAAAAACATGTCACTGGGGTGCAGAAAAAAAATTGCAGTGGAACTACTTTGTCTAA
>CM040625.1:73795077-74025895 GCA_022817965.1 Solanum lycopersicoides
AGAAATTGAAGAGGATAGGCATCATTGCGTAGTAAATCTGGGTTATGGTTTGATTCTACACAAATCAATGCCTAATAGTGAGACCATGCATGAACATAATGAGAATAATCGAGATTGATAGCCAAATGATTGCGGAAGTTAAAATATGGATACTTTTGTACAAAGAATTTGTAGTGCATCGCTTGAGGACAAACAACGAATTTAAGTTGAGGGTGTTGATGTACCGTGGTTTCACGGTATTTCTAATACTTTTTCCTTAAGTTTAGTGTGTGTTGAGAGCCTTTTTGTGTTGATTTTGATATAAGTTTCTTTTTGTTTGCAGAAAATCTGTCCAAGGATGAACGCGGGAGTTTTTGAGAAAGAAGTGCAGAAAAGATCACCTACGGAACCTATGACGGTCCGTCGTGGCTGTGACGGTCCGTAGGTGGCACCGTAGTGAAGGGAGAAGTTGCTGAAGGAAATTTGGGAAAGTCTAACAAGTGTGGAATTACGGAAGTCCTTGACGGACCGTCACAGCTACGACGGTCCGTCCTGCAAGTTTGTTGTAATGATCAGAGAGTAGTCCCAGTACCCAAAATTCCAAGAAATTTAAGTGTTTTGGAACGAAGACCCTCGACGGACCGTCATGCTTGAAATGGTCCGTCATACCTGTCCGTCGAGGGGAATGAAGAAAGCAACATGAGAAGATGTGAAGTATGGGACGACGGAGGCTATGACGGTCCGTCGTGTCCATGACGGTCCGTCACGTGGTCCGTCGACCCAGACGCGTTTGGACAGATTTTTAGTAAATAGAATCCTTATTTGATTAGGTTTTTGTTTTTCTTATAAATAGTTGGAAAAACCTCGTTTTTGAGGTTAGACTTTCTGGATAATTTTTAGTTTATAGTTCTTCGATTATATTATAAAACTCTCGATTTTGGGAATTAAGATATTTTTCCGAGAATTGATTGTTGTGGATTTCGGTGATTAATCAAGTTAAATTCTGGGAAATTATTCATTTTCATAAAAGTAAGTGCATGAATTCTTCCATTAATGATATGAATTGTGTAATTACGAACATGGGTAACTAAACCTTATAGCTAGGGTTGTGGGAACCATGGGTGAATAACAAGGTACAAATCTAACTTCAATAACAATTTCTAGAGTGGTATCTTGCATGTATTGATAATTCTTTCATTTAGAATTCTTTTTAACGGTGGCCAACGTTAGAACTTGCCTTAATGCTACTTGCCGGACCAAGGAGGTAGATAATAGGAAAAAGAATTATCAACATAGATTTAGTGTATACTATCTAATAGACTAGTATTGGTTGGTACGAGTTAATAGCTTAGTCAAATACCGAATACAATGTTTAATGTGAGGTAAAGATAAGGGTTAGTATAGCAACACACGTAGCCGGACCAAGGTGCGGAGTGAAATTCTCTAGATGCCGCACCAAGGATTTAGAGATACATAACTTATCACTTTACATGCAAAATATCAGGATAGAATTGTTATAGTTAGATTTACCAAGTTAGGAACCTGTGGGGAACACTAAAGCCCTAGTTAATTTTACAATTTGATTAAAACTCCGAAAGTTAAATTTGTTAGTTGTTCGATCTTATTTAGTTAATCATTTTCATTAATTTAGAAATAAAAACCCCCTTTTGTCTTTTAGTTTTTTGGAAAACAGTTGGCTAAATAATAGAAATAATACAATAAAGTTAAGTCTGAACTATTTTCCTTGTAGGATCGATCCCAACCTCATTAGTTGGGTTCTTTACTTGATACGACCGCTTTACTTCTTATTTGAGAAGTAAGTTTGAGCGTATCAATCACCGGCGCTTTGTGCCTCAGGTTTGCTTCACCTACCACTCTATTTCATATATTTTTATGCATTGGGGACAATTGCATTTTTTTGTTGGGGGTGGGGTAAATGGAAAGTGAGTGCTAGGGTGAAGTCTGAGTAGCCCAACTCACGATCCTCTCTTGGGGTTTTCTTGCCTGTGGTCTTTTTCCCCAAGAGACTGGTTACTTTATTGTTGAACCGGCACGTTGTTATATTTTGTACATAGTATAGATATAGACTCTGAAGCATGATGACTAAACAAAAATGATATCCTGATTTTAACGAAAATAATGCATGACGAGCATAGTAACGGATAAATGTATGGCTCTAAGCATGACACAGAGATACACTACTTCATGACTCTAAATCTAAGACTCGAACTAGTTGTCTGATAATCTGGTAGAGTAATGAGATGTCAAGAGAGTGTGAGGAAAATTTGAATAGTCCACTATTTGTACTGAGCTAGAACTTGCCTAGTTAGTCCTGCTAACAAAAATAAAAACAAATAAGCTGTGATAGACTATTAGGAAAGGATCATAGGCCCTTGTTCAATATAGCCAATCTTTAGCCTAAATAACAGAAAACCGAATGAAATTAATCCCTTCTTGATCCAAATGAATTGAGCCTAAAATGGACCTTTCTTTTTCACCCCAACTGATTCCTTTTTGGGAACAATGTGTTGTCCCTGGTCCCTACTTGGACATGTGCACCTCAGCTTATGCCAAAAGCATAAGTTGAGGGTGGCTAACGCAGCAAACAACCTTGTCGTGGCCCTGACCCAACTTTGGGTATTGTGTACCTCGACTCGTGGCAAAGCCATGAGTTGAGGGTGGCTATTATGAGGAATGCCCCGGAAAGTGAGGCAGAAAGAATAAAGAGAGAGAAAGAGCAAAAGAAAAGTGACTCAAGAAAAGTGATAAATTTGAAAATTTGAAAATACAAGTAAAAAAAAGAAAAGAAAAGAGTCACTTACACAAAAAGGAGAAAGAAGGGAGAATAGCAGGGTGAAGGAATGCAAGAAAATTAAATAATAGGGCGGAATAAAATGATGAAAAGGTAAGACTCTTAGTCGTTATGTCAAGGAGGGCAATGAGTCACTAAAAATACATCTAAATGTATCCAACCTGACCCCGAGCCTAAGATACAAGCTAAGAAAGTTCGATCGTGATCCTAAGAGTCTATTATGGTGAACTTACAGCAGTGAAAATAAAGGCAAGCCTATGGCAATAAGTATAAATGAGGTGTGAAGTTGTTCTGAGAGCGAGTGTTGAAAAATAATCCTTATACTCAAACTGAAATCATTGTGTGAAAAATGAGGATGTTGTTTTGAAGTGAGGACACTAGTTGCAATACTAGAAAATTGGTACCTTGGTGAGAGATTAAAGAGGATAGGTGTCTGTGAGTGGTGAGTCTGTGTCATGGTCTGATCCACATAATCAATCCTAATAGTGATAGCATGCGTAACTCAATTTGAAAATAATCTAGATTGATAGCTAGATTATTGCAGAAAGCTAAAAAAAGGATACTCTTGTACAACGATTTTGTGGTGAGTCATAGTGTGCCGCTTGAGCACAAACAACGAATTTAAGTTGAGGGTGTTGATGTACCGTGGTTATACGGTACTTTCAATGTTTTTTCCTTAAGCTTAGTGTGTGTCTAAGGCCTTTTTGTACTAGTTTTAATGTAATTTTCTCTTTATTTTCAGGAAATCTGTCCAGAAGGGGAACGTGAGAGTTTTGTGTTGAAAGTTGCAGAAGTGACAACCTACGGAGCCATCGACGGTCCGTCGTAACCTCGACGGTCCGTAGGTGTCCACCGTCGTGAGAAGAAGAAGGCTGACAAAGGAAGATTGGGGAATTCTGACCAAGTGTGGGGCTACGGAGGCTCTCTACTGACCATCCTGCACATCCATCAACTTCAACAGAAAGTAGCCTCAGTACCCATCTTCAGAAGATTCTAAGTGTGGAACGACGGAGGGCCTCGACGATCCGTCATGACCTCTATGGTCCGTCACCCCAGTCGTCGAATCAGACGCGTTTTTTAGACAGATTTTCCTTAAATAAGTTTTCCTCTTTTATTAGGATTCTAGTATTATAAATACCTGTAAACACCTCGTTTTTGGTGTTAGACTTTTGGGGATATTTTTAGTTTTATTGTTCTAAGTATTGAATTTTGGGATTTTGGAAAATCACTTTATTTTACAGAATCGTTTTTTGCAATTTTTTGATTAATTCAAGTAATTTTCTAGATTATCTTCAATCTCATCAAAGTAAGTGCATGGAAGGTATGCGCGCTTCGGGTATCGTTTGACCTTGAATACGGGTCGGACTGGCCGTGAGGGCCAACCGAATGCATAGCCAAGATCTTGACGGACGTCCATAAAAGCTTTTGTCATTTTTGACGTCGAAATCCGGGTCGCCAAAAAAATGGTGTGTTATAGCACACGAAAATTATCAAAATGGGGGGTATGCACATTTCAGGTCTCGTTTGACCTTGAAAATGGGTCGAACTGTGAGGGAGAACTGGATGTATAGCTTAGGTCTTGATGGATGACAAAAAAAAATTCAGAAATTTTAAATGCGAAATCCGGATTACCAAAAAAAAGTATGTTATAGCACACAAAAAACATCGAAATATGGGTATGCGTGCTTCGAGGCTCGTTTAACCTTGCAAATGGGTCAGACTGGCTGTAAGGGCAAACCGGATGCCTATCCAAGGTTTTTACGGACGTCCACAAAACATTTTGACATTTTTGACATCAGAATTCGGTTTACACAAAAATCATCGGAATAGGGTATGTGCTCTTCGGGGCTCGTTTGACCTTGAAATTGGTCAAACTAGCAGTGATGACCAACCAGTTGCATAGACAAGGTGTTGACGGACGTTCACAAAAACTTTTGGCATTTTTTACGTCGGAATTCAGATCACCAAAAAATGGTGTATTATAGCACACGAAAATCTTCAAAAAAGGGGGTATGCGCGCTTCAAGGCTTGTATGACCTTAAAAATTGGTCGGACTGGCTGTGAGGGTCAACCGGCTGCATAGCCAAGATCTTGACGGACGTCCATAAAAAAATTTAGCACTTTTGACGACAGAATCTGCATCGCCAAAAAAATAAGGTGTTAAGCACACGAAAATCATCAAAATTGGGGTATGTGAGCTTCAAGTCTCGTTTAACCTTGAAAATGGGTCAGACTGGCCGTTAGGGCCAACGGATGCATAGCCAAGTCTTGACGTACGTCCATAAAAACTTTCACAATTTTTGACGTCGAAATTCACATTGCCAAAAAAAGGTATGCAATTTAATGCACACGAAAATCATCGAAATGGGGGTATGCACGCTTCAGGGCTCGTCTGACCTTAAAAATGGGTCGGATAGGCCATGAGGTCTTAACGAATGCAAAGCCAAGGTATTGACAGACTCTTACAAAAAAATTCGATATTTATAATGTCCGAATCAGGATCACCCGAAAAATGGTGTGCCATAGCACACAAAAATCATCGAAAAGAGGGGTATGCGCTTTTCGGAGATTGTTTTACCTTGAAAATGGGTCGGATTGACCGTGAGGTCCAACCGGATGCATAACCAAGGTCTTGACATATGTTCACAAAAACTTTTGGTATTTTTGACATAGGAATCCAGATCACTAAAAAAATTATGTGTTATAGCACACGAAAATCAATGAAATGAAGGGTATGCGCGCTTCGGGGCTCATTTGTCTTTGAAAATGGGTTGGACTGGCCGTGAGGGACAACCGGCTGCATAGACAACGTCTTGACGGACATTTATAAAAAAATTTGTTATTTTTGACGTCGAAATCCGGATCACCAAAAAAATTGTGTGCTATAGCACACGAAAATTGTCGATATTATGGGTATGCGCACTTCGGGGCTCGTTTGACCTTGAAAATAGGTCGGACTTACCGTGACGACCAACCGACTGCATATCCAAGGTCTTGAAGTACATCCACAAAAAATTTCGACATCTTTGACGTCAAAAGCTGGATCGCCAAACAAAGTTGTGCTATAGCACATGAAAAACGTCGAAATGGGGAGGGGTGCGCGCTTCAGAACTAGTTTGACCTTGAAAATTGCTCTTACTGGCCGTGAGGTCCAACCGACTGCAAAACCAAGGTCTTGACGGACGTCAACAAAAAATTAGATATTTATTATGTCAGAATCCGGATCATCAAAAAAGTGGTGTGCTATAGCACATGAAAATCGTCGAAATTGGAGGTATGCGCACTTCGGGGCTAGTTTGACCTTGAAAATTGATTGCACTGGCCGTGAGGGCCAAAAGGCGCAAATCCAAGGTCTTGACAGACATCTATAAAACTATCAGCATTTTTTACGTCAGAATCTGGATCGCCAAAAAAAGGTATGTTATTGCACACAAAAATTATCGAAATGCGGCGTATGCGCGCTTCGGGGCTCGTTTGACCTTGAAAATGGGTCAGCACTAGCCGTGAGGTCTAAATGGATGCATAGCCAAGGTCTTGACGGACGTTCACAAAAAGTTTCAGTATTTTTTATGTTGGAATCCGGATCAGCATACAAAATAGTCGAAAGTAGGGTATGCGCTCTTCGGGGTTCGTTTGACCTTGAAAATGGGTTGGACTGGCCGTGAGGGCCAAGCGGCTGCAGAGCCAAGTTCTTTACGGACGCTCACAAAAATAATTGGTATTTTTGACGTCGGAATTCGGATCATCAAAAAAAATATGCTATAGCACACGAAAATCATCGAAATTGGGGGTATGCGCGCTTCGGGGCTCGTTTGACCTTAAAAATGGGTCGGACTTACCGAGAGGTCCAATCGGTTGCAATGTCAAGTTCTTGATCGATGTCAATAAAAATATTCGGCATTTTTGACGTCGAATTCTGAATCACCAAAAACATTGTGTGCTATAACACACAAAAATAGTCTAAATGGGGGGTATGCACGCTTCGGGGCTCGTTTGACCTTGAAAATGGGTCATACTGGCCGAAACGGCCAACCTGCTGCATAGCCAACGTCTAGATGGACGTCCTCAAAAAAATTCGGCATTTTTGACGTCGAAATCCGTATCACCAAAAAAATAGTGTGCTATAGCACACGAAAATTGAAGAAATTGGGGGTATGCGCTTCGGGGCTCGTTTGACCTTGAAAATTGGTCGAACTGGCTGTGAGGTCCAATCGGCTTCAAAGCCAAGGTCTTTATGGACGTCTATAAAAACTTTTAGCATTTTTTACGTCGGAATCCGGATTGCCAAAAAAATAGTATGTTATTGCACACGAAAATCATCGAAATAGGGGTATACGTGCTTCGGTGCTCGTTTGACCTTGAAAATGGGTCAAACTGTCCATGAGGTCCAACCGGATCCATATCCAAAGTCTTGACGGATGTTCACAAAAAATTTCAGTATTTTTGACGTTGGCATCTGGATCGCCAAAAAATTTGTGTGCTATAACACACGAAAATCATCAAAATAGGGGATATGCGCGCTTCGAGGCTAGTTTGACATTAAAAAATTTTTGTACTGGCCGTGAGGGCCAATAGATTGCATAACCAATGTCTTGACGGACGTCCACAAAAATTTTGGCATTTTTGACGTCGAAATCTGGATCACCAAAAAATAGTGCTATAGCACACGAAAATCGTTGAAATGGGGGGTATCCACGCTTCGAGGCTAGTTTGACCTTGAAAATTGGTCGTACTAGCTGTGAGGTCTAACCGGCTGCAAAGCCATGGTTTTGACGGACGTCTATAAAAACATTCAGCATTTTTGACATCGGAATTTGGATCGCCAAATAAATGGTATGCTATTGCACACGAAAATCATCGAAATGGAAGGTATGCGCGCTTCAGGGTTCGTTTGACCTTGAAGATGGGTTGCACTGGCCGTGAGGTCCAACCGGATCCCTAGCCAAAGTCTTCAAGGACGTTCACAAAAAAATTCAGTATTTTTGACGTTGGAATCCAGATCTCCAAAAAAAATGTGTTCTATAGCACACTAAAATCGTCGAAATGGGGGTATGCGCGCTTTGGGTTTCGTTTGACCTTGAAAATGGATCAGACTGGCCGTGAGGACCAACCGGATGCATAGCCAAGGTCCTGACGGATGATCACAAAAAAATTCTATATTTTTGACATCGGAATCCGGATTACCAAAGAAATTGTATGCTACAGCATACGAAAATCGTTGAAATTGGGGGTATGCGCGCTTCGGGGCTAGTTTAAACCTTGAAATGGGTCTGACAAGACGTGAGAGTCAATCGGCTGCATTGCTAAGGTCTTGACGGACGTTCACAAAAACTTTCAGCTTTTTTGACGTCAGAATCTGAATAGCCAAAAAAATGGTGTGCTAATTCACATGAAAATCATCAAAATGGGGGGTATGCGCGCTTCGGGTCTCGTTTGACCTTGAAAACGAATCGTAGTGGCTGTGAGGGCCAACCGGCTGCATAGCCAATGTCACGACAAGAATCTAGACCCCAGACGAGACCGGCGTCGTTGACCTCTCAGAGGTCGCAGACAAGTCTCGTACGTCATCGTTTCTTCATCTAGATTAGTTTTAGCGGAAAATTTGAACTTTTTATTCCTTAACATGCGTGTATATCATTCTACTTAAATTCATAAACGTTCACAATCAACAATCTAACTTTAAGATCATCAACAGAAAGGAATAGTTCAATACTACATTAAGTGTATACTTGCCAAAATGGCACTAATACAATGTCTGAAATAAAATGGGAAAGAAACGCTAGTGGAACATACTCCACTAGCTCAATCCTATAACTAAGCTAGAATATAATGGGAAAGCGTCCTCGAATGCATGAGGACCTACCAAGTCCGGATGAATGCTCTATGTCCGGATAGCTTCAGTGTCGACCTGTAAGATCTAACGTCCACCTGTGCCTGCACCTAAAAATGTAGAGTTGTATGGGATTAGTACACACTTGTACTAAGTATCGGTATATGCAAGCACACACCAAGGACATGCATGAGTGAGAATAGCTCTTCCCTAACAACATGATTTATGAAAAGTCAAGTCAGTGGACTTGCCAAATTTGGATTAGAAAAGTCAGGGGACTTGCCAAATTTAGATTAGGAAAGTCATGCCATGAGAGTAACATGCATCATCATATATATCATATTGCACACAGCACATGACATCTTACACATAGCACATAACATATTGCATATAGCACATAACATATTGCATATGGCACATAACATCTTTCATATCGTTCATTCATATGCCATGAGACATTGGAATCATGGACTTAACATTAAGACTTCCCAAAATGAGGGCTCAACATATGGGACCTCAACTAGGGAGCCTTCTTTAGAAAACACAGAGTCTGCTTCATTCATTCATACGTACTTCATTTCCTTCATTCATAAGCTAGTGTAAACACCAGCCATACCTAAGATGTAGTTTAAGACTTTCATTGGGCTCGCTGTGCAATGACCAAGAATGACCTAGTGTCATTAGTTAAGTCTATCTCACCTCTTGATTATCGTATCCTAACACCTTTGGTATCATTCATTTCATTATGTGCATCATTTGAGGCTGGTCTCATTCATTCATTAGGAACTTTAACTTTAACCGACATGGATCATGTGAGCATCATGAAATCCAGTGTCTTCCCCACACTAAAAAGAGGTGGAATCACCGGCCAAAGTGAACCCAAAACATGCTAATGTATGTAGGGAATTGAACCCAGCTAGATCCCTATATTGGCAGTATAGGTTCAAAGACTAAGAGATATAAAAAGACCCATACCCGGCATGCCGGACAGTCTCATCTCATGAGAGTTACGTGAACCTCCGCCCTTCACGAAAGAAGGCATCATCGCTCATAGCTAGCCTATCGGTGCTCTGTATAAAGTTACATTACATTAACCTCATACGTCATGGAAGTTGGCTTCTAGTATGAGGACATCATAGCTCAATAGATGATTTCTCATCTCATCATTAATATTAAGTATACATTAATCTCAATACTTTCATAAGAGTGTTCATAGAGACTGGTCTCTTCATTAGATTTACACTTTCATAGGTGAGTACGTTTTGGTAACATTTACTTAGGCTCATTTGAGGTTGCTTTCATCTTTCACATTATCCTCTTATCATGTTGTCACGACATTCATTAACTTTAGCATATTTGCTCTTCATAATTACTCACCCTTTTTTACGTGAATGTTCATTTCATCATATGCCAATGCACTTGGCCATTTAGTGTGTTTCACACTCTTACTTAACCCTTCTAGGGTTTCATCATTTCATTACATACATCTTAGGTTCACTTACTTTTAAACATATGCTAGACTTATGGGTCTATACATACAATCCATTAGGCTTCATTCATAGTTCGTTTAAGTGATTCATATCTTCCTAAGATTATGTGGTACAAGACTTATGCATCTTGTATGTATGCCAAGATCTCGATTTCGATCTATGTAGGCATCATTATTTTGAACATTTATTCACGTATGACTTATGTATCAATACGGAATTGGGCAAGGGAACCCGATTTTGAATCCCTTGGACAACACATACGTTTTTATTTATTTTAGTTTGATCCACACGGCTTGGGGACCCAAGATCGATCCCCAACGCCTTCTTTTCATTTTCCCTTAATTTCTTTCTTTATTTTTCTTTCATTGGGACTGAGAGGATGTGGGATCGAACCCCCACAACCTCATTCTCTTTTCCTTTTTCCTTAATCTTCTTTGTTTGACCGAGAGGGTGTGGGATCGAACCCCACAGCCCCACTTTATTTTTCTGCTTAATTTACTTCATTCAGCCTAGAGGTCGTGGGTTCGATTCCCACACGTCTCAACTTTTAATTTTCTTTTAATTCCTCCTTAAGTCTGACCGAGAGGTTGTGGGTTCGAACCCCACACCTCTCACTTTTATTTTCATTATCTTTTTTCATGTTTTGGTCAAGGCACACGGGTTCGAATCCCACATGCCACATTTTTTTTCGTTTGCTTTATTTCTAAGATTTTTTTAACGTGGTGAGGTCACGGGTTCGATTCTCAGTGACCTCACTTATTTTACTTCATTTTTCATAAAATATTGATTGACTTAGCTTGACCGAAACTAACATCAAAGTGCTGGAATTTTGATCACATTTTTGCAGCCTATTTTCTCACCTCTTTCACGTTAAATGTTTAGACGTTTTGAGTAGTTTTTAGTGAGTTCTTTAGGTGAATTTTCATGGATTCATTTAGCTAATATTTCCATTCAAATCATCCACATTATAATTCATATGAACATCACAATTTATACAAGTTTGTGCATGTAAGAATACAACCATAACATATCATGGCTACACATTGCACACACATCATTTTTCACATAATTTCGGACAACATGCTCAATATTCACATAATTTCGAACATAAATACATAAGCATAATCATCACGAAAGCACGTTACATCCCTAAATTCTACCAGCAAACATACCGAACCTACGAATCAATGGGATCTATTGACACGGACATGCAACGGAGAACAACCCTAGTTTTCAGAATAGACTTATCTGAGTCCTAAGGGTCTCTTGTTAAAGGGACCAAGAATAAGAAAATCCATACCTTATTTGACATTTATTCAACACACGACCTGCTGTCCAACACCCTCTCCAAATCACGTTCAAGTCTCGAAACTTCAACACCACTCGACGGTAAACTTCTCCCTTTGCCTAACGTTTTTGGTTAGCGTTTTATTTATATTTTTCGTGTAAGTTCTTCAAGTGTGAAGAACCTTGGTTCAGTTTTCTGTTCTTGTACTTTAGTTAGGCAGAGAGAACGTGAAAGAAAAAGAGATATTGACGTGAGAGAGAGAAAGTTAAACGTGAAAGGTTGTTTAGGCTTAGGTAAAGACATAGTCAAACTAGGACTCTTTCAAACCTTTAAAAATCTGATTTTACTTTTTCTTAAATCAGCTAATAAATATTAATTAATTGAATTAATTTACCAATTTAAATAAAACAATTTAAATCATTGCTCCCACCTAGGTTCGAACCCGGGTGGGGCAAGATTTTGCTAAAAGGGCAATTTCAGCCCTCTCTCCCCAAAATATACCTCCACCTTATTAATTAAATAATTAATTACATATTTAGGGTAATTATGATACTACCCTTATCCTGGAAAAAGACCATTTTACCCCTAGACCCTCCAAACTTAAGATTTTCCCTCTTTAAGTCTGGTAAGGACTCATCTGGGTAAATCTTCGTATTCGGGTGCCCTACATGGCTGGACCCAACCTTTCCTAGCTCTACTAACTCCCCAAGTTAGTTGGCTTGGATGTCGCAAGGGTTCAGAGGTCTGGTTCTACGCGCATCAATCTGTGTGAACCCGATCTAATCGTAGGCATTCTAGACACATTAAGCATTACTTAGCATATCCATTTTTAGGGTTGTTACATTACCCCCCCCCCTAGGAACATTCATCCCCGAATGACACTTCATATAATCTAGCACAACAGCAGTCATATCATAACATAACCACTATGCACAGTCAAGTAGTAGCAACAAAGAATGGAGAGATAAGGAAACTTTGACTTAAGAGTAGGGAATCTAACCTCAAGGACTGAAAATATGGGGATAGCGGGATCTCATATCGGCCTCGGCCTCCCACATAGCCCCCTCAACAAGATGATTCCTCCACAATACCTTCACTGTGGCAATCTCTTCGTTTCTAAGTTACTTGACCAGTCTATCTAAGATCTCAACGAGTACATCCTCATAGGACAAGTCTTCATCGACCCCCAAACCTTCAATAGGTAGAATCGATGCTGGATCACCTAGGCACTTCTTTAACATAGAGACATAAAAGACTAGATGAACAGAAGCTAGCTCCGCAGGCAATGCCAACTCATAGGCCACCTCACCCACACGCTGTAGGATCTTATATGCCCCTAACATACCTCGAACTCAACTTCCCCTTCCTGCCAAACCTCATCACCCCCTTCATAGGTGATATCTTCAAATAGACCTGGTCACCAACATCAAACTCTAAGGGTCGCTTTCTGTTGTCTGTATAAGACTTCTGCCGACTGTAAGTAGTAGACAACCTGTCCCTAATCACCTTGACCTTCTCTAAGGCCTCATGAATGATCTTTGTACCCAAAATGGATGACACTCCAAACTCGAACCACCCAACTGGAGACCTACACCTTCTACCATTCAGCGCCTCAAACGATGCCATTCTAATGCTGGAGTGATAGCTATTATTATTCGAGAACTCTATCAAAGGCAGATGGTCATCCCAGCTACCCCTGAAGTCAATCACATACTCCCTTAATATATCCTCCATTGTCTGAATGGTGTGCTCTGTCTGCCCATCAGTCTAAGGATGAAAGGCAGTACTAAGCTTCACCTGTGTGCCTAAGCTCTTCTGGAAGGATCTCCAGAAATGTGAAGTGAACTGAGCTCCTCTATCTGATATGATAGACAAAGGAATCCCATGCCATCTCACAATCTCATCAATGTAAAGTCTTGCGTAATCCTCGGCTCTGTAAGTAGACTTCACAGGGATAAAGTGGCAGACTTAGTCATCCTGTCCACAATAACCCAAATGGAGTCATGTTGTCTCCTAGTCTTCAGAAAACCAACCATGAAGTCCATATTAATGGCCTCCCGTTTCCAAGTCGGAACCTCAATAATCTGAGTAAGGCCGCCAGGCTTAAGATGTTTAGCCTTAACCTGTTGACAATTAGGACACTTGGCCACATATTCTGCAATGTCCTTCTTCATGACATCCCACCAATAGATCTACTTAAGATTATGATACATCTTGGTGGAACCTGGATGTATGGAATATCTGGAACCATGGGCCTCTGCAATGATCCTGGTCCGTAAATCATCCATATCTGGTACACACAGCCTATCCTGGTACCTAAGTATGCCATCACTTCCCAAAGCAAAAGACTCATTCATCTTAACCAACACTGAGTCCCTCAGCTCCATCAACACAGGATCAAGATGCTGGCCCTTCTTGACTTCAACTACTAAAGATGATTCAGAACTAGGATGAACTGAAACATCCCCACTAGTAGAGTCAACTAACCGCACACCCAGTCTGTCCAGTCTGTGTGTATCTTTCACCAACTTCTTCTTCTCATCCTCAACGTGGGTTGTACTTCCCATGCTCATCCTGCTCAAAGCATCAGCTACAACATTAGCTTTACCTGGATGGTAGTGGACATTCATGTCATAGTCCTTCAACAGCTCCAACCATCTCTGCTGACGTAGATTCAACTCTCTCTGTGTGAACACGTATTGGAGACTCTTATGGTCTGTGCACACATCCACATGCACCCCATACAAGTAGTGCCTCCACAGCTACAGTGCAAACACCACAGCTGCCAACTCCAGGTCATGAATGGGATAATTCTTCTCATGAACCTTGAGTTGTATGGACGCATAAGTTATCACCTTACCACCCTGCATAAGAACACAACCCAACCCAACCCTAGATGCATCACAGTAAACAGTGTAATTCTCACCACACTTAGGCAAAGTAAGCACCGGGGCTGAAGTGAGTCTGTCCTTGAGCTCCTGGAAACTCTTCTCACAAGTCTCCATCCATTCAAACTTGACCTTCTTCTTAGTCAAAGCAGTCAGTGGGGCCGCAATGAAAGAAAAACCCTCTACGAACCTGCGGTAGTAACCAGCCAATCCCAGAAAGCTACGGATATTAGTGGGAGTAATGGGTTTTGGACAGTTCTTAACAGCCTCAGTCTTCCTGGGGTCCACCTCCACACCTTGATCGGACACAACATGACCCAGGAAGGTCACTGATCTTAGCCACAATTCACACTTGCTGAATTTGGTATACAGTTGATGTTGTCTAAGTACCTGCAAGGTTAGTCTCAAATGATGTTTATGCTTTTTCTTGGTCTTAGAGTAGATGAGAATGTCATTAATGAATACTATGATGAAAGAGTCAAGGTATTCACGGAAGACTCTGTTCATGAGATCCATAAATGCAGTAGGTGTCGTGAGACCAAATGACATAACTAGGAACTCATAGTGACCATAACGGGTACAAAAGGCTGTCTTTGGGATATCTCTATCCCTAACACTAAGCTGATGGTACCCTGAACGAAGATCAATCTTCGAGATGAACTAGACCCTTAGAGTTGGTCGAACAAGTCATCTATTATGGGAAGTAGATACTTATTCCTGATAGCTACTTTGTTGAGCTGCCGATAATCGATACACATTCTAAGGGTTCCATCTTTCTTTTTCACAAACAATACTGGAGCGCCCCAAGAGGATATGCTCGGGTGAATGAAACCCTTATCAATGAGATCTTTTAACTGCAGCTTCAACTCTTTGAGTTCAGCTGGAGCCATTCTGTAAGGAGGAATTGAAATTGGTTTAGTATCGGGTTCTATATTTATACCAAAGTCAATATCTCGAGGGGGAGGAACTCCAGGCAAATCATCAGGAAGTACATATTGGAACTCATTCACTACATGCACTGAGTCTATGGAAGGAATGTCATGATCTAAATCATTAACACTCACAATATGACATAATAACCCCTTGGATATCATTTTATTGGCCTTAAGATTCAAAATGAATAGAATAGGATGACTCGAGTTGTACCCCTCCCAAACCAGCTCTTCTTCATTAGGGAAACGAAATCTCACAACCCTACTACGACAATCCATACAAGCATAACAACTATGAAGCCAGTCCATGCCAAGAATAACATCAAAATCATGCATTGGTAAATCAACCAAGTTTGCACACATAGTCTTACCACCTACAACTATTGGGCAATCCTTGTATACTCTATCAGTTCTTACATTTTCTTCTAAAGGTGTACTAACCACTATAGGATCACGCAGAACTTCAGGCAATATCTAAAAAGTGAGAGCAAGCAAAGGAGTTACAAAGGAAAGCGTAGACCCTGGATCAAGTAAAGCATAAACTGAAGTTGAGAATACTTGCAGCATACCTGTGACCACATCAGCGGACTTCTCCTGTTCCTCCCTGCCCTTAAGGGTGTAGAACTTGTTCCTCTTAGGAGGCTCGACTGCTGCTGCACCCTGTGGATTAGGCCTAGGCTGAGCATTACCTCTAGCCCGACCTCTATTCTGTGGGCAGTCCTTAACCATGTGCTCGCTCTTACCGCAACCGAAGCAGGCATTAGTTCCCTGTCTGCACTCTCCACTGTGAGCACGGCCACACTTAGCACAGTTCTTTCTGGGATGCTGCATCTCACCTCCATTGCCCTTCTTGGGCTCGGGTCTGCCTCCTCTAGGTGATGCACTCCTCTGAAAGTTAGAGTTCCCTGAACTCTGTTGCCTCTTTTTAAATCTGGGCTGCTCACGGACGCCAAAGTTGTTCATGTTGCCTCCATTGCTAGGACCTGCCTGATCATCAGGCTTAGGCCTCCTAGCATCACAAACGCCCCTCTTCTTCCGGCTGTCCTCCACCTGTTGGGCATGCACCATCAACCAGGAGAGGTGCATGTTATCGTGGAGCATCGCAGACCGACACTCCTCTTCCAGATATCCGGTGATTCCTGTGAGGAACCTTCTCATCTCATCCCTACTGTTAGATACAAGGGAAGTAGCATACCTGGATAGTTTAACAAACTTCATAGAATACTCTCTGACTGTCATAGATCCCTGCTTAAGGTTTATAAACTCCTCAACCTTGGCCTCCCTCATCTCCCTGGGAAGAATCTCTCAAGGAAGGCTGTCTTAAACAGCTCCCAAGTGACTGGAACTCCGCCCAACGCCCGGCTATCCTGCCACATCTTGTACCAAGTCTGTGCAACATCCTTGAGCTGATAGGAAGCCAACTCAGATTTCTCTATATCTGTGGCCCTCATAGCCACCAGAATCTTATGCACCTCATCCACAAACTCCTGGGGATCCTCTGAAGTCTTGGACCCTGTGAAAATAGGAGGATTCATCCTCGTGAAGTCGCGTAGCCTGTCAGCCATGCTACGAACCGGTGGGTTCTCCCTCTGAACATTCTGTCAGTTGACCTGGTCAGTCATGGCCTGAGCCTGCATAGTGATGGCCTGTACCATCTGGGCCAGAGATACCCGCACCTCCGCATCAGTCAACCCAGCAGGGTTAAATGGCATAGCCACTCCTTCAGCTGGAGCCTGAGGTGGAACCTAATTGTCCCCAGCAGCTGCTCCTCCTCTCCTCTGACCAATGTTCCTCCTAGTATTCATTCTTCTAAAATAACAAGGATTGATGTTAGACACGCTCATAACACCAAGAAATCAGACATTAGAAAAAGGCACGATAAAATCAGAAGAAGGGAAATTTTCCTGCGCATCATGCAGTCTCTAATCCAGGATAGTGGTGCACTTCACTACCATGACTTAGAAACTACTCAATGTGGTTGATGTGAACTTACTATCTTCGGAATTTGACCTAGTGCTCTGATACCAACTTTTTCACGACTGGAATCTAGACCCCAGACGAGATCGGCGTCGTTGACCTCTCAGAGGTCGCAGACAAGCCTACATACGTCATCGTTTCTTCATCTAGGTCAATTTTAGCGAAACATTTGAACTTTTTGTTCCTTAACATGCATGTATATCATTCTACTTAAATTCATAAACGTTCACAATCAACCATATAAAATTAAGATCATCAACTGAAAGGAATAGTTCAATACTATATTAAGTGTATACTTGCAAAAATGACACCAATACAATGTCTGAAATAAAACGGGAAAGAAACGCTAGTGGAACATACTCCACTAGCTCAATCCTATAACTAAGCTAGAATATAATGGCCAAGCGTCCTCGAATGCATGAGGGCCTACCAAGTCCGGATGAATGCTCCACGTCCAGAAAGCTTCAACGTCGACCTGTAAGATCTAACGTCCACCTGTGCCTGCACCTAAAAATGTAGAGTTGTATGGGATTAGTACACACTTGTACTAAGTATGGGTATATGCAAGCACACACCAAGGATATGCATGAGTGAAAATAGCTCTTCCCTAACAACATGATTTATGAAAAGTCAAGTCAGTGGACTTGCCAAATTTGGATTAGGAAAGTCAGGGGACTTGCCAAATTTGGATTAGGAAAGTCATGCCATGAGAGTAACATGCATCATCATACGTATCATATTGCGCATAGCACATGACATCTTACACATAGCACATAACATATTGCATATAGCACATAACATATTGCATATGGCACATAACATCTTTCATATCGTTCGTTCATATGCCATGAGACCTTGGAATCATGGACTTAACATTAAGACTTCCCAAAATGAGGGCTCAACATATGGGACCTCAACTAGGGAGCCTTCTTTAGCAAACACAGAGTCTGCTTCATTCATTCATACGTACTTCATTTCCTTCATTCATAAGCTAGTGTAAACACCAGCCATACCTAAGATGTAGTTTAAGACTTTCATTGGGCTCGCTGTGCAATGACCAAGAATGACCTAGTGTCATTACTTAAGTCTATCTCACCTCTTGATTATCGTATCCTAACACCTTTGGTATCATTCATTTCATTATGTGCATCATTTGAGGCTGGCGTCATTCATTCATTAGGAACTTTAACTTTAACCGACATAGATCATGTGAGCATCATGAAATCCAGTGTCTGCCCCACACCAAAAAGAGGTGGAATCACCGGCCAAAAGTGAACCCAAAACATTCTAGTGTATATAGGGAATTGAACCCAGCTAGATCCCTATATTGGTAGTATAGGTTCAAAGACTAGGAGATATAAGGAGACCCATACCCGGCATGCCAGACAGTCTCATCTTATGAGAGTTACGTGAACCTCCGCCCTTCTCAAAGAGGGCATCACCGCTCATATCTAGCCTATCGGTGCTCAGTATAAAGTTCCATTACATTCAACTCATGCGTCATGGAAGTTGTCTTTTAGTATGAGGACATCATAGCTCAATAGATGATTTCTGATCTCATCATTAGTATTAAGTATACATTAATCTCAATACTTTCATTAGAGTGTTCATAGAGACTGGTCTCTTTATTAGCTTTACACTCTCATAGGTGAGTACGTTTTGGTAACATTTACTTAGGCTCATTTGAGATTGCTCTCATATTTCACATTATCCTCTTATCATGTTGTCACCACATTCATTAACTTTAGCATATTTGCTCTTCATAATTACTCACCCTTTTTTACGTGAATGTTCATTTCATCATATGCCAATGCACTTGGCCATTTAGTGTGTTTCACACTCTTACTTAACCCTTCTAGGGTTTCATCATTTAATTACATACATCTTAGATTCACTTAATTTTAAACGTATGCTAGACTTATGGGTCTATACATACAAGCCATGAGGCTTCATTCAAAGTTCGTTTAAGTGATTTATATCTTCCTAAGATTATGTGGTACAAGACTTATGCATCTTGTATGTATGCCAAGATCTCGATTTCGATCTATGTAGGCATCATTATTTTGAACATTTATTCACGTATTACTTATGTATCAATACGAAATTGGGCAAGGGAACCCGATTTCGAATCCCTTGGACAACACTTACATTTTTATTTATTTTAGTTTGATCCACACGGCTTGGGGACCCAAGATCGATCCCCAACGCCTTCTTTTCATTTTCCCTTAATTTCTTTCTTTATTTTTTGTTCATTGGGACTGAGAGGATGTGGGATCGAACCCCCACAACCTCATTCTCTTTTGTTTTCCTTTTTCCTTAATCTTCTTCGTTTGACCGAGAGGGTGTGGGATCGAACCCCCACAGCCCCACTTTATTTTTCTGCTTAATTTTCTCCATTCAACCTAGAGGTCGTGGGTTCGATTCCCACGCGCCTCAACTTTTAATTTTCTTTTAATTCCTCCTTAAGTCTGACCGAGAGGTTGTGGGTTCGAACCCCACACCTCTCACTTTTATTTTCATTATCTTTTTTCATGTTTTGGTCAAGGCACACGGGTTCGAATCCCACATGCCACATTCTTTTTCATTCGCTTTATTTCTAATATTTTTTTAACGTGGTGAGGTCACGGGTTCGATTCTTAGTGACCTCACTTATTTTACTTCATTTTTCATAACATATTGATTGATTTAGCTTGACCGAAACTAACATCAAAATGCTGGAATTGTGATCATATTTTTGCAGCCTATTTTCTCACCTCTTTCACTTTAAATGTTTAGACGTTTTGAGTAGTTTTTAGTGAGTTCTTTAGGTGCATTTTCATGGATCATTTAGCTAATATTACCATTCAAATCAGCCACATTATACTTCATATGAACATCACGATTTATACAAGTTTGTGCACGTAAGAATACAACCATAACATGTCATTTTCAAACTTGAATCTGAGAGTGTATATCACGGCTACACATTGCACACACATAATTTTTCACATAATTTTGGACAACATGCTCAATATTCACATTATTCCGAACATACATACATAAGCATAATAATCACGAAAACACATTACATCCCTAAATTATACCAGCAAACATACCCAACCTACAAATCAATGGGATCTAGTGACAGAGACATGCAACGGGGAACAACCCTAGTTTTCGGAATAGATTTCTCTGAGTCCTAAGGGTCTCTTGGGAAAGGGACCAAGAGTAAGAAAACCCATAACGTATTTGATGTTTATTCAACACACGACCTGTTGTCCAACACCCTCTCCAAATCACGTTCAAGTCTCGAAACTTCAACACCACTCGATGGAAAACTCCTCCCTTTGCCTAACGTTTTTGGTTAGCATTTTGTTTATACTTTTCATGTAAGTTCTTCAACTGTGAAGAACCTTGGTTGATTTTTCTGTTCTTGTACGTTATTTAGGCAGAGAGAACGTGAAAGAAAAAGAGATATTGACGTGAGAGAGAGAAAGTTAAACGTGAAAGGTTGTTTAGGCTTAGGTAAAGACTTAGTCAAACTAGGACTCTTTCAAACCTTTAAAAATCTGATTTTTCTTTTTCTTAAATCAGCTAATAAATATTAATTAATTAAATTAAATTACCAATTTAAATAAAACAATTTAAATCATTGCTCCCACCTAGGTTCGAACCCGGGTGGGGCAAACTTTTGCTAAAAGGGCAACTTCGGCCCTCTCTCCCCAAAATACCCCTCCATCTTATTAATTAAATAATTAATTACACATTTAGGGTAATTACGATACTACCCTTAGCTTTGAAAAAGACCATTTTACCCCTAGACCCTCCAAACTTAAGATTTCCCCTCTTTAAGTCCGGTAACGACTCATTCAGGTAAATCTTCGTATTCGGGTGCCCTACATAGTTGGACCCAACCTTTCCTAGCTCAACTAACTACCAAAGTTAGTTGGATTGGATGTCGCAAGGGTTCAGAGGTCTGGTTCTATGTGCATCAATCCGTGTGAACCCGGTCTAATCGTAGGCATTCTAGACACATTAACCATTACTTAGCATATCCATTTTTTGGGTTGTTACAGCCAAGGTCTTGACGGGCGTCCAAACAAATTTCGGCATTTTTGACGTCGGAATCTGGATCACCAAAAAAATTATTTGTTATAGTACATGAATATCGTTGAAAAGGGGGTATGCGCATTTCAAGGCTCGTTTGACCTTGAAAACGGGTCTGACTCGCCGTGATGGACAACCGGCTACATTTCCAAGGTCTTGACGGACATCCATAAAAACTTTCGGCATTTTTTACGTCGGAATCCGGATCGCCAAAAAAAAGGTGTGCTACTTCACACGAAAATCATCGAAATAGAGGTTATGCGCGATTCGGGGCTCGTTTGACCTTGAAAATGGGTTGGACTGGCCTTGAGGGCAAACCTGTTGCATCGCAAAGGTCTTGAAGGACGTCCACAAAATATTTTGGCATTTTTTACGTCATAATCAGCATTACCAAAAAAATGGTGTGCTATAGCACATGAAAATCGTTGAAATTGGGGATTGGGTTAGACTGGCTGTGAGGGACAATCGGATGTATTTCCAAGGTTTTGACGAACGGCCACAAAAATTTTTGATATTTTTTACGTTAAAATTCGGATCACCAAAAAAATGGTGTGCTATAGCACACAAAAATCATCGAAATGGGGGGTAAGCGCGCTTTAGGGCTCGTTTGAACTTGAAAATGGGTCAAACTAGGCATGATGGTAAACCGGCTGCATAGCCAAGGTCTTGACGGACGTCCACAAAAAATTTCAGCACCTTTGACGTCGAAATCCTGATCACCAAAAAAATGGTGTGCTATAGCACACGAAAATCGTCGAAATTGTAGGTATGCGCGCTTCGGGACTCGTTTGACCTTGAAAATGGGTTAGACTGGCCGTGAGGGCCAAACGGATGCATAGACCAAACCTTGTTTGACGTCCATACAAACTTTCAACATTTTTTACGTCGGAATCTGGATCACCAAAAAAACATGGTGTGCTATAGCACACGAAAATCATTGAAATAGGGGGTATGCGCGCTTCGGAACTCGTTTGACCTTGAAATTGGATCGGACTGGCAATATAGGAAAATCGACTGCCTAGTCAAGGTCTTAACGGATGTCCATAAAAAATTTGGCATTTTTGAAGTCGAAATTTGAATCAACAAAAAATGGTGTTCTATGGCACACAAAAACCGTCGAAATTGGGGGTATGCGTGCTTCAAAGCTCGTTTAACCTTTAAATGGGTCAGAATGTCCGTGTGAGACTATCGTCTACATAGACAAGGTCTTGACGGATGTCCACAAAACATTTTGGCATTTTTGACGTCGGAATCCAGATTACCAAAAAAATGGTGTGCTATAGCACACAAAAATCGTCGAAATGGGAGGTATGCGCGCTTCGGGGATCATTTGACCTATAAAATGGGTTTGACTGGTCGTTAGGGCCAATCGGCTTCATAGACAAGGTCTTGATAGATGTCCACAAAAACTTTTGGCATTTTTAACGTCGGAATAAGGATCACCAAAAAATTGGTGTGCTATAGCACACGAAAATCATCGAAATAGGGGGTATGCGCGCTCCTGGTCTTGTTTGACCATGAAAATGGGTCGGACTAGCCGTGAGGGCCAACCGGCTGCATATCCAAGGTCTTGACGATTGTTTAAAAAAAATTCAGCATTTTTGACGTTAGAATCCGTATCACCAAAAAATTTGTGTGTTATAGCACACAAAAAGAGTTGAAATGGGGAGTATGCGCGCTTCGGGGCTCGTTTGACCTTGCAAATGGGTCGGACTGGCCGGGAGGCCCAACCGGTAGCATAACCAAGGTCTTGATAGACGTCCTCAAAATATTTTGACATTTTTGACGTCGAAATTCGTATCACCAAAAAACAATCATCGAAATGGGGGGTATGCGCTCTTCGGGGATCGTTTGACCTTGAAAATTGGTCGGACTGGCCGTGAGGGCAACCCGTCTACATAGTCAAGGTCTTGACGGACGTTCACCAAAAATTTTAACATTTTTTACGTCGGAATCCAGATCACCAAGAAAAATTGTATGCTATAATCTCTACTTCATGTTTCTGGCTTCGTTTGAACTGGAAAAAATCTATGTTTGACCCTTTGAACCAAATAGGTCGTCACAGACACCCACAAAATATTTCAGCCAAAAAATTATCAAAAGCACATATCACCCAAAATTCATGTACTATAACAAAACAAGAAATGAAAAAAAATCTCTATTTCCAGTTCTGGACATCATTTGAACTTTAAAATATGATGTTTGCCCCTTTGAACCAACACACGTCATTTAATAGGCCATCAGGATAACCACAAAAAATGGCAAAAAATAAAACATTGGACGCACATATAACCCAAAATTCATGGACTATACACACGAAAATGACCTATTTTCTGTTCGGACCTCGTTTAAACTCGAGAAAACCTATGTTTGCCCCTCCAAATGAAACTCGTCATTAAGTGAGAAAACCTATGTTTGCCCCTCCAAACCAAACTCGTCATTAAGTAAGTCGTCATGAACGTCTTCTGAAAAATTTAGCCAAAAATCGTTAGGCGCACATATCACATAAGATTCATGGCCTACACACGAAAAAATAAAAAAAAATCCTATTTTCAAATTGAACCTCAGTTGAACTAGAAAACCTATGTTTGCCCTCTGAACCAATGCACGTCAATTAATAAATTGTCACGAATGCCCACAAAAAATTTCGGTCAAACATATTGTCGAACGCACATATCACACAAAATTCATAGACACACAAAAAATGGAAGAATCCTCATTTCTTGTTTCGAGCCTCATTTGAACATGAAAAAATCCTACATTTTCCCCTCCAAACTAACAGTAGCAATTTAATAGGTCGTTATAGATGCCCACGAATATTTTAAACCAAAAAAATCGTCAAATATACATCTAACAAAATTCAAGGACTACACATGTAAAAATTTAAAAAAAAAAACATATTTCCCATTTCATGCCTCATTTTAACTTGAAAATTAATAGGTTTTTCCTTTTGAACTAACGTGCTTCATTAAGAAGGTTGCCACGGACAACCACAAAATAATTTGGCTAAAAACCCGTCGGACTCACATATCAGTATCACATAAAATTTGTGGGTTAACACATGAAAAATGGAATAATTCCTATTTCATGTTCCAGTCCTCATTTGAGCTGGATAAAAAAACCTAAGTTTGTCCCTCCAAATTAAACCAGCACATCATTAAGTAGGTCGTTATGGATATCATAAAAAAATTCGGCCAAATAATTGTCGGGTGCACATATCACTCAAAATATATGAACTATATAACACATGAAAAATAGAAAATCCTTATTTTTGTTTCGGACCTCGTTTGAACTTGAAAAACCCTACGTTAGCCCCTCATAACCAACACACGCCATTAAATACGTCGTTAGGGACGCCCATGAATAATTTCGACTAGAAAATCACCAGTCGCACATATCACCCAAAATCCATGGACTATACACACGAAAATGGGAAAAAATCTCTATTTCTCATTCCCGACCTCGTTTGAACTTGAAAATACCGACGTTTTTCCTTTGAACAAATGCACACCATTTAATAGGTCATCACGGACACCCACAAAAAATATCGACTAAAAAACCGTCGAGCGCACATATCACACAAAATTTATGGACTATGTGTCTATAACACACCATGTATCCAACGACTGAAAAATATATCCGACAATATAGGAATATAACATAATCTTAAGTAATATATCGTTCGCAATGTAATCGACCATAAAGGAATATATCCGCAAGCGATGGAAAATAAGAAATTTTTGTAATTGGAGAAACTTTATAGAATGTAATTTGCTATGAGATTTATGTGATTTGCCCTAATTATAATGGAGAGATTGTATATGTAAGAATTAAGATTAATATGAAAGGACAAAGTCATCAGATGGTTAATATCATTTACACCACCAAAGTGACTAAAATTACAATTTTATGCCAACTTCAAATGTTTATTTTTTTTAGTAAGAGCTTCAAATGTTATATTTGCTTATGCGGACCTTCTCTATCTACATTTGATTATATTAATTTACATTTATCATTGTAATGTTGTTGCTTAATTCTTAACTGAGGAACATATAAGTGAAATACGATAAATTGCAAACTATTAATTTGTATTTATGTGGTATTTAAATGTTCATATCGTTAAATTATCAGCTTTTGGTATTCTGGGCCATAGCGACTTATCAATGAAGTGAGTTAAGAATCACGAGGTCTCAGGTTCGAGTTTAGGTTGGTATATTGGTGATTCATTAACTTACATTCTTGGTTGTGAATTGTTTGTTGTCCTGTTCTTTTTGGATTTGTAAATTTATTGTGATTTTCAGACTGCATGACTATGTTATCATCGAAGTCAGTTTGCCAGCTATATGAAAAATATCCATTTAATTAGCAGAGACTGATTGTATTTGGCTGCTTGTGCAAATTATTATTTTTTTGTTGTTGAGAATCCAATGATTGAAGGCCACCCAAAAAATTGTAATTATATAGTTAGATTGATGTCGTAATGGTCCCAAAAAATGGCGAGGCCACGCGAGGTGATTGCTGAATGCCTCTCTGAATTGCAATCTGAATCTCATGAGAATCAGCAGAAAGCTCTGCTAACCTTGGTTTCAATCACAAAGGTGAGTCCTCAAAATCGGAACTTGTTAGCGCAAACAAATGGTGTTGTTTCTACCTTGCTCAGCTTATCGATGTCTCCATCATCAACTACTATTCAACTTCTCGCGCTCTCAGTTCTATTCAATCTCTCACTCAATCCTAATCTCAAGCAAACTCTAGCAGACATGGAGAAAATCCTGTTTCTCAATTCGGTGATTCTGTCTTCGACTTCAGCTGAACCAAGTAGGATAGCAGCTTCACTTCTATGTAGTTTGGCAATGTTAGATAAGAACAAGGCAAAATTTGGCGTGGCTGGAACAGTTGAGGCTCTCGTTAAGGTCATATCGAGGCCACGAGGCCCTGCTTCTCATCATTTCCTGAGTACATTGGCTGAATTGGTGCAGTTTCATGGGAATTGCACGGTGGCTGTTCGATCAGGGGCAGTTCCGGTGCTGATCAAGTTGGTGGAAGATTCTGATTGCGAGGATCTTGCTGGAACATCATTGGCGATACTATGCTTGCTTGCGAGGTTTGAGGAGGGACTAACTGCTTTGAAAGAGATGGATAAAATCGTGGCATTACTAATCGAAATTTTGAAGGGGAAGTGTATGTTGAGTAAAGAGGGAGCTGCTGATATTTTACTCCGTTTGTTCGATGAAAGTGAGGGATGCATAAGAGATGCTTTGAGGCTGCCTGAGTTTTCATCTGTACTAGCTGATCTCTCGGTTCGAGGGTCAGTGAGAGCTCGATAGAAGGCTAGTTTACTCATGAAGAAACTAATGGAAGCTAACATGGATGTTGTTTATGGTGATACTGGCAACAAAACAGCTGCATATTTGCAATGGTAATACGACATACTGTCCGTAAATGTAGATTCTGGATTTAAATTTATGTTTCATCACACTTTTGCAATTATGGGATCAATATTTAGTATTCATAGACATATCGATGGTTTTTCATAGATGTATCTACCCTCCATGGAAAAAATGTTGGGTTCAGATGAATTCGTTGAAATCGAACGAATCAATTAACCAAATAAAAAGTAACCAGAATACTCTTCTAGCAAGTTGTTAGCTTGCCTTTTGAAATATGTTTTTTGCATGTTGGATATACTTCATATGTTCTTTGTACACTTTGTCCTTATAACTAATACACAAAAAAAAACATGATATTAGCAATATATTAGCATGATTAAATATATAAATGCCCTTACATCCTTTCCACCATATTTTGTAGATGATATTTTTATAAACAAATAAACTTTTTTTTTAAAAAAATGATGCGATGTATACTATTTTAATAATATATTTAATCTGAACAAAGGTTTTGTTCTTCAAATAAATTTGATTTCTATTTTTATTTTTTAGCAATTGAATTTATGCTTATTTGGACATAAGTTCTTTAAAAATTAAATTCATATTAAATATAACTTATGAGATATTATATATAAAAATATAAACTTGTATTCTAAAGAAAAAAGAATTAAAGACTAACACAAAATAGAAACAAAAGTGCAAAGTGACAGCCTCATCTAAATAGGCGGATTTACACATATAGCCCTTTTAAGGACCAAATCAAGTTCATAAAATCAAATCAAGTTGAAAGCTGAATTAAGGAATTGACACTTTCTTTTAGTTCGTTTGATATGATTTTTAATTTTATGATACATATTCATGGGTTAAAGCTCGTCTTCATAGTACTTCAATCATTTGCCTAATTGCCTTTAATTTTTACTTTTATTTATAAATTCTACAGTAATTTTTAGAATCTATTTCATGTTGAAAGTAACTTGTTTTTGAGTCTTTTAATAATTCACCATTACTAATTTACTATCTCAAAGCTATCATAGTATATTACATATTACAAATCTTTCTTAAAGAGTAGTTCACATGGTAGTGTCACTCGCTCGCTCACTCACTCACTCAATATATATATATATATATATATATATATATATATATATATATATATATATATATATAATATAGTGTGTGCGTGTGCGTGTGCGTGTGCGTGTGTTGTGTATATGTATATATATAATATGCATAATATATATATCTTTTATTAGATGATTGAATGGTTAAAAATCAGTAATTATTTCAAGTTTTTTACGTTTAAATAGTATAAACTACACTTAGTAGTCAGCCTAGCCTAGCCATGTTATTTAAGTTAGAGTCCCTCTATTTACATTTGTTTGTCCTATTTTTTTTAATTTGTTTAAAAAAGAATGTTTCATTTTTTTTACGAACTCTAAGTTCCAACTTTCACATGTAATATTTAAGACAACAATAGTTAACAATATCTGACATATATTAATTAAAGATTACAATATTTGAAAAAATATTTATATCAAATCAAAATAAAATAAACAAATTGTGAGTAAAGGAACATCAAATTTAGTTTAAATTATATTTAACATATAGTCCATATTAGCAAACTTTAAATCGAAAGCCTTCTGTCTAAGCCTTTAAAACAGAGTTCCTCAAATAGGTCATCTATTTTATAGTAGGGTGATCTAGTAATTCTTTGGGCTAACATATGGGCCTTGCTTAGGTATGAAAGATCAAGAGTAGAAAAGACATAATCAAGTTCAATATTCATTGGGCCATCTAGACTGTCAAATATGACCATTGTCATTTGTGTCATTCACATGAATGTCCCTATTTTGGTTGTACTTAATTTTTGTCCACAAATTTATGGTTTTTTCCCACAGAACTTACGTCGATAGAGACATGAGTTTAGTTTCAAAACCCATAAAGTTGTACCACAAAAAACGCATCTCATTCCTACAGAACTTATGTTGAACAAGACAAAGTTCTTTAAACTTATGTGGAGCCACAGTATTAAACACTACATAATTTATGCGATAAAATTTAATTTTCAAACAAAGGCAAAAGTTCTCTTAATTTATACCTTGCTAAATTAGGTCATATATAAGAATACTTTGACCCACAAATTTTATTAAATGAGCAACAAAGACAAAAATTAAAGATCACCATATTTGAGGGGGAAAAAATTAAAGACCACCTATGCAAAAAAATTCTACCATTTAGCTAGTCCCAAGCTCTATATATTCCCTTCTTTCTCTTTGTTTTTGGAATGTAGACAAAAATTGGAATGTAGAATAAGTACTCGATGAAGGGATATACATATATGTAATATACATGTAATGTATAATAGTGCACAAGGATGCAAATGTAATGTATAATAGTGTATATACACTTTTATGCGTCATACTATATGGTTTTTAAAAATAAAAATAAAAAAGAGAAAATTGAAGAGGACTCTATAATAGTTCAGAGAATATAGTAAAAATATAACATTAACATATATTTGACTTCATGAAATTTGATGTAGACATATGTTAGGTTATCTTTATTGGACTATACTCATTATAAACTGTTTATTTGGACATTACATGTGGGCATAAGTATCCCAAAATATAGCCATCCGATGGGGTTCATTTTAGAAAAAATGAACTTCTTTTCTTTTTAGTCTGTTTTAAAAAAAATAATTTTTTTTTGTAATAACTTTTCATGTGGTATGTTTAAAACCACGAGATTAAAGGATAATTTAGTACATTTAATATAACTATAATTTAGGACCACAAGATCAAAAGTCTACTTTATTTTCTTAAATTTCGTATTAAATCAAATTAGATCATTCTTTATGAAACGGAGGAAAGTAATAAATAGCAAAAAGGAATCAAAAGATTTGTATACATGAAATTTAAGTATGACCTCTTTTAAGTCATTTCAAACTTTTAATTGGGTCCAACCAAGTATGAGCACTTAGCCATTGTCAACGTGGCCCATATAAAAAGATTAAAAGTGTCTTGAAGCATCAAAGAAAGATTGAAGAGCAAAGACTATACAAAAGGGGATTAAAGGCAATCTTTTGCTTGCACTAACAATTGGATAAAAGTTGGGTTATTTTAGCTATCATTGACCACCACAGTGGCTTATTAAAATTCACAAAAAGCTTTCACTTAAATCCAATGAATTTTGACCATATTTTTCATGGAGTTATGGCCCCATAGTATAAGGTGACATGATCAAAGGTTCAAATTTTCTGTAAGTTAATTTCAAAAGGGAACTAGAGGACTTACTCCATCATTTGTCTTTAGAATCATAGTGGTATAATTTGCACAAATGATAGACTGAAAAACATGCTTGTCATTTCCAAGGTCCACTTATTCGAAATTATCACTAACACTAACGGATGCTAATATTAGAAGGGTATACTTTAGTTAATATTAATTAATCCTCTCATATAAATGCTGATTTCATTGGTCCACCACATATGTATAAGTAATACACTAGTTCAGGGACATGTGAGTTTTAAATATATCGTTTGGCAGAGTATACTTATGATCGTCGAAAATCCTCACGTGAAAGATGAATATTCTAATTTCACAACATAAATATATTTTTAAGAGTATGTAGCCAATTTCACTAGCTCTAACTGTTCTATTGAAGATTAAAAGATATTTTTACTAACATATGTTTATGACTAAAAAATAATGGATAGATCACATGTATAAATGGATGCTCACGAGGATTTGAACCGGCAATCAACATGTATATTCACCACACCCTTGACCATGGAGCTATCACATTCAATTCTTACAAGGCTAAATTATATATATTTATTAGCTTCCAACTCAAACTTGGCCTATATCCCTTTATTTTAGCTACTACTCATACCATTGTGACCAACCGGACACAATAATATCCCTCAATCATCATTGGAAGTTTTGCTAGCGCCTACATTATGATAATGGTTCATTGATATCTTTTAAATCTTGTGTTTGCCTCTATATGTAGAAGTAATTAATGTTTTTTTAAGAGATAAATGTCAAAAACACACCTAAACTATTCACTTTTTTTGAGTTTCATACCTAAACTATCACTTTTAGGTTTGAGAAACACACCTAATGCACTCTTCTTTTATATGAAAAAACTTTGACACATGGCATTCCATATAGATAAAATATTTTATCTATATAAAAATTATATAATAAAAAATTAATATTAATTAAAAATTATAGATTATTATCCATATGAAAATTAAATTATTTTTCTTATCTCACTCTACCACCTCCTCCATGTGCCCCCTTCCCCCGCAACATCATCCTTTTTTTTAAAAAAAATCATTTATAAAATATTTGTAAAACAATCATATTTCATCCTCCCCCCCCCCTCCTCCCCCGATAAAATTGATATTATTTTATTTAAAAAATCTACACCATCATATTTAATTTTTCGCTCTTAATTTTTATTTTTTTTACGTTTTTCTTATTTTGTGTTAGATATGCATCTACATATATTTTTAGAAAAAAAATTCTACTAGTGTACTGAATATAACATAAACAACTAAAAAATATAAAAAGTCTTGTGGCGGCAAGTAAAAAATATTTTCGATATGCATATATAAACACTGAGGAAAAAATTGAAAGTACAGGGTTAAGTGGGATGGGTAGAATTATATTTTTAAGAAAATAAAATAATATCTAAATTAGTATTTGATGGGGGCGGGTTAAGGGGGGGAGGGAGGGAGATGAATTAAAAAATGAAATACTTTTATAAAAGAAATTTAAGCAAAATAAAAAACTTTAAAAAATGGTGTGGGGTAAGAAAAATATTTTACATTTTATTTTATAAAGAAAATATTATTTTTTAATAATAGTTTTTAATTTTTAATTTTAGCTAATACTAATAAAAAAAATTTTTTGTCAAGGTTAGATATTTTGTTCATGTGGAGTGTGATGTGAAAATTCTTAAAAAAAAAAAAAGTGTATTACACATACCATGATGAGAGTGGTATAAAAGAGAGAAGTGTGTTTCTCAAATAAAAAAGTGATAGTTTAGGTATGAAACTCAAACTTTCAATAGTTTAGGTATGAAACTAAAAAAAAAAAGTACTATAATTTAGGTGTGTTTTTGACACTTATCTCTTTTTTAATAATAAATAAGAGAACACATTATTGTTCCAATTATTGATGGGAATTTAAGCAAATTAGAAGATATGCAAAATCTCTTTTAAGTAAACAAATTTAACCAATGTTTTATATTGATGGAAATGACATTAAGTGGGGGGAGGTGGGGGAACTTAACTAAAGATGAATAAACCACATAAGGCAATGTAAAGCCTGCTTAAAGAGGAACAAGAATCTTGCTAAAAGCTAAATAATGGAGAACAGTAGGAGACCCAAATGAATGTCTAGTTACTTTTTCAAAAAAAGATTTAAACAAAAAAAAGAGGAAACAAAAATTTAGTTACTTTTTTTAAAAGATAACAAAAGGAAAAAAAAATTAGTTACTTTTTTTAAAAGATTAAAAAAAAGGAAAAAATGTCTAGTTACTTTTGACCAATATATTAATGTGTGTACTATCTATCGAGCAACCCCATGAGGTCAATGAACACAACTTAAAAAGGAGGATAGCTCAAAAAAGCTTTGGAATCCTATGTAATTTTTATGTTAAATTTGTTTTGTAAAATGTTTTTCATTGGAAGTTCACCCCAATAAATAATAATCTTACACTTTTAAAAAATGATAATATTGCTTCTTTTTGTTTTTTCCTTTTACTTTTATCATGCAAGATGGCTTATGAATTTATTCAATTAGAGAAGAGCTCAATATTCATGAGACCAATTATTATGTTTGGGCAACATTAAATCAAGTTGTTTTATAAAGAGAATTTAAAATTGTTATGTTTTGACTATTATTTTAGTTTCTTTATAGTTTAATAATATTCCAATCATATTGTAATCGTTTATTTAAAGTGATCGACATAATTCTAATAAACACTACTAGAGTCATTTTCAGAGGGATGATACTGTAAAAATTCAAGAACTTCATATTTAATTTAGACAAAAATTGTTATATCAAAAGATAATATATTGAAAAAGTTTGACACTCTTAATTTATTTTTTATAGATTTTTTCAACTAAGCTCAACGATAATAAAATGGTAAAACCTAACATATTGAGTAGCTAAGATTCCAATCATAATAACCCAACTCTCCTTTTGATTATCGGAAAAATGCCTAAAATACTCTTAAAGTATTGAAAATGGTACAAAATTACCCTTCATCCACCTATTAGCTCCAAAATGCCCTTTTCATCCACCTATTGGCTCAAAAATACCCTTGTCATCCACCTTTGGGTTCAAAATTGACCACTTCTTTAATTGTTTTAAAATTAAACTCTTTAAATATTTTTTAAAATACTTGGCGTTCAACTATTGGTTATAATTTTATTTATTAATATAATTTATAAATCAACCCACTACCCACTCATTACTAACTAAACCCCACCCAATTAATAATTCAATTATAATATCAAAATTGTCATAAACACTACTAAAACACGATGAAATTATACATTCCTGAAAATGACATTCAGAATTATTTGAGTCCGAATCGAAACCCCAATTAAATATAGGTTGAGCCGCTTATTTAGGAGGACACTTTCAATAGGATTCTCTTTCAAGATTGAATTAAAAATTTATGATTAAAGGTAAAGAAGTAATACATCCCGAATTAATTCATGCACTTTTTTAAAATATAATTTTATAAATATTTATGATTTGTTTTAAAACCATTAATATATTATTTTGAAAAAAAGTTAATTATGAAGTAACATCACATAATTGAGACGTAAGAATAATTAAGATGAACATAGTCAGACTTTTAAGTTTATCAGTAATTTTTATTTAGACACTTAACGTATGATAATTTACTTCTATAGATATTTTCGCCTCAAATTTTTAAAAACACTCAATTGACAGTAGCTTTTCTGTTGTTGCATTAATAATGTGACGGGTGTATTAATTTGGAGGGGTTTAATTAGTAATGGGTGGGTAGTGGATTGATTTATAAATTATACTAATAAGTTAAATTATAACATATAGTTGTGTGCCACGTATTTAAAAAAATATTTAAATAGCTTAAATATAAAACCGTTAAATAAGTGGTCAATTTTGAACCAAAAGGTGGATGACAAGGGTATTTTGGACCCAATAGGTGGGTGGAAAGGGTATTTTGGAGCCAATAGGTGGATGGAGGGTAATTTTGTACCATTTCCAATACTTTGAGGGTATTTTAGGCCCTTTTCCGTTTGATTATTTGTGTGTCAAATCATGTTTTGAAATTTTCAATAATTCGATAGTATGTTTGAGACTTGTTGATAAGGTTCGGATTGAGATCGAGGGACTTGGTAGTCGATAGTATTGGATAAGTTGGGAACTCGAAACATAACATAAAAAATATATGTAGAAACAACATTAATGATGTTGAACAATGTAACAACTCGAACTGTAATTTGTAAAATTAAATTGATAGGACCTGTACCAACCCGTCATAGCAAGAATATTCTGTCACAGCGGGATGTGAGTCGCCATGACGGGATAGTCGAAAAAAATTGAAAGATGCAAATTCTTATTTTTTCCCTTCCTCCCTTAAGTGCTAAAATTAACGAGGATCAACCTAAAAACCCTCAAAAAGACTGCTCTAGGCTTGGGAGGAGGGAGAGGAGGATTCCTAACGTAAGAAAGGCTACAACTCATGGATTCCAGGCCTGCCTTCATTGTTTCGCTATCCAAAAGTTAGGAATCATGTTATAATTCTTATACGGCTGCTTGGCGTCCAGGTAGGCTAGGTTTTTCTTATTGAGTAATTGATAACTCGTTTCCACCGCCTAATATATTGTAAGTCGACGAGAGATTTCATGTTTAGGTCTTCGGGCACGAAGTTGGGAGGATAGTGTGGTCCATGTGGATGAACTAGTGTGTACTGTGTGGGTTTTTCCGTCAGTGTTATATATGTGTTACCTGATATATTTTTACATATATAAGCTTACATATCATTTATTTTTACATAGCTATGAAATTTTTCACTTATCAATTGAAGAAATTTATTATGCAAGTTCCAAAGTTATAATTGTTTTCATGTTCAAGCGTAATTTCTTTTTTGAATATGCTAACAATTTTTTTGAATTTTCTCCTAAGACGTATATCATAATTGTATAATCTATGCAACTTAAATGTTTTTTTATTACGAAATATCTTTGTATATTTATTCTTATTTTCTTCTTTACTTTCCTTTTTATGTAGATTAAAGAATCGAAGATTTATTATTTTGTGAATAATTCATTCATTAGAGGTTCTTGATCAGTTATGTGATAATGACAACCAATCAAATTCATGTTGAAATATTGCTAATAAAGAACAACATATTTTTTTATTATTTTTAGTGCATGGATATTGAATATTAGTAAAAAATATTTGAAAGTTTAATATAATTATTATTTATGATCGATAATAGTCAAATGATAAGTTAAAATCTAATTTAAAATTAATAGTCAAATGGTAAGTTAAAATGTTTTATGCTTCACCCTCTTAAAAAGAAGTGGATTACACTACTTTTTAAATTACACGATTTTTTTTGTTTGGACGGAGTAAACAAAATCGGCTAAAGTTATTGTAAAAAAAAAAAAAAAAAAGTGAAGATATCAAAATGAATATGATTTTGATTGAGAATATGAGCATGTCTTATCAGATATCATTGCCCAACTTTTACTTCCAGAAACTAACATATCTTAAAGTGTACATACAACAATAAAGTTCCATACCCTACAAAAGAAAGATATTATTTTTTAAAAAAAAATACAAGGTAAAACCTACACTAAGCTCCAAAAAAAAAAGACAACGTGGCTTTCTACAATTAAATATGAGTAATTTTGCAATTTATAGATTTTTGTCCGTCATAATAATCCGAACGAATAAATCCTTTGTTGATTTTGTTGGAAAGTCATAAATTGTGGTGATGATCAATGAGATATACTCTTTTTATTTATTTTTATTTATCATATTATATTTTTAAAAGTTAATTTTATTAATTTTTAAGTTAAATTAAATTATATTTATTTGATATTTCAAAATAAAAAATTTATATATTTAAAAACTATATGATAAATACTATACATTGCAATTTCTTGTATATCAAAATAATGAAAAAATATATTACAAAATGTTCGTCAAAATTTGTATAATTTGACTCTAAAAATAAAAAATATGACAATTTCTAGTGAACGAAGGGAGTATTGACTTTGAGTAATTATATCTACAATAAAATGACAATTTTATTAGTTCATTTAATTGCAACGTATAATTATATTAATCTAATAAAACAACCAAGTTTTGATGCCAAGACATTGATCCAATAACATAACTAGAAAATAAGAAAATATTTCATAGCTAAATAATAAAAATTATATCCTAATCTTATTTAGTTATGAATTAGAAGTGGATTTTAAGCAAATTCAACTAGCCAGGAGTCTTTTAGCAACAAATCAGTTTAAGAATTACTCATAAATTTCATAGCTAATTTCATATTTTATAATAATGTAGTTTACGTGATTCTAGTTTCTCTTTTACTATTCAATATACTAAAAATAATTTCTCTATACTTATTTATTTTAACAAATTAAGAGAAATGTTATTCAAATATTGTACTTATATAATTAAAAATACTCACAATCATTGCCTTATTGATTGGATTTTAATGCACATAAGTTTAATAACTAGTGCAATTCTTTTTTGTACTGGCCCATATACGTGCAACTTTTTTTTTTTCTTTTCTTTTAAGGATTTAATTAATATAGCACATGCGCGATATACATATATATTTTTTTAAGAACTTAAATAGTATAGTTTCTACGCGATACATGTATATTATTTTAAAACAAAAGATTAGATAAGGCAAAAGAAGAAGCTCTTTCATAACACACATTGATACTAAATACTAGCTTGAAACGAGTACAAAGGCTACATTTAAAATAAAAATACCTAATAAAGCTCGCAAAATAAAAATTCTGCTCCACTCGGATATACTTTTTTTCTTTTTTTTTTTCATAATTCATCTAAAAGATTCCTACAAGTAAATAATATAAATATCAAAATATTAAAGGATAAAAAAAAGAGCAGGTTGGATTTGATAGGGCAAAAAGAGAAGATCTTCTTCACGTCTTTCCAGCTTGATTCTCTCTTAAACTGCAACACCTGAACATATTATATATAAAAATATATATTAATTAATAATAAAGGTAAAATTAATAATTATTTTTGTAAAATTAATCAAGAGGGAATTTTGGTTAATTACCCAAAAATGGAGAATCAAATGATGAATTAATATGAAGACTTGTTACCAGCTAAGTCCCTAGGTGCATTGCATCTGAAACACTCCATCCTACTAGCAAAGTTGTGTTCATTACAACCTAACCTGTTCATAATTAATAACAAAAAATTTTAATTAAGGATTTAAATAATTAATAATGCATGCACCACAATTTTTCATACTACTCTTTTTTTTAAAAAAAAAAAGAGAAGTCGATAGTGTAATTAAAAGCATTCATGCTTATGCTGGGTGTTATTCAAACCAGACATAAACTACTTTATTAAAAGTTGGTAACTAAACAATCAACCACCTTTTAAGTGTTACTTTTTGACTCGAGAAGGAGAAGTTGAAGACAATAAATAGTATATTATATAAAAATGAAGTTACAATAATAATATAGTGAATATAATTTTATAAGTAAAATCTGTCAAAGTTTCAATCTTCAATCTTCAATCTACACAATTTTAGCCTTGTGCATGGGCGCCAATGCACACCATTTGCGTATAGAAAGGTTAAATATTAGATATTATGAATATATACTTAATTTTGCATATTTTTGGCACAATTAAGAAGAAAATTTGCACACCCTTAATTGTCAAATTTCTGACTTTATTATTATTTTTATTTAAATAGATAGATTATTTTTAACAAGCTTAATTTATATTTACTTATTTTTTTAGCTATAATTTAGCTCATCATTTAATCTAAAAATATGTATATTTATTGCTTCCGATATAATTGCCTTGGTCTACCAATTTAAAACATAAACAAAATATATAGTAACATGTTATAACAAGTTAAATTATACAGTACCTGGTGCAAATCCAGTCACCAGACTTCCATCCAGAGCGACTGCCTCCACTGGCACCACCACCGAACCCGAATCCTCTCGGGCGCGATGACATCGTGTGGTCAGAGTCAAAGCTGCCACCACCACTTCCACCGCCACAACCACCGGATGATTCATCCTTAAAAGCACCACACTTGAAGCAGCTAGAGCGGCTCGCAAAGTTATGGGCACCGCAATTTCCAACATTGCAGTACCAGTCACCGGGCCTTACATCAGGCCCGGTACTAAATCCGAAAGGGGAGGAACTTCCTCCTCCCCTTCCGCCGAAACAACTTCCGAATTCATGAGCTCCACCATGTCTTGGCTCACCACATCTCTGGCATGAATCTCTCCTTTGAAAGTTCAAATGCTGGCATGACCTACAATTCCAGTCTCCTGGTCTGCTCATTTTTTTTCCTATAATTAAAAAAAAAGAATTTAAAATATATTTTTGAGAAAGTCAGTCACATTATATAATACGAATCTGAAATTTAAATTTAATGAGTTTAATATGAATTCAGAAGTTTGAAATTTTGATAATTTTTCATATGTTTATATTTTTTAATAAAAAAAATATTAAATTTATTTGAACATGTTAGAACGATACTGCATGGAATAAATCAACATTAAAACATAATTGCGCAAATATTTATTTTGTTTTTGCATTTAATGAAAAGTTTCAAACAACTACTGTACGGTCAAATTACGTTCGTAAGCAACAAAAAGTTGTACTGAATATTTTAACCAAAGATATATTGAACAAAATTTTAAAGAAAAATGTCAGTTTTCCCCTTAGTACACGACTTTACAAAAATCTATTTTTTCACTGAATTTTCCACAAAGGATATTAGTTATTTTCACTCATATTTTAATTGAATCAATATAGAAAGATAAAAATAGTACAGTAAATATTTTATAAGAAAAATTAAGAAGCTTCTTAGTATTTCATAATATGCTTTTCACAATGTGTTTTTTCAATGAGGTGATTCGATAAAAAATGAATAAGAAAATTATATTTATAACATAAATTTTTCATTAATTCACGATAAAAAAACATATGTTTCTAGTTAAGAAAAGAACGAAGAAGACATGAGTCGCATGAATAATAATGCTAACCTTTGATAGGAAGAAATATAAATTAAAATAAATAAAACACAAAATAACTTTAAATTAACAACTTTAGTAGCTGTTATTTGCAGTAGTACTAGAAGAAATATTGAAGTTGTGGATTTTTGGTGGTGTTTGCAGAGCTATATATATACTCAAAACTTCCTCGAAATTCGTGAAGGATAAATAAAGGCAACGGTGGGTGTTCTTTTTTTCTAATTTATATTTTAAAAAATAATAATTAATTATAGTTTCACTTAGCCACCCTTTAAACAGTAGAATCCCATGCAAATATACTAAAACAAAAAATAGTGGAGTTGTAGTAGTAAAAAGAAAAGAAAAGTGATATTTCCCAAACAAAAAAAAATTAAAAGAAATTAACGTTGGATTCTAAAGATATATTTGTCTAATTTGATAAAGTTCTCATCTTTTAAGGCTTCAAGAGATAGTGAAATGGATATATGTGCGTGTAAGCCATGAAACCGATATATACCAAACAAAGTACATCACTAAATTCCATTTATACCCTTCTTAAAAATATTCTCCGTCATACTTTAATGGTTATTGATCGATATGAATTGTGATAAAATATAATGATTGATCGAGATTCTTTTAAATTTATTTAGGTGTCCAGAGGCGAACCCAGGATTTAAAGGTTTTGGGTGCACCAATATAAACATAACTCAAATATAAGGTCTAAGTTAAACTTTAAATAAAAATAGGTTTAAGTGGGATTCAAACCCTGGTTCAAAGTTGGTAACTCTAGCTTTTACCAATTGTACTAGAACACTTCTATGTTTTTTATGGGTGCACTGTTACCTATATCTTAAGTTCTACCAGTTTTTCAAAATATATATATATATATATATATATATATATATATATATATATATATATATATATATATGATTTTTTTGGAAGTTAACGGATGCACGTGCATCCCCACCATATGGTATGGGTCCGCGTCTGTAGGTGTCTTAGATTTGAATGAAAAAAGATCTAATTAAAAACGTCGTCTCTAAAATTGAATCCACAATATACAAATTAGAATTTAATTGAATTTGATCTGTTATCCATCCGTATTAATTTTCGTAATTTTTTATTTTTTTCGTAAAATCTACTTTTTGCATTCTAAGGTGAATATTATAAAATTATTGTATTCTTAACTCTTTGATGTTCAAATAGTACCAAAATTACTTAGAACTATTTGATGTTCAAATAGTACCAAAATTTAGATTTGATTAAAATTTGTGTATATTTTATTATTTTTTGTGTCAAAATCACACTAAAATTGTTTTTTCTTTTTTTTTTAAAAAAAGGTGTGTCAATGTTGCCACTTACCAAGAATGGTATGATTGATTCACAAATATACAACTCACTAAAACACAAATTAAAGTGAAGGATGATATGTTCTGTTTAATGCATGGTTTGAAGCAATTAAATAAAACCTTTGACTAAATCATTTTAGGGCCCTTAATTTGCTTACGTGGCAGACATTATAGGTCCCATGTGGCAAAAAATTGCTTACATGGCAAGTTGTGATTGGAGAATATGGACATGAGCTAATTAGGTTTGAAGTTGAAGCCAGACAAAATGAATATTCGTTGTATTTAAATTGACCCCCACCAAGTTTATTCTTATCTCAAAAATCAAAATTCACCTGCAGAGGAGGGGTCATGTCTCCCTTTCAAAAGAAAATAAAATAAAAATGGTCACTCCTTTAATAATTTTTGAATATTCCAATTTTGTACTTGAAGGTCAAAGTTACATAAGTAAGTCAAAAGGATACTCATTTAACATATTTTTCTTTATATCAAACCGAGGTAAGGGTAATTTAGTCATTTTATAAACTATTTGTTTCAAATCTTTACTACTATATGTTATAAAATGTGATTTATATCTTGAATCAATGAAAAAATACACTAACAATCCCCTTGCTAGATGATTAACGTTGTGGGGGGGGGGGTTAAAATGATTATATATTTTCTTTGAATTTTTTTTTTTTCATATTTGTTTTATATGTCTCTTGAGAAAATATCTGAAAAGATAATTAATTATACACTTTTTATTTAGAACTAGTACGATTATTTCTTTTCACGATATTAATTTCACTTTACATGTACTTAAGAGGAGGGATAAAGATTAACCAAAAAAAAAAGAATATTACTACTTTAATATGAAAAATATTACTACTACTTAATTGCTAAACAAAAAGTAATATGCTTTTAGCATAGATAGTAAGAAATGGAATGGTTTAGTACCATGTATCTAAGTGCAAATAATTTTTACATCGGTCTTGGCACTTCTTATTTTTGAATTTTTAAATCTCAATATTAAATATTAATAATATATCTAATTACTTGTTCATTTTTGGATTGATAGACTATTAAGAAAATAATAATTCATAGCGATTTTAACATTCTACCCCTATTAATTATGAAGTTGGTGAATTAAAAATTTAAGTTTTTAAAAAAGTTCTACCTTTTTAAAGTAATTACTTAAGGGTATAATAGGTAAAAAAAAAATTGTCATTTTTTTATTTGCCAAAATAAACAAGTAATTAGGGACAACTTAAAAAATAAAAGTGGACAAGTAATTAGGAACAGATAAATATTTTTGTATTACGTGAAGTGTTTAAAATTTTCATTAAAAAAATCAAACTTAAAATCTAAAGATAGATTTAACCTCCTCAATTATTAAGTCAACCTCTAATTTTATTTTGGGTAACTTTCACATATAGCAAATAAAAAATTCATATTTGTATGCTATAGCAAAGTTTGCATAATTGCGTTCCATAGCAAACATAGAAACTGTATAATTCGCTATACATATACAATTGAAGCGAATTGTATAAAACGAAGTGTATAAAACGAGAAAGAGAAAGACACTTGGGCAGAGAATTGTATAAAAATGAAGTGTATAAAACGAATTGTATGATTATAAGTGTATAGAACGATTATATACAATTTGAATTTGTATAAAATGAGAAAGAAAGAAAGACAAGAGACTTGGGCAGGGAATATACAATTGAATCGAATTGTATAAAACGAGAAAGAGAGAAATTAGATACAATTTGAAATTTGTATAAAACGAGAAAGAGAAAAAGGCAAAAGAAATTGGGCAGGGGAGTATTTTTATTGTATAATTGTAAGTGTATAGGACGAAAATATATGTACTTGCATGTGTATATACAATTTTCTCACGCTTTATACAAACAGAAACGCAATTATACATTTCGTTTCTGTTTGTATAAGTGAGAAAGGCGAGGGTGGCGAGCGAGATTTGGGAGAGTGGCGAGCGAGATCTGGAAGAGGGGAGAGAGGGGAACAAAAATATATGTATTTATACAATTTCCTCTGTTTTATACAATTAGAAACAATTTTTATACACTTGTGTTTGTATAAAAAGTGAGGAAGCGAGAGAGATTGGAGGAGAGTGGCGAGCGAGATATTTGAGAGAGAGGCGCCTGACAATTTTTTGCAAACGTTTGCTATGGAGCACAATTAAATCAAACCCTAGCTACTCTATTTATTTAGGTTATTAGTTTGCTATTATATACAATTATCCCTTTTATTTTTAAAAAGTTAAATTGATAATAATAACTTAAAATAAATGGTAAATAATACGTTAGAATAGATTTAGTTACATTAATAAATTGAACTATATACTATATTCCAAAAAAATATAAAAAATAATGGGGAGGGGTAAATTAATGATGTGCACTCGTGTGTGTGTCAGATTTCGTAAAATGGACGTATTTGAAGCTAAATTCGAAGCCGAAGTTAAAGTTGCATGGCTACACAGGGATATATAGTACGTTACATATCTTTTTCTTCTTTATTTATTTAATAATAATAACAACATCATATATCAATGCAAGAGATAATAAAATATTATGATATGAGGTGTTTCATGACACTGACGGAGCTAGAATTTAGTTTTAGTAATGCCAAAATATAAAACAGTAAAAATTATGTAAAAGTTAAGAATTATCAATATGTAATATACATATACATAAAAAAAATGTTTTTATTTTAGCTCTCGATGAAGAGGTGACGATCGACACGCCTTAACCACATGTGGCTCCGCCACCGGTTCGAGGTGGCAAAGAATTCACGTGAGCTTAATAACTTTCACTCATAACACTACAAGAAATTATGGAAACATTTAAAGCCTTTTGTTATTTTTATTCAGATGTGAGCTTAGAAATGAAGATATTTGATACGTATATGACGATTATATTAAATTTTGATTTGATAGATAGTAGTTTACTCTGACCCTTAATGAATGTTAAGACTATTATAAATTTAATAAATTTCGAATATCGAATATGAAAAAATAAAAAGAGGGTAGATGAATTTGAAAAATGGAAGAAAGTGAAAAAATGTAGACGATTATCGATAAAGATAGTCGAAGCTGATGATGGCATAGGTAGTCTTCGAGGTCCAATTTGACCATCTTTTCTTTTTTAGTGTAATGTAGTGAGTGAGTATCTAATACTCTCTCTATCTTTTCTTTTTTCTTCCCTTTTTTGCTGTCATTTTTTTTTTCTTTTCTTTTTCTCTTTCTCTTCTTTTAGGTCTAAAGACAAGCACACCATTCTCCAAGAAATTAATGCAAACACTCACAACTAAGCACCACAAAAACATCATTTTTCAAATCAACAATTCCAAAAAAAATATCTAGTTTTTATCTTTATAGTTTTAGTAATAATTAGGGGGGTGATGATATAGTAAATTATCTTATTTATAAGAGATGTGTTAAATTAAACATGAACGAGTAAAGATGGATTGAGGGAGTACTCTCTATGTTCCATATTAATTGACACACTTCTGCTTTTTTTTATTTATTTATTTTTTATCCGGTGTTTGATATTCACATTGAAGTGCGACTAAATTTGAATTCGAGCCGGAAAATCTTACATTGGGGGTAAAACGCTCCCTAACAAAGATGACTCTGTATCAAAGGGGTCTCGAACCCAAAACCTCTTGGTTAAGGATGAAGGAGTATTTATCATTTCTTACATGTTCAGTAAGAAATCATGAATAAGAAGTGTTTGTTTTACTATTTTTTAGTTTTTATGGACAAAATAACTTTATCTGTATTTTATAAATGTATAATACATAAACGTGTAATTTAACTTGGTTTAAGCTGAAATAACTTTTGATGTGTACACTTGAACATTTATCTTTATAAAGTTGAACAAGTAAATATATGTATTCTACGTGACATTATCCACGTATGCGTAAATTATCGCATAGAATTTCAGATAAGATATAAGTGTCTATTTCTTATTCAACGTTATACAGATTTAAGAATTAACTTAAATACATAATTGAAAGACATAAGTATTAACTAAGATTCCAGAGACAAAATTTATATATTACGTATATCTTTTATAAATTAACAAAGTATTTTAAATGAATACTTTTTAATGATATAGATCACTAATATTGAGGCAGAGGAAGTACTCAAAAGCACTCTTTCCTATAGATAGCACTTGCAAAAATTAAGACATCTACATGAAAAAACATGTATTTTCACATGATATACTCATTTTCAATACTACTAACCTAATGTGTCAAAAGAATATTTTGACATAGACCATCAACTTATAATTAGAATTTTCGTGCTCTGACTGCATTTCAAAATTTCACAGCGCAATCTATTATTAGTACTAGTATTAGAAGCAGAGGCGGAGCCAGAATTTTCAATAAGGGGATTCAATATCTTTAGAAATAAATAGCCGAAGAGGGTTCGACATATACTATATATACATATAAACTTATTTTAACCATATATAAATAATATAGTTTTTCGCCAAACCCCCTTCAATAAGGGTAGCTCCGCCCCTGATTAGAAGTAAGAAGCGTAATGTTAAATGACCACAAACTTTAATAAGAATTTGATCAGAAATTTAAAAAAACTATAATATTTTTTTTATTATAAAATAAACCGATTTTTATTTTTTATGTTTTAATTAAAATATATTAAAGTTAAAAGAGTAAAAATATTCAAAAAGGTAAAATATCATTCTGCCCAAAAGGATTTTTCCTAAAAGTAAAATGTAGTACAAACCCCTACTAGAAGCATTTAAACGAATTCTAGTAATTTAATTGATTGACTATTTAAATTTTCACTTTATTGATAGGAGCTTAGCTTGATTCTCTAACTTGTACCCTACACAAAAAGTAGGAGCGCTTCTCTATACAAATCTTGAACATCATATAATTTTATATAAAAAAAACTTGTATTTTTCATACGATGTTTGATTAACTAAAATATGCTCCAAAAGTTCTATTTTACTACGTGGACTGTTGTCAAATTGGCTCAGCCAAGATAATATAACCAGATACAAAAATAAAGCATCATCATAATAATAATAATGATAATAATAATTTAAGTACCCCCTCCCCTCCCCCTTAAGGTAAACAAAGGAAAGCCACCCACCATTTTCTTGGGGAGTGTTAAAGAGAGCTGTAGCAAACTGTGAAAAAGCAAAAAGAAAGGAAGAATGATTCGATTCTCTTTGGGAAATGCAAATTAAATGCTTCCCATTTCCTTCATGCAATGACTATAACGTACACATTAATCCTACTTTTCTCTCCTCCCATTGGGAATTCGTCAATGAATCAATATTTCCTCATAAAGTGATGTTACATAGGCTTTTGACAAAGCACCAAACCCTACACTACTCAAACTATTAACAAAGAAAAAAAACTAAATAAGGTCATGAGTAATAGAGTACTCCATGTGTTTTAATTATTTGTCTGGTTTTGTTTTAACATGAAATTTAAGAAAGTAAAAGAAATTTTTTGAATTAAATAATTATTTTAATTAAAAATATGTAGAATATTGTACCAACATATTTTTGCATGGTCTTAAACATGCCGTATGAAAAATTAGAATTAAAGAGTCCTCAAAAAGGAAAAGAGGTAGACTTTTTTTAAAACGAACGAACAAAAAAAGTAAGAGAAACAAATACAACTATAACTGACTAAATTTCTACACGATTATATTGTGCATTCTTCTTTCTATATTAGAAATTGTTCAACTATTATATTTGTTAAGAGTAAATTTCGCAAATGGCTATCATAATAAAATTAATTATGCTCCTTAGTTATAGTTTACATACTTACGAATTGTAGTTACAGTTTGAACTGTTATGGGTGATATCATTTGTATAATTTGTGTGTACGTATGTATAATTCACGTGTATTTATATAATTGAACTAATTCCGGAATTATACAATTATTATATCATATGAATATCAGAATTATACAAATACGATAAAATTCGAAATAACGAATCTATACAAACACAAACATCTGAACTTTAAGCGATTACAACTTTTATTATACAAATTATATTATTAAAATTTTGAACACTAGATGTTTATAAAACTGAAACTCGGCCGACAAATTTATACAACCAAAACTCGACCGCATAATTTTGCCTAAAAAATAGTGACGAATGATAATTAAGTCAAATTGTAGCTATGTTAAGTAATTTGCTTATCTGCGTAATTTTCTCATAGCCAGCTGATAAATTGCATGAGTATTAAGATGACATAAGATTGACTTAAGTGTTAACACAACTGTACTCTCTCAGAAGATCAAGAGTGAATCATGATCTCATGGTGTATGTCATTTGGAGATGACGTAGTACTGATTGATGAGACATGCAATAAAGTAAATGCTAGGTTGAGGGTGTGGAGACAAACTCTGAAAGTCAAAAGAGTTCAGATTGAGTAAGACCAAAATGAAATATTTGAAATACAAATTTAAGATGCAATGCATGAGGCAAGTGTGGAAGAGAGGCTTGACACATCGGTTATTCAAGAAACATAGTTTGGGTCTGTAATTCAGGAAAGTGAGGACATCGACGATGATGTCACACGTCGTATTGGAGATGTGGATGAAATGGAGGCTTGTATGATAAAAAGGTATCACCTAAACTTAAAAACAAGTTCTACAACGTGGTGGTTAGACCGACTTTGTTGTACGGGGTAGAGTAAGGGCCAATGAAGAACTTCCATGTGTAGAAAATGCAAGTTGCGAAAAATGAGGATGCTCAAATGGATGTTTTGACATACTAGAAAAATGAGATTATATTCGGAATGAGAATATTTGGGACAAGCTAAAAAGAATGACCTCCATAGTGGACAAGATGAGGAAAGCAAAACTGAGATGGTTTGGACTTGTAAAAAGGAGATACAGAGATGCTTTACTGATGAGGTGTGCTGAGTTGGATATAGTAAGTACAAGGAGCGGTAGAGGTAGGCTAGAAATGTGTTGAAAAGAGGTAATTAGTCAGGACAAAACAGAGCTCCTTAGTACCGAGGACATGACCTTAGATAGGAGAGTATGGAGATTGCATATTAGGGTACAAAGTTAGTACGTATAGAGGGTTGTCTTGATTTTTGAGGAATTTTAACCTTATTCCTATGGTGTCTTGCTTTTGATTACATTTCATTTGATGTTTATTATATTAAGTTATCACATTATTTTTGTGATTGTGATTGTTTCTTTATTTTTTTCACTGTCCTTTTTTCTTTTCTATGCCTACTTTGTTATGTTATACTCAACTTGAAGGTCCTCCGAAAATAAATCTTTACCTCCACAAAATAGGATAAAGTCTACATTCAATCTACCCTCTCCACGCCTTAAGAATTTCACTAGGTTGTTGCATGTATATCTTGTGAGAAGTTGGTGAGATTCAGTCATTTGCAATAAAATTTGAGAAAAAGGACATATATACCTCCGAATTATCGTAAATGGTAGACAGATACCCTATGTTATACTTTTGGGACATTGGTGCCCTTGCCGTCCAAAAACTAGAGCATATATAACCTTTATAATAACGTACACGCACGTGTCACAATCCTATCCACTGACCCGATATTTATTAGATATCAAATCGACTAACAAAATTGTGTCACGTATCCCTATATAGTCTTCCGTCATAGTGAATGGCGTATATGCTCTAGTTTTCGCATGACAAAGGCATCAATGTCTCAAAAGTATGAGGGTATCTAGGTACCATTTACGATAGTTCAAGGGTATATTTGTCCTTTTTTCCCATAAAATTTGAAAAGCGAATCAAGATACGTTGAAACTTATTATCTTCGCTTTTCTCAAAATTCATATTGTTAAATTGATATTAATAATATATGATTGAATGCGTACTCTAGCTTACGGGGACGAGTTAGGATTGCAGTTTGCACCATTGATTGCATTCTGAATTGTTGGGAAATCATATATACAAATGGTGTCAAATGATTTTATCATGTTGATGAGGAGACGAGCTTGAAAATCTCAACTTCTAACATGGAGACTCATAATAACACTCTCAAGTCAATGTCATATTCAATATCAAATACCTATGCACTACTAATAATACTATAGAACAATCTGTAGTCTGTACAAAGAGAGAAGATTGTATGGTGCTTCCTCTCCAAACTTGGACATAAACTATAGAAAGATACATACACATCACCAGAAAACTTGGAGATAGTTCTTACTACAGACAATCTCTTCAGGGGGATTCATTAGACCTCTATCACGCAATCAGAGATTGTGGACATATCTAATCTGAATCCCCTGGTAAACCGTTTAGCCTTGGCCTCTTTTAGGCCTTGCAAGCGGGGCGAGAATTCCAACAATAATACTAGAAAATGTTGGTACTCTCACTGGCATACCAGTCATCGAGCACTAATGTTACTCAACCATCATCAACAAAAATGTGGCCCAACCTGAAATCTGGATGGTACACTTGCCAAGAAATTAGAGGAGTTTCTAAAATTTCATGCAATCGGAAAGCCACATTTGTTGTATCTTCACTACCCAATGCTTCTAATGCTGCATGAACAACGAAGCTGTAACAAAACACGTCTGCAGCGATAGAAAACAGCCTGTGATGGGAAAAAGAGAACTTAATCAGATAGTTCATGCGAGCAACCCCCAACTGGAGTAATAGAACTCTTCCACCTTTTGATCTAGCTGTCTTACTTGTGGGCCCTATAAATAGAAGGGAACCTCCCAGTTTCAATAGAAAAGGCAAAGAGGATAGCGAAGACAAATTTATCATACTTAAGGTAGCGCGTATCTGGTAATTCAGAAGTCTTCTTTCCCCATTTAGATCTCTAAGAGCATTAAGAAGGTATATGCTCTCTTTTTTTTTGCAGAATGAGATAAATGTCACATAGACAACATGGGTAAGGGACCATGGGTCATTCACCACATAAATGAATAAACAAAATTTTCTTGTACAATGACTGAAGAGCAATGTCAGATGTTACACCCAACTTCCAATTATCTATTATCGCTCAATTTTCTAGTTGGGCACTTCATAGATGATTTCTTTCTCTAGTTTCAATCAGAATAAATTATTTAGTGCAAATTTTTCTTGTTCTTAAAACCAAAACCCTCGACTTAAGCTAAATAGTACAGGGTAAAACATTATAGCCATCTCAACTTAATTTTTTCCTTCTGCTAGCACAATCCTTTTCCATTTAATATGATAAACGCCCGAATCATGAATTCATACTTGCAGCAAAAGTTTTAGTTTCAAATTTACGAAGTTACAATATTATACCACTGACACACTTTAATAGATAGACCTCGGAATCTTTGTTCCATCTTGTGAACAATTATGTATCAAAAAGCTAAAAGTTATTTTCATAAGTAGCCGCAAGAAGACAAATAATCACTCACCAAAGGAATATTTATGTAAGATACTGGTCTCTTAGCAAAATATTGACGAGGATCTTCAAATATCAGAGCTTTCAAGAGTGGTGATGTGTTTCCTAAATGACTGAGCTGCTGCTTCTCTGTGGTCCATCTGCCCCAGCTTATCATATACAATGGCCATCAAGTAAAACGCTTCGGCAGCCAATTTATGATACTGCATATGAAGAGTTATTGTCATGTCAGAAATGCATCTTCTTCTTTCCTTTTTCTGGCTGGGGGTAGGGGGTTGTTAAAGCTTGAAGTTGTTAGCCAAACAAAGCAATTCCACTTTACCAGAAAACAGAAACAGTTCAGTGCAAGCTATACAAGTTGGAAGTAGATTCGTTGTGGAGATAGTTCTGTTTCCCTATAATGGTAGTCAATCAAACTTAAGCAAGCCAAGAATAGATTCTTTGAGCAGTAAAGTAGGCTGAGAAGTAGTCTTCAAACATAATTTACGGTTGTGACCTGACCTATTATCTTGAAAAGGATTTCAAAAAAATGATGGTGCGACCACCTATTTGAATCACAGAGAAGGTTTAGTTGAGCTGTTCATGTGCCAATTTCAAATCGTTTCCGTTATTGGTCAAAAAATTGAGTCGACGCTAAGATGAATAGGTAAAAAAGATACGTGAAACAAGCTCAATAAGCAATGATACCTAAACTCTTTTTTTTATTATTGATTGTTAGGTTAGGCTGCCCATATTCAAATATGATTAGCTAGAAAAGCCTAGTAACTCCAATTTTGTTAAATATCTGACGAGAATTAACATTACATAAATCCAGAATATAGCCAAAATAGAGTACCCAAATGATGCATTAGTTCATCTAGAGAAATACCTATTAAGATAAATATTTTAGAACCTAGCACGCCATTAAAACTGGAAACAATCACATTACTAGCAATCTCATAGCACTCGTCCATTTCAGACACTTATTTTAATTCTTTTTATATTTTTATAGCAATACAAATTAAAATGAAACAGGCATTAGCCCCCTTATGTTGATTCTAGGATTACATCTCCATTTATCATGCCATTCTCCTGAAAAAACTTTGATACTTGAATTGTATACCCTTAGGCACAATAATCACAACTTCATTTTACCTTCATCTTTCTTATGGTACTACACTGGCAGTGCATAAGTTTACTACGTATGCTTTAAATCTTTATTTTCTAGATTATCTCTCCATGGTTCCTATTTCTGGTTGACGCTACAGATCCCACTAATGGGATTACGCTGGGTATGTTGTTGTATTTTAGAGAATCAGTGAAAGAAATGTGATAATTATGGAGGAAATGGAAGCGAAATGTCAAATCTATCACTACACAAAGGAAACAAGCATTCACAACTACCACATTCATGAGAATTGATGAGACAAGAGTAAATTTTGCAGATTAAACATCTAATGATGACCATTATTTTCTTAAATTCGGCTAACAAATAGAAGCTGGAGTCCAAAAGTTATTCTGCAAGGCCCAGAAAACAGAACTAAATATGACGGAAAAGAAAATAGAATGGATTGACGAGGATAATAAGGAAAACTCAGAGATAATTAATAAGTTACCATTTTCAAAAAAAAACAAAAAAACTCAGAGATAATTAATGGAAAATACTTTCAAAGTTACTGATTTCCAAAAAAAGAATTAATGGAAGATACCTTCTTTGGGAAGGGTCAGGAAAACGGAGTAAAGTAGTTCACACTTTACTCTTTCTCTTTTACTTCACCTCACCAATTGGTACTTAGGTCTGAAGAGAATTTAACTCACTAAAAAAGGTTTCTGACAATAGAGTCTGAGCCAACTTTTAAGCACCTCGACTATTCTACCAAGTACCTGATACCTCCCACCGGCATAGATACCGGTGAACTCTATCCATCAAGGCTCAGGCAGATGGGTAGATATCACCTAGTTTTTTTAGCTTCTGCTGGGATTTTGAACCTGAGACCTCATGATTTTCATTCCACTTCATTAACCACTAGGTCACACACCTTTGGGAGTCATTTAATTCACCTAACTGAATCCTTATCTTACAGAGTTGTTACTTTTCGGATTCACTCCATTGTTTTCTTTCCACTAATCTCATGTAATTGGTAACTACTCTTTGGAGAATTGTACCTTCATTTTCTTCATTACATTCCCTTTCTAATTTTCCTTCACATCATCCAATCGAAAGCTTCAGATAGTTATGCCTTTACTGTTCTCATGTATATTCTACTTTTAACTTATGTTGCTTCACCTCTTCAATAATGGCGACGGGTGCATGTCGGATCCTCCAAAAATAGTGCATTTTTTAAGGATCTGACTCGGGCACGGCAGTATTTTTGGAAAGTCCGAACAACATAGCTTTTAACATGTTAGAATTTGGTATAGTAAGTTTGCATCTATTTGTCCATATGCATGAATACAGACCCACACAAACGCACTCCAACACAACACAAGCACGAGGGGACACAAACTTTCTTAGAGTTAAGGTCTTTTTAAAGGGTAAAGAGAAAGAAAAATGAACCGAAAAAAAAGGAAGATGGATGTCATGAAATACAACTTTTGTATTTTCTAGAAATTTTTTCTCTGAGCTATAGATGTATATAATTCCCTTCAAATGTATCTAGTGTACTTCTATTAGCACATTAATACGAAAATTTACAAATTTTCATGGATTTGTTTCTTTTCCTTTAATATTTCTTTTCTTCACAGGAAAATATCGTCACATGGAACTTGAAACCCAAGCTGAAGTTCTTTAATTGAAATGTAGATGTCACTAATTGGAATATTAAATTGTTCCCGTATTGACTAACCTCTAGAAGTTCCAGGTCTTCAGAAGCCTGCCTTAATGGTTCAAGTACCGTCTCTGGTTCTTCGCATACTGAGAACAATAAGGTATCATTAAGCACAGATTAAATGCTCAAGAACATAAGAAAACAGTGCCAACAAGAAAATTCAGAAGCAAGTTAACTGTCTATTTTTAAATGATTAGCATGTCTCCATGTGTGTGCATTAATTGAAGGTAGAGTCTCAAATGAGGTAAAGGTGAATCATATCCAAAATGAGACAAATTAATCATCAAAGAATCTCAAGGTCAAAGGATACATGAGCCCATGAGAAGTGGGGATGGAGCGGCAGCTTGATTGGGAAAAGTAAATGACAAGTCGTGGCTGGATATGAGGGGAACTACTGGAGAGATGGACAGAATCTCCTGCTCCTTTCTGATTCATAAAATCTTAGGCATCCACAAGAGCTATAATTGCTCAAAAGGAAGTCTCACAGAAACAAGTTAACCCAAATTATCCTTTAGTTCTAACTTATGATGGGTCATGTAAATCCAGACAAGGGTATCCATTTGTTAAAGAGTGAGGTTCGTAAGATTTAAGGTGTTTGCATTATTTGGGGGACATGGAGAAGAAATATAGTTGAGGTTGAGGACATAGGATGTAGTTATAACTCAAAACCATGATATGATTATACACAAACTAATGAAAAGTCCTGTTTACGATAAGTATAGCTATCAGGTTGAGCATCAAAATTCCGATAAGGCACCTGAAAAGCTTGAGTCAGCAAGATAGCATTTTGCTTCAGTGATAAAGGCCCGGGCTCGGAGCTCCAAACCACCATGACCAAGAAGTACAGGAAATGCCCCATGTATGAGAGCCAAAGCTCTTTTCGCATGACTTGATCCAAGTGAGAGCCAAAGCTCCGCAAGTGTCAGTGTAGCAGATGCTTTGAGAAGGTCTAAGTTGAAAGATTTACAAAAGGAAAGGCTTGCCAATGCATACGGAATACCTAAAACAGCATTTCCTGATCTCTGAAATGGATGAACAAAGTTCTATTACATCTTGAACATGTCAGAGAAAGGAAGGAGTATAGGCCAAAGTAAGTTCAAGTGTTACAATACACCGGTGAAGATGCATAAATGGTAAAATACGTTCCATTTCTTCTGACAAGGTGATACCTTGTATAAGAAAGTACTTGTGATAAAAAATACTGATTCAATTCTGACTCATCTAACATAACAGCAAATGACTACCTTGTGTATCTCTGCAAGTAAAAGAAGAACAGTGGCATTCTCGACTTGTAAACTGAATTTGTAGCACATAGAGAAGAGAGAGTGTGCAACAGCTGCTGCCTGGGAGAATCACATCAATAAGAAGGAAATTAAGAAGTTCTATAATTGCTTATTGTCTTTGGACTGCATAAATTAGATCAAATAATTACCTATAGCTAAGGAAATCAGAAGATAATGATAACTACTTTCCACAGCACACCACAATATCAAGTTATAAGATGTAAGAGAAACAAACTATTGTGAGAATTTGGGGTTAACAGATTCAAAGTGGGTTTGTGAACAAATTTGATGTTCAAATATCTCTTTTTGAAACTGAAGCCAAAGCCAAAGCAAAGCCAGAATCTTTTTTTGATGTTCAAATATCTTAAGGTAACAAGTAACAACTCATTCAGAATAGTCCCACAGAATGATCATCATCACCACATTGGCTGCAAAATCAGAGAGTAGAGTGGATGTCTTGTAATCCTTGGCATCAAAGGCACAAGCAAACCTGCAAGCGAACTACTCAAACATGGAATGCATGCTTATGGTGCTTCTCATCTCCGAAGACAATAAATAGAAGAGGAAAGAGGGATTCGGCACTCAAAGGTAAGGCGTGGCCCGTTTTATAGGAACTTCTATACCAGAAACAATGCACTAAATCAAGCCAAGATCAAATATTACTTGACTTAAGAACCAAGACCAGACTTGCTGGTACAGCCACTTTAACTAGACCATGAACTCATGATTTTCACAAGAAAAAAAAATGCTCAGCCGAGAAAAACATGCCAATTTTTACGAAAATTGAAGGAGTTGAGAGCAATGAAAATGACCTACATGCATAAAGGTAATGAACTAACGAAAATATATTATCATCAGCACGTCCATATAATGATTCACATAGAACAACAGCTGAAGCCTTAAAGTCAGATAGATAAACAAAACCTGAATCATTTCCTGACCAACGAGCAAACATAAAGTGAACTCAAGTATCCGATTTTCTATCACGGGTGTATTGAAGCATCATCAGTTTAGGACGTAGTTGACTGTATTCCTTTTCATTAATTATTTACCTTCTTTTGGGAGCAAGCGGGCACGTTCTTCTATTGATTAAAAATGATAGGGCATGAGCAAGAAAATCCAATTAATTACATTATCACATCATATCCTTTTGTACAAAGTTCAAAAACTAGAAATAGAACAACCAAAAACATTAGCAGGTCATGTAGAACTCGGAGCATCATCACCCTAATCTACCTTACAATTGAGTCACCTAGAAAGAGGTCTAATTAAAGGAAAGCAGGCTACCTGGCTAAATTGGTTTGCTGCAATCAGTATTCGAGCATGGCGGAGGCTAGCTTCAACCTTTATGTCTATGTCTACACCATTTACTGAAGAGGCTAAAACACCAAGCTCATCACACAACTGTTGTGCTAATTTTAAATTTCCCCTGAACAGCAACTAACATCCAATCAGACAAGGAAAAAGACGTTTAAAACCAAGTAAACACTAGAGATGTTGCCTTACGTATGTAAAGCATGATCATGGAGCAATTGTAACTTTACAAGCTGAATTTGTGACTTTGAAAGCGATACAAACTTCTCCTCTGCGAGTTTCAGAGCAGCAAAAGCTTCTGAAGGTACATACATAAGCAGTCATTATTGAGTATATGTAAGAAAAAATTAAAATAAAATAAAATAAAAGATATAGTATAAATTCATTTTTCCTCTTCGCTTTCCTTTTTTTTTTCCCAAGGTATGCAGGAGAAAAAAGGATATGTTTTTTTTAACAGAAGAAAGGAAAGAAATAGATCTGGCTTTCCTACTCTTGCATATATATCAATGAAGTCTGAGAGATTACAAACAGTTTTAGGCACAGTACACTAAAGCCCAGTTTAAGACTGAACATTCACGGGTCCCTTCGAGGGCATGAGATTGATCAGAATTTGCCTGAGAACACTTTGGACATAACTCAGTAACCTATCATGATCCTATTTAAAGTCCATCAGTTCTTTTCCCTCGACCAGGATTACACCACAATGTTATTTTTCTCTAAAAGAAAAAGCTAACTCGTTTGAATTATTCCTGCACTACTGCCAGAAATGCTTATTGTGCATGATCTAAATGAGGTTGTCTAGTATTTACCTGAGAACACTTTGGTCAGCTCATTGCCTATCACAATGATAATTCCACTCGACCTAATTCAATCCTTCTTCGGACCAAATTGCACAAATGTTATCCGCCTCTAGAAAGAAGAAAAAAAGCTTGCCAGTTCTGACTGCATTTCTGTCAAAACGCCATTTTTTACAAGAGTGGACCTGTATGTTATATGGCTATCTTCAGTTTTAGCAAGTTTTTTGGTAAGTCATGAAAGATCTGTGTCCCACATTGGTTGAGGGAATAGGCTCAAGTTCCTACAATTTTTTACCATGTCTCTTCAATGATTTTAGGAATTTTCACCGTGCGAGCTAACTTTTCGGGGCTAGTTAGGCTCAAGGACTATTTTCTTAACATGCTATCAGATTCAAATCCATGCCTGTTCTTGGTTGGGCTCCTATATCATGTGGTTCCTGATCCACCTGTCTTGTTCTGAGCATGCAGGGGGGAGGGTGTGTTAGAGTGTCCCAAATTTGTTGAAGGAATAAGTTGTTGTCTTCTTATTTGATCTTGGGCAATCCTCACCTAGTGAGCTAACATTTGGAGTTTCGTTAGACCTAAGATCCATTTTCTCTTAGTAGGCACTTAGGGCTACAGAAGAATTGCAGAATTAAAAACCGTACTGTTACCATATGGCAATTATGTGTAAAAGCAAGCAATACCTAAAGAGGTGTGTTTACCTTATGGGTGTGATAAAAAAATTATATACATCCATGATCCATGGAAAAAAAAAGGATAAAGTGAACTGTGAGAAATATAGGAGAAACATATTATTAAACTGTTGTTTCTACATTATTACAGAAAGACCCTATTTATAGACACTACAATAGACACCTTTTCCAACTAGGACACTACAATACAAGATTACAATCCTTTTCTAAGTAGGACACTATATACTATTCTTATTACTATTCATGTTCCTATTCTAAGTAGGATTGTGTATACCTATTACTATTCTAACACTTCCCTTCAAGCTAGGGCATACAAATCATATGTACCTAGCTTGTTACAAATATAATTAATCGAGGACCGATTAGGGGCTTGGTGACATATTTGCAAGTTGATCACTCGTCAATCTCAACGTGCTTAGTCTTCTAATGAAATACTACATTTGATGCATAATGCCAATCAATCTCAATGTGATTGGTCTTCTCATGAAATACTGAATTTGATGCATAATGTCGATAAAACATAGAGTGATAAAATTACAGTGTTGATCTTCCCAAAACAAGCTTGCAAAAACTGTTTCAAACCATAAAGTGACTTATACAATCGACATACAAGGCTACTGAACTCTCCCCTGAGCAACAAAATTAGGTGGTTGCTCCATATGTAGACTTCTTCGCAATAAAACAGTCGACAAAAAGTGCTCAAAATCTAGTATAAAGTATATGGATCAGGTTGAAATCAATAGACGAGTTGATATTAAACAATAAAGTCACGGAAAAACTGGTCGGAACATGCTCATATGCCAGGGTATTAGAGATTTGGTGATTGAAATTGGTAACAATCTAAACAATAAAATTATATGGGTAGGGTCAGAATGATGGCACGACCCAACTAGAATATAGAAATTATAAGGGGAAGGTCAGATGACGGCACGACCCTATTGAAAAAGAAAAATAATGTGGGTACGGTCTAAATGATGGCACGACCCTACTGAAAAAGAGCAATTATATTGGTAGGGTCGAAATGATGGCGCGACCCTACTAAAAAAGAGCAATTATATAGGTAGGGTCGGAATGATGACGCAATCCTACGCAAATCAGATTTAGAAATCACCGGAAAGAGGAACAAGACTACGCAAATCAAATCAGAGGAGTCACCAAAAAGACATTCGGTGCTATGCAACTCAAATATGAAAAGGTAGTTCGAAAAAAATCCACAGTACTATGCAAATTAAATATGAAAAGTAGATGCACGATGCTATGCAAATCAAATATGAAAAAAAGGTAGTCACGGGAAGAATGGCACGGTGCAACACAAATTAGATATGAGAAACTAGTCACCGGAAAGATGCACAGTGGCCTAACTTTTGCTAACTTAATCATTGGCCAAACGGGCAGCATACAGTGGTGAAGCTATGATTAACCACTATGATTTTAATAAGGGGTTCAAAATCTGAAGAACTAAACACACGAACTAACCGAATGGGGTTCAACATCTACTATATAGACATAAAAAATAATTTTAACCAATTATAAATAATAAATTTTTTTCGCCAGAGGAGGTTCGGAAGAACCCCCTAACGGAAGGTTGGCTTCACCCCAGGCAGCATATATGGGAAATAGCCACCCGCCGCCAACAGAAGCTCTTTGATTTTCTATCAAGATCGTAGAGGATGTGATACCATATGAGATTTTAGGAGAAAAATATTATTGAGATGTTGTTTCTACATTAATTCATAAAGACCATATTTATAGACACTACAATAGACTCATTTTCCAACTAGGACACTACAATAGAATCTTTTTCTAAGTAGGACACTATATACTATTATTACTATTACTATTTCTATTTCTATTCTAAGTAGGATTGTATATACCTATTACTATTCTAACATGAACAAAGCATCAGCAACTAGCTGAAGTAAAGCACCACTATAATGCAATGAGCCTATGAATATATGTAAGCATAGCTATGTCAATTCAAGAATACTTAATGAGTATTCAGATATTTGTGCAAACCTTTGTATCCCTTAAATTCTGCTAGATGCTGAATAAGTTTGCCATATGCTAATGCCACATCATCCAAACTGCAAGAAGATATGCAAGCAATTTCTGTGAGATGATATGAAGGCACAATTTCAAACAGCTCAACTACTTAAAAAATCATAAAGTATTACCTGGATGAGTCAGCAAAGCATGTTGCATAAAGCAGTGCATTCATTCGAGCAAGGGGTGAACTAAATTAGCACACAAAAGGAGAAAATCAGTAAAGGATTTGGATTAGAATTGAGTGCTTGTAATCTACAGATTCTAGACATAGCTGACAGGTGACAATAAAGCACCTAAAAATGTGAACTGCATTGGAAGTTCCATCTAGCCTTTTTTAAACAAACAATGCAACATCTGATTAACAAGCTTATAAGGCAAAACCATGCCTTCAAGAGTTGAAGTTCAAAATCTCTAACTGTCTTCAGACTTTTGTGTCTCTACATGACACCCATTGGACAGTGGATACTGCTTTCCTATTTCCTAGCCTAGTGCGGGTTACCTCTCCTAAGTGGTTTGCGAGCTATTGCATAGGAGCGGGGTTTTTACCCTATGCGCACCCAAAGGGTAGTGGCTACGGGTTTCCCTTGTCATAAAAAATTTTTATAAAAAAATCCAGTACTTTTAAGAGAGTGAATTAGTCCATCTATAATAAATTGAATTCGTGAAGAAAAATCTTTAAAATCCTTATCATTCGGCAAGTCCTAATACTACAGACAGGACGCTCCCCTAATTAGGTACTTGTTTTATTTTGTTTAATACATGGAACTACTGATAAATTATTAACCTTTCTGAAACTGTTTGAGATGTTAGAATTCAAAAAATGGTAAAGTTTGTTCCCCATGCATCATTATGTTTCTTTTTCATATTACAAAACCACCTAGGGTGGATAGAAATTATTGGAAAACAGAAAAGAGAAGCAAATAAGTGAATGGGAACAAAAACCAGAACCTCAACAAGAAGAAGAATATGCAAGAGAAAACAGGGCAATACTCAAGCTCTAAGGTCACGATAAATTTAGAGTCTTTATGATGCTTCTATAATTTCATGAAAGGCCACAATATAAATTTGCATATGATAACATTAAGAATGAAAATATGATAAAATTATATAGTAAAATCTGAAATGGTCCCTGATTGATTCCCAATTACCGTAATTATGTGATTACCAAATGAATCCAGTACTTAAACATCCCCCTTCCAGATTCTTCTATCCCACCTTACAATTATATGCGCACACACACCGCCCAGTATCTAACTCCCCTACTAACCCACAGTTGTTTCACGATCTCTACTGCATCCCCTTCTAAAAGCAGTACGCATTTGCTTTCCACTTGTGAACCTTACTACTCACCATTCTTCTTTCTCCCAGCTATTCAAGCCCCACATTCCATGAAATAATTTTAACATCTATGTCTTTAATTGACGCTTTCCCCCTGTTTCTACACCTCGATTCACTCTCCTTGAATTTCATGTTAAAAACAACCCCTTTATTTCAAGCATGCCTTTGAATTTTGGTGTCTTTACAACAGCCATCTCTGTTTCTTCTTTCTTTTGTTTACTTCTGCTATCAATTTTCATGAAGACTGCTAAAGCCTCCTTCTCGCATCCCATAAAGTCCAAACCAAATTGATTGCAGTCTGATAATGTTATTGTGTACCCATAAGGTTGCATTTATCTTAGCTTCTTGGTCCAGAGTTTAATTGGTTCAGCGTCTTCACATAATCGCATCTCTTCCCTAGTCAGTTCGACCATTTGCATGCCGGATACTTGTGACAGAATTTGCAAGAAACCCTCAACCCCATCATTGTTTTGTGACCCACAAGTTCTCTTTCTTGTGTAACTACAAATTTTTCAACTTGCAAGCTTTCGTCTTTCTCAGAAAGGAGAACCTAAGCTTCAGTTGTTGATATTGTATCTTCTAGATGTGTATCTCTCCTCAATCTCCAGTAGTAAAGGATCTTCTTTAGCATGCTCAAAATAACAAGATTGGGCCTCTGTATTTGTTAATAAACTCCAGACGTATTACTATTATTCTTATTTTTCTCCATATGAGAAGCAAGCTGGCCCAATGTTATAATAGCCTCTGAGGCAGCCACACGTGCAAGGTCGCCTGACCCACTTTTCAAACTTGGAGCTTCCTTCGAGGAACCCACGTATGTAGTTAAGCTTACAGGTTTTGCCTACTGTCCAGTCCCATCCCTCCTTTTTAATATAGGGTCTATGATCCCTAGGCATCAACGGGATCTTCATCTCCGGCCCTCATTCCGGTGACCACGTGCATTGGAACTTCACATATGGGAATCTTATAAATAATTCACCCACATTATTTCTTCACAGGGTATCAGAGTTAGATACGTCCTTGTGGTTTAACCTATTTTGAGCCCTCATGTTATATTGTCCACGTAACATTTGCCCAGTCCTTAATCCTTGGTGTGCAGGGGGTGTTAGTGTCACAGATTAATTGAGGGAATGGAATATTGCCTCCTGATGTCTTTGGTCATCCTCACCTCATGAGCTAATTTTTGGAGTTTAGTTAGACTCAAATCCATTTTCATGACATGGTATCAAAGCCAGACATATCCCTGCTCTTGGTTTGTCCATAACTGGGCCCTCATGATATATTGTCCACACACCAGATGTCCAGTCCTTGGTATACAAGGGGCAATGAGTTTCTCATATTGGTTGAAGGAATGAAGTATTGTCTCTGTCTTGGGCAATCATCATCTCATGAGATAATTTTTGAGATTCAGTTAGACTCAAGGTCCATTTCCTTAAAGACGAGTCTCAACAATTGGTGACAGAAGATAATGTGATCTAAGGAGATGGAAAAGCTATCTTGATCAATTCTTCAACTCGAATCACAAGGATAACTTTACAGATCTCCACACATCTTTATGCGATAGAAATTTTAACTATACTCGTATATGTAGGCCAGTAAAAGTAAAGGATGTTATGAGAAATATGATGATTAGAAAAACATGTCGTCCAGATGTTAAAGTAGTATGTCTTACCAAGCTATTTAATGTTATACTAAGAAGTCGTAGGATGCTTAACGAGTAAATGAAGAGTAGCTTCATTCCAATATATTAAGGACAAAGAAGATATTTGAAGTTGTGTCATACATCGTGGCATTAAACTTATGAGTCACATTATGAAACATTGGGGAAGAGTGATGGAACATAGACATTCTTCTATAAGAATAAGGCATAGACAAATAGATACTACAACAGACAGAGAGCCAATTGAGATTTATGCCTACTAGATCTGCAAAGAGAGAAAGATTTGCTTGTCGTGTTCATTGACCAAGAGAAAGTGCATGATAGAGTACGAAGAAAATCCCCCTAGTTGGTGTTGGAGGATAAACAAGTTCATATTAAACATCTAAGTAAATGTCATAAAGGACATGTATGAGAGTTTCCACTTGTGTGAAACTGTGGTGAGTTTCCCATGATCATGGATCTACACCAACAATAGACTTTGAGACTATACTTGTTTACCCTAGTTATGCTATTTAAAGACGTGTTGTGTAATCTGATAGAATTAGTGAAAGTGTCAACCACAAGGTTGAACTATGGGGAAGTACTCCAGAGAATAAAAAAAATGTGTTATTTATACGACATTTGGTTTCTGGCATAAAATCTAGTAGAACTAATCTCCATATAATCCATAAAGCGCTTTCCCTGTAAGAAAGAGTACCAAGTGCCATGATGTGTACGTAAATTTTTGAAACTATTCAATAGGAAGATCCCTACTTTTGACCACATCTTCATTAAAATTCTAAAATAGTTCAGCTATTAGGGTTTTAAGGTCTTAATATTTGTCCAGTCAAGATGAGAAGTGTTGAAAATATAATCAAATAATAAAAGTGTGCTCCCTCTAACAGCGTAAACTTTTAGATGAGATGGTCACACACGTCAACATGGTATCAGAGCAGGCAAAGGTCCTGAGATCGAATTTCACCACCACCCAAATCAAAAAGAATTTCCACGTGCTTGACCCATAAAAAAAATAGGTCTGCACGTGAGGGGACGTGCTGAAAAAATAATCAAATAATAAAAGTGTGCTCTCTCTAAGAGCTTAAGCTTTTAGATGAGATGGTCACACACTTCAATAGTATGAGTATAAGATATTGACGTCACTATTATGAGGTAGTGCAAACACTTGAATTCTAAATGAGGGAGTAGTACTTATATTTTACATTTGAAAGTAATGACAAGTATCTTTCTAATTAAGCAGCAAAGCAGATGTGTTCTTCCTCCTTAATGACCCTTATCTAAACATCTAACACAAGTGGTGGTATAGCTTAACTAACCATGCAATTAGCAAATTTTAACACTGGCAGTGGTCACCCAGGCAGAATATTTTCATGCTTCTGAATGAGCACTTTATCAATAACTACACGAGGAACGTATCGCACAGAGAAAACGGTGGGGGTACTGTATGCAAAAACAAGAATGAGAACCAAGACACCACATCACCTGCCATATACCTCCCAGGCAGTAGCACGGAACAAATATGAAGAGCCTAAAAGTTGCAGCACAGATCCAGGGATGGAACATGGCTGCCCACAGAACTGGAATGCGTCAGTATTACTCCTACATTCGTTCTCCTGGGAAAAGACAACAGAACCTTTTGGTTTCTTTAAATTCTTAATCCATTGAGTACAAAAGGCCCCATCTGAGATCATTAATGAAGCCTCATCACCATATTCATTAATCAGATGAGAACTCAATCTGAGTTCCTGCAAGAATGAATATAATCAGGATAAAAAATGGACAACTCAAAAGAAACTTTACACTTCAAAAGATAAAGCAAACATGTTGGAGCGAATATAACCTTGCAGACATTGGTTGGGCATGTTGCAAGTTTCATGGAAGCCTTTGGACCAAATGAAAGCAAAGGTCGTTGCACTTGCTGCACATTAAATGTCATAGGTTCAGTTTCCTTATAAATCAAAGATAAAGACATCAATCATATGAAGAGAGCAAAAAGCTCTCTAGAAATACAATGTTCAGCATCAACTCCCCCTGATCAGAGGAACTATGTGTTGTGTTAACAAGAAAATACGGAGAAAATATTCTGGCTCGATGTTGCAAATATTCCTGATGAAACTGTTAAGCATTTTACAGCTGACCAAAAGAATCATATATGTAGAACACAGTAAGTGAACTTCTAAAATTGCAGCAGATGACATTTAAGCTCATATCTGGTCAGGTCTTCGAATGGAAAGTGAAGTAGTGACACTTAACCTGCTTCAAAGAGCAACTCAGATGATCATCGATTCTAAGAAAGCGGGAAATGGATTAGAAAGATTATCTCAATTAAACACCCTCGTTTTATTTCTATAAAATTGAAAAGGAAGCTTTGATTTATGGTATCACGGGACCTCTTTTTTCAGGATAAGATCTGTTCCCCGTATTAAGCCAGCTCTTACTCATATTGTGAAATTCAAAGTAATCGCCTGGGAGAATTCTGTTCATGGATGTTGTGTGAAGACGACTTTCGTGTTTGGAGTGAAGTGTAAGAATGTGCTGAGAAATGAACACATTTGTAAGTAGAGGCAGACCCACGGGGGCCGGGGGGGGGGGGTCCTTGAAGAACTAGAATATATTTTAAAAGGACCCCCAAACATATCTGCTGGGTTGGGTCATTTGGTTAGCATGCAGCTTAGGCCCAAGAGTGCTGCCCCGTGACCCGAGTTTGAACCTTGGCTGACTGCTACATCATTCTTTTTAGCTGACAATTAAAAGAAATGCATAAAACATGTACGGTGACAGGTTTCGAACACGAAACCTAACATATGCAAAGTGGTGCCCAAACCACCGATCCGCAGAACGACCTTCATCAAATAAATTCATATTTTTCCTTTGGACACCAGTTCTATGGGTGTTTAATAAAAAAATCTAGACTATGCAGTTGCCTGACATCGTTTCGACTACCGTGCATCTAGCTTTAGTGGTGCCCCCATCGACTTTGAATCCTCGGTTCGCCTCTGTTCGTACGGACCAAAACATGAACTTTGGCTCTTTGAAGAAAATAATTTCTTAAAAATTAAGCATGACCCATGCATAAAGTTCTATCACTTACCCGCCCTAAATGTGAAACATAGACCCTGGCAATTTGGGCATACTGGGATAGCATACATTTTCTTTTAGCAAAGTTGACTTTCCAAAAGATGAAATGGAAGAACTGCAATGACCTTGGAATATGCCTACAGTGTATACAACTCAATAAAATACAATATAAATAATAATTTATATATGGTTTCAATTCCTTTAGGTCATTTGGGATGTTTTATATGCATGATGAAAATACGTAACTGCAAAATGGACAGTCATATTTTGTCTTTACTATAAAAATTAGAAGACATATTTACAGGACTTAAAGAGAAAATGATGATACCACAAAAGATTAATGCCTACAGTTTATTGTTTCTAATTAGGCGTCGGTTTGTCATCAAACTGCTGCTCAACTGCAGAACCCAACAGTTGATCTGAGAACCCACACTTGATTGAATAACTGCAATGTCAGGTCAGAAACTATAAAAAGAACTTTTTACTCATAAATATTTATTTCAAAAATGGAAATAATTTGCCTTTCCTGGTAAGTTTATTATATGAAGAATCCAACTAAAACAACAAGGGTTAATTTTATCCTAAAATTCTAGTACTTATATATGCATTGCTGCAGCACTGAAGCACTCCAAGTCAAATTTGGTAAGGGCCTCTACAGTGTCCATTTAAAACCTATAACAGGGGTACTATAACATGTCGAGAACTTAGTTTTTGAAGACTCATATAGTTCATTTGCTCTAGGAAAAAGTGATTACTGCATTCCTTGAAGTTTTGCTTACAAAAATATGCTTTCCTCTATGTTTCTTAGGCGCATCACAGCACAGGGGCCTTTATTAATGGCTTCAAGGCTACAATAAGTGGACCTAAGAATGTGGTTGGTGGCTCCCTGGTTGTTTACAAATGATACTCTAATTGTGATGCTAATGTAGGCCAAAGTACTTGAGAGGAGTTTGGTTGTGGTTCCAATCTATGTCAGAACATATGATCAATTTAAGGATGATTCCAATTGGAATATCACAACCTAAAAAGGTTGATTTGAGTTTTTTACAAGTAAATCAGCAATCCGTACTGCATTTGTGGCTACCTTTAGTTTCCAATCACAATTCATATCAGCTAGAAATCCCATTTTACTGGAGTATAAGAAACCATTGGGAGGAAGGAAGAAACATAACTCTTCTAAGGGGTGTAGTTAGTTGGGGATAACAGCCTAACAGGTACCAACCTGTCTGCTTGCTACATGTCTCTCTTAGAAATGCTGTAGCAGTGGCTAAGAAAATTGAGCAGCTGTAGAGGAATTTTCCTTTGGATGGAAATCAAAGTGAAAAGATTTCACCTGTTGACAGGGGGTAATATCACTTTGCCTGTTAAGGATGGTCTGTTGGGGATAAGGGATGTAACAGTATTAAAGTTTTGCGTGGAAATGGTTATGAAGGGTTGAGTAAGAACTGAGAAGCACTAGGGAATGGTTGTTCTCAGGGATAAGTATGGGAGGGGGGAGGCGTATGGAGCACACCAGAATTATCCAGCCCATAGGGGAAAGGCCTGTGAAGCGTGAAGTGGATCTTAAACAACTGGGAAGAATTTGGGATTGGGCTTTACTTGATTGATTGTTGGACTGAGTAGCATTTCAGAAAACATATTTAATTCGATGAGAAAACACACACAACAGTTTATTCAGCTTAGTTTAGAGATTTGAACTTTTCTCAAACAGACACGAAACAAAACCACTAATTCCAGCTCCAAATCTCAGTGGATAATGAGCTTGCCTCTCTGCTGACTGCTCTTTTCCACATAAATGACAAACTTGGTTCACTAAATAGGATTCGAACTTATGACGTGCACCTACCAAATATACCACATTGTATTAGCTCCACTCTTGAACCAAAGCCTGGGGCATAATGTGTCTAACACATTAAGATACCACATATAGGAGACATAAACCGGATGATGAATGTAAAAAGTAGCCATAGTATTATTATGTTTGACAAGGCCGAGTCTGATTATATAAAGTAAGAAATGACAATATTACTGCTTTATAAGAACTATTAAGTTCATGAACTCAACCTGGCACTGGCTATTCTACACACTCTCCAAATCTCAAAAGTTCACCATTCCCCTATTGGATTATCCAGTATCCTATAGAAAAATATCTATGTTACAATTCAATTATGAGCACCCAAAGGCAACAAATTCAATTGAGAAATTTGTGCTACATATTCAACGACACAAAATGAGTAACACCATGCAATGAATAAGCGAGAACAGGTACTGCTTCTCTTTCTTACTGCCTTTACAATTTTTTCACCAATACTTAACACAACTGGACTCGTGCAAATGGATTTTTCCCTTGGAGTATGATATGACTTGAATCACCTTAGATTATCTGGTCACTGTAATGAATAATAAGAGAGTGATCAAAGCACTTACAGTCACGTCAAATTTAGCCATGGCAAGATGATTAGATGCAACCAGCCGTTTCAGCTTTAGACTTTCTGCTCGCTTTAAGGATCTTCTCAGGAGAACATATAAGAGTTGTTGAGTGGATAATGAAGTTCCTATACTGGTAACTGGTGAATAGGATGAACCAATAAGTCCCCTCATGTTTGAGACTCCAAATTCAGACAATAACTTGCAAATTGCTGCTAACGTGTAAGCAAGACAACTGTCATTGTTTTGCTGCACATGAGGAGAGGAGAAACATAAGATCTCTAGAAAGAAATGTACATAAATTAAATAAAGAGGCAACTCTACAAAGGAAAGTTATTAAAGGCACATCTGGCCGGTTGATGTCTTGAAATAAAATGATACCTGGAAGGACTTGATATACATATTTCTTGCTCTATCCAGGACAAAAAGTAAAAATCTTTCTACCAGAGTTTTGATCAATACATTGAAAAAACACCACCAACATACACCAGTGTAATTCCACAATTGGCAAATGTCTTAAGCATGAATTGATTCCTATGACAAGCCAAAATCATTGAGGACATAGATACTTCAGCTGAGCCTTTATTTGTATCTATTCATCAGGAGGTTTCATATCTTTAGCCTTTAAACAGTTCAGAATGAGCAGCTGATAGTGGAGAGAGGTTTCCATTTTCTGAGCAGCTCCTAGGCCACATACTGTTAATGCATCTGTCACAAGGGTTATTGTTTTGGAGATGTGTAATCTGGGGATATTTTCTATTCAGAGTTTCGACTTTTCGGAGATCAGCTAAACTTGTTATGTAATTTGTTAAAAATTATTAAAGCTTTTCTCCAGATAGAGTGTTTGTTTTGGTTTAGATGATAGTTAGCACAACAGTTGAAGTTTTGAGTCATTCATAAATCGGGGAAAATGTAACAGCTAAAAGTTACTTTGAGATATTTGAAAAAATAAAAAGTGAAAAGTTGTTGTGGAAATTGTAGAAGATAGGATCCATGTAACTTTTGTTACAATATGGGATGTGATGAAAATTTCTAGGATATTGAAATCATTTGCAGATAGATCAAAAGATGAAAATAGAAGCGGCATCTTTTATGTATAGTTTATGTCGTATTTTGATATTTCTAGCTTGTAAACTATAACAGCGCTAATTTCCCCAGATCTCCAATCATGAATGAAGGTCCAACAGACATCAATACATCATCATGTGCAGACACCCCATGGAAGGAAATATTGAAAAATGAACTCATTTGACAACAAGTTGGTGACAAGAAAAGTATTTGTTCATAATCCTATGACGCAGTCTAACGAAAACGCCCACAGAAAGAAAGCAGAAAATTCAATGATCTCCAAACTGTTCATCAACGATCGGATGATTGGTGTGATGATATCCTTCTTTAACATAGCAAAGGTGGTATCCATCAATTATATTTTTAACTCCTTGTTAGGATAAACTTTTTGAGACAAATATTTGTAGACTGCAATCAATAGAATTATGATGGGCAATACAACTAATTTAGACAAAGATTAGGGGCTGGCTTCAATTTAGTTAATTTTTAGCAAGTTATGGGCTCTTCTGCCACTAAGTCAGGTCATCAGTCAGCATCATGTTTTCTTACAGGAGTAAATGTTCTGTCCAGCACATTGTACAACTTGAGAAGAAACAAAACTTGAAACTGGTGACAGAAAACTGTGAAAATATGGCATCAAAGAAGACCTCCTTTTCCAACAGACTAAGTTGTGAGTACCAGAAAGAAGGAAAAGAAGATGCTATCAATGAGCAGCCACAGCTAAAGTAGCAATAGATATATGTAAGAAGCAAACAGGTTCCCCTATGAGCGCTATGCAGAAAGAACCAATTGCAAGATAGTCAAGAAATATCCTATGGTAGAAAACAAATGCATGGAAAGTTAAGCGCACAGAACAAGGGTATGAACCAGCCCAAAGAATAACTGCCCAAAAGTACTCTATCCATCCTAATTTGTATGATATACATCTGTTTTTGAAACGCCCGAAATGTTTGATAAAATTATACAAATATTAATATTCTAAACACTTTCAGTTCATTTATAATTCTAATCATCTAAGAAATTCAAATTCAGAAAATGACTATTTGTCCCATCACACTAACTTATCAACTAATAATAATAATAACAATTCTTTACTTTATCCAAAAAAAAGTAATAATAATAATATCTACTACTCCTACTAATATAATAATAAGTCAAATGATATTCTTAGAACTCCATGGTCATTCATACTACATTTGACAAAAGGAGAAAGAAGTATTATTCTTGAGGTTTCGATGATAGTTGAGTGGTTGAGAAAAGGTAAAGTTAACATGGGTCCATCCCCTAAGAGTTTTTTCCATTTACAAGCACCAATAACTACTTTATTTCTCTCCTAAAATGACAGACAAACATAGCAAGGCAGAAGAAGAGGTCAACCAACCAAACTGACAATTATTTTCTTGCTAAGTACTAGTCTATCAATCACAAAATGACGGTACAAGTGATTAATAGAGCAAATTGGTATCGTTCCAGAGATCTTATTTTTAGTTATTAATACTTTTTTATGACAAGGGAAACCCGCAGCCGCACAGGGTGAAACCCCGCTCCTACGCAATAGCTCACAAACCACATAGGAGAGGTAACCCGCACCAGGCAAGCCTGGTGCGACGAGCTCAATCCAGAAGGCAAACCCGTTGCTTTCGCTAGCAAGGGGTTTCGAACTTGAGACCTCCATCATGAAAGTCCCAAAGCCCAAACCACTGGGCCACCCCGAAGGGTTTTTTAGTTATTAATATTACTACTTATATATCATTAACTTATTTTTTCTAGTATAAAGACAACATGAGTTGAACATAGTCAATGAACATTCATATAGCCGACTCCAATTTGTTTGGGATGAAGGTGTAGTTGTTATTGTTAGTTGCATCATTGCAGATGCTTATGTTGATTACCATTAAGATCCCGTGATTTTTTCATCTAAAAAGTACTCATATGACACAGTTGGATTGATGCAAGTGTTACAAAGAATATGCTAGAGCATAAAAGAATGAAAGATAAAATAATGTAACAGATAAAGGAAGCCCTAGTTGAAAGAAAGGGAAGGAACAAATGCAGCTACCTGCTGAGACACACGGACTGCTTCTGTCAACACCTGAAAATTATCAAGCAAATAATTGTTATGCCGGAGTGGCAACACCAAAGATCCTAAGACCGCTACTATACCCACCCTCACCTTCGTTACACCAATAACGGGGGGATGACATGCATCAAACTCAATATAGTAGCATAACATGGACAATGAAGGTAGGAAATGACATTGAATATGCCTACCTCCAAAGCTTGCTTCGGGTGCCCAAAATGAAAATGCATCATCCCCAAGCATAATAACGCAATTTCATATCTACCAAAGCTATTGCAGCCTGTTGAAGAAGCGGATGCGAAATCACATCCTTCTGTCCCTGCACTTTGGTAAAAATACTTCTCAGATCTATTTGCAAGGTGTAAAAATATCACGTAAATATATTTTCCAAAGCTAAGGTTGGCTCAAAGGGTTAGCTCTAGACAAATTTCTCGGTCATTAAAAAAATTATCACGTAATACGTGTCTAAATTTATTGTACTTGAATAAAAATGTTCTTATAGAATAGTCTATTGGATACTGTAGGATATACTATGTTCAATTGAGGAATATTTATTTACCTTGTTAGCGTGGAGACTGATTACTTAACATTTTGTGTGTAGCCTACGACTCCTACATAAGGAGCGCCTCTAATAAAATATGTTAAAAAATCAAGTTAATTAGAAGTTTTTCTTCTTTTAGTACAAAATTGAAGCATCTATGGTCTTGGTAAAGACTAAAAGTGTATTGCCTGCCCGGCCATCTATTTTCTTCATTTTGGTGTTCGGCACTGCTTCGCTCTTCAATAATCGGTGTCACTACTCTACGAATGACCATTCATTCATTCAAGCGTTGGCCCTCTCTACGACAACAATTGAGGTGCCACTCCTCTCTCTAGAATCTTTCAGGGCGACCATTCGGATGCAATGAATCATCCTGGCAACTGACAATTCTATTTACTACGCAATTAGTGCCCTCTCTAAACCTTGAAGTGTTATCATTGTTTTGTGATTCAAGTTACACTGATAGTGTCTTGAAAATCTACAGCACCATATCTCTGTTTGGTGATTGAGAATAGACACCTCTTTATGATGGGGGATTCAAGGTTTACTCTCAAAATCCTTGTTTGCACAATCTTGCAAGCAGTTCCTTTTATCATGCACTTACAACGACTCTCTAGAGAAGAAATTCTAGCACTTCTTTTTTTGTGATTGTGCACTATTCTAATGATGTCTCAGTTAATTTCTATTGACTTCAAGTCTAGATTCATTCTACTTGTATAACATACCCAAGTCTTGGTTCACCCGATGAAGGACCCGTTCGGTGTCAAGTACAGAAATGGCCCTCGTATGGGGCTGGTCTTGATACTTTGTCCATGTAAGGAAAGTCTAACGAAAATGGCCTCCATAAGTAGTATTGACTTTTTGGCCCCGCTTAACAATTTTTTTTAAAAATAGCCTCCACTTCAAAAAATTCTAACTCTTGCCATAAAGCAGACGTTCAAGATATTCTGACACAATGAACCTGCTCAATAGACCAGAAGTTCTACCTTGCATGCAAAAGCCAGAATTTGGGTATAAAGTTTGCCCGTCATGCATAAGTTCTAACTTTTGCCCATAAGGCAGGCATTAAGGATATTTCAAGCCAATAAACCTATTCAAGGGACCACAAGTTTTGTATTATAGGCAAACATGAATGAAGCTTGAAATGTTACAGACAACATAATAGATCATATAAGTATACCTGTAATCAAAATATCGGTGAATATTTTCTAGAGCGGTATGATAGTCCTGATGATAAAGGCTATTCAAGTAACGCAAGAAGTGAACCTTCAGTGCACAAAAAGTTACTTTAGAGACAGAATACAAAATAAACTCAAATCCCCAAAACACCTCACTCCGTAAAATCTTACACGATGTAGTTCAGGAGCTAATTTAAGAAGGTCCTTCAATACAGACTCAAAAGCATTCAAAGGGAAGGAGCTTCCCTGCCTGAAAGAGAAAATATATTATTCAGTTAAGTAATTCACAAGTGTCTTTGGACAAACATGATATGCTGAATAGTAGTATCTATAAAACTTCAATGACCTTTCAATCGTATCAGCTTGCTCCAATAGATAACCTTGTATTTGCCAGTTTGTACGTAAGAAAGCCCCAGATGGAGAACCATCAGGATCAGATACATCACGAGAAGAAGATGCAGATGCACCAACTTCTCTAGGCTTACTGATATTTCTAATTTGTGGCCCAGGAGAAAAATTACGATCTGCAAGCCATGACTAACCAACATTAGGCACTTAAAAAGCATACATATCATTTGTCTATGCTTATTCATTTCTAAAAGCACTTTAGTAAGCAAGAACCAAAGACAGCGTAAAGTTGAACATTATACTCGAATTACTTAGCACACTCAACACATCATACCTTAGGCAGGTAAATAAGAATATAACAGCAATCAAAAAGGTCAGTAATAGCTTCTACAGCTTCTGTTGATTTTAATTTTGGAATTCCCTTAATATTTTGTACTGCATGAGAGGGAAATTCCTGTAGATCCTTTCTACTTCTACTTTATAGGCTTCAAAACAAGTTGTTTGTCTACACAGTGATTATATCTTAGGCAGGTTAAACAATACTGATACAGCTATCGACAAGGGTCTATAATAACTGCAGCACCATTTGTTCATGTTATTTTTGGGAATTCCCTTAATAACTTGTCCAGCATAAGTGATAATTCCCATAGATTTATATCCTTCAATTGACCAAGTTTTCAAATAAGTTACTCATCTACACAGCAAAGGGAGCAAAACTACAAGACATGAAGACTCCATGTCCAACTGGATCTGGAGTTAATAGAATATCAACTAAATTCAACATGACTATATCATTTGTAACAATATTTATCAAAAAATATCATCTGAATTCCGAAACTAGAATACTGGTTTTGTTCGTTGTTCACACTTTACACAGTAAATCTGAATTGTGTTTTAAATATTTTGACTACCTATATGATGTACTGAAACCTTATTCTTGTTGGAATAAGTAGAAGGAATGCTTATCCTTGACACAAATAGCAACAAAATGTTTTTTGGAAGGAGCATAGCTCTACTCTTTCTTTATTTCCTTATGGAGCACAGAGCCATTTCTCATGGAGTGATAGTCGTGGAATTCTCAACCGAAAAATTGGACGCAAACTTTGCAACAAACAGGAATAAGTAGAAGGAATGCTTATCCTTGCAACAATCTTTCCCAATGCATATGAATATGGTTTTACTTTTAAGAAAATCTACCAAAGAAAAATACCTTCAATTGCTCTAACTAGAGCTTTAGGTGCATGATTGTGGAAAGAAAGTCTTTCATCAACCACATTTCTTGATTCAATTTCTTTCTTGACATTCTCAACAACAAGATTCTCCAAATCCATGTTCTCATAGTGCATTGGTGCTTCAGTATCGCTATCAGATTCGTTGAAATGTGATAACTCATAAGTTGAGAGAGATTCTTTGCAATATATTGCTACATTTGTCAAAAGATGACAGACAGCCTACTCAGAGAAAAACAATACAGATACATGTTTATTAACTTTTAAATGAGCGGAACTACTATGTGCTTGATCCAAGCAAAAATAAGTGACATATAACGAGTCGAATTGGAAAAGTAGAACCAAAAATAAAACTGTTCAACAATTGCAATGAGTGCACAAGAATAATACTTAAGGTTTGGGCATTGAACTTTATGCTTCATTGGTGCCCTTGTATTGACAGAGCGAAATCTTTCTGACAAGATAATGAATAGTTTTATAGTACCTCAAATGATAATAGATTAAATGCAAGTAAGCAACGACGAACAAAGACTCCAAGATTGCTGCTAGGATCCAAAATGATTTGATCGTCATCCATGACATTTGAATCAGAACCCCCAAGTATGCCTATTCGAAATAATAACATGAAACTTTGTAAATAAAAAGTTTAGCAGGTTACAAACGTAGAACAACAATGATTTCATTACCTCGCAAGTCATTAAAAAAGTTGAACAAATCATCTGGTGAGGCTAATGATGATAATTTGCGAGCTAAATGGTCACTCAACCAATGATTCAATACACCTCCAATTTCCCTAAGCTGTGCGACAAGTTCATCCAGCTTTGGCTCAAAAATATCCTCAGACGACTGTTCCAAGAAAAAAAGACAAATTAGCTTGGTTAAACAGCACACTCTACACTATACTAGGAGATTTAGAACCTAATCATTTTACCGACAAAAGCATTGATATATAGTCCTAAAACACCACACCAAGAAAAAATGACTAATAAAATTCAAATCAGCATAATGCATATCAGACACAATAGTAAAAGTTTCAGGTACCTTTTCTCTAGACATGAAGAGAAGTAAGCTCAAGTCGGCAATTTTAACCATATCACATAAATCAACTTCTAATACAGTATACAGTAGAATTGAATCTTCTGATGTCAAAGATAGAACAAGTCCAGCATATAGCGCCAACCTTGAGGAGCTGTTTCTTTTGGCTCTTTATCTGATTATATTGCTAGGTCCAACTAAATTGGTTTCACTAGTCATAATCGGTGTTTAATAATCATTAACAAAGAACACTTTTTCATAAAGGTACTGCATTACTTTTAAACTCTTGTTCAACAATTAACTAATAAAATAAACAAGACATATCATCTAATTTGATTAAATCACTATACTGTACCTGTATACCAAAACTCATTTCGCTCATTCAATTTATTTGGTCCGAAAACTCTTTTTACAATATTTAACCAGCACCAAACTTTCACTGAATCAGTTACAGAGTCAGAAACGGTGCTTATATTCTACACACAAAAAAAAACAATTCCAGCAGAAAATTGAAACTGAATAATTTCTAATGAAACTATTTAGTAATCACTCAAAGAGTACAAAAGCGAACCACATTTTCTTTATAGAATTTGAAAGCTAAGAAATGTTTGCTACCTTAGTTAGAGATAATAAGAAGGAGCCCAGAAGATTGTGTTGAGCAACGGAAGAGAAAGGGAAAGGAACTGAGCTTTGGGAAGGCGGAGCATAGACTTGGATGAGAATGCAAATAGAAAGCTTGTGTGGTGTAATGGTGAAAGCTCCCGGCGCCTTTGATAACCCAGCCATTGCGGCAGCGGCGGACATGGAGCGAGCGAGCGCGCCGATTCCGATGGAGGATAGTTCTAATTTTAATTTTTCAAGTTTGAACTTTTGGTGGTTCTTTGCTTGTGTTTTTCAAATGTATCGACCCAATGAGCCCTTGTTACTTTCTTCATTTGTATCAAATAGGATATTATTCAAAATTGAGGAAAATATTTTTAATTATTTTATACTAGGTAAATTATTTACGCTTTGCGTGGTGATAAACTATCTCAATGAATTTATCCTAAATCATTTGGTATATCTATTTTATTTAAGTGAGTACACTGAATTATCGAGAATATCTTATCCAAAGGCGAATTATAAAATTTCTTTAATTCTAAAAAAAAAAAAGATTTGATTCTTAATTTAATATAAATGTTTTTTATTAGTTATTCATTTTAGTCTAGATTTTCGTCATCTTAGGCGTGAATCCTCGAATAATAAATTTAATCAAAGAGTAGAAAAGATCTTTTATTATTTTATTCTTTTTATATATCTTTTCAAAAAGTGGTATAGTCATTTTATCCATCAGTTCAAGAAGTTTTTCTCTTGTTCAACGTCTTTACATTATTATTTTTCATCACTATGGTCAAAACTTTTATTTTTTTATGATTTTTCATCTCATGTTTTAAATTAGATCTTTATTTTTATTTCTTTAGATTCTGATTAATTAGAATTCTTTCTACTTTGACGGGAAATTCATTAACTCAATTCCCATATTCAAACTGAAAAGTTTCAAAAATATCACCCGATAAATGGATATTTTTAACGCTTCAAACTATATATAGATTATAGTCATTTAATTTATCGATTTGAGAATTCTAATATACATGACATTAACAGTCTAATGATTAAACTAAAACTTAAATAACATATCCTAACTTCAACCTAATGAACAAATACATCAACACACATGTACCATTGCTATGCAAAAGATGTTAAGAAATAATTGGCTCAATAAATGCTCGTAGCACAAATTCATTTAACTTAGATAACCTAAGCAATGATAATTGATAGGCAACATCTAACCTCTTAGTTCAATTAAGAGGGCAAATACATCAAAACAATTACCATCTTTGCGATAGAAATAACTTATGAAAGACATGCAATTCCATATAATATTTACATTGATTTATCTCAGAAGAGAGACAACAAATGAATGACAGTGAGAAACAAATACATTTGCTTGGTCAGACTTGAAGTAAAATTGAAGTTATAAGGAAAATATTTTACATTAAAAAAATTACACCAAGAAAGAAGACGAATGTTGAATCTAAACTTTAAAACACCTATTGGAGTTGTAACTCCACAAAGGTGCCTTCTTTTTCATTAGTCCTAAAACTAATATCTGGATTGCAATATAGGATACTTCTAATATTGCCTTCCAAATCCTTATAAAATTGGACAAAAATAAATAAGGTATCATTTTACGTGTTTCTCTACTGCGCCAGATAACGAGAAGTAAATTAGCAATATCTCAATCGAGATAGTAAACAGGTAAAATTTATATATTTTTTTAATCTTTTCCTCCTCTTCCTCCAAAAAGACATACTCATAGGTTCAATGGAACCAACCACACAAGCTCTCTAGCCCTCAGAGTATAAGGTTACTTTAAGTCAGTCACATTATAGTGAACTATTTATCTGTTACTATTTGATTTGAAACCATAGCAACGTCTATGTGATCCTTGATTTGGTTTTCTGACTTTTCTTTTTAACTTTTTAGATAAAAATATCCGCCACAAAAAGTAAAACATATAGTCAGTAGCCGGTCCATAACACATGAGGAAATAATCATCATTATTGTTATTAAAGTTAAATAACTAATTTAAGGGAATAAAGCCCAAATGTATAGTACGTTGCATACTACTCGAATGTGTTCTTGATTCTAATTAACACCTATTGTAACAGTCTTAATCACAATTAACTACATTTGATTCATTTATGACGTACAAAAATATCAACCAATCACAAATATATGCAAGACTTCGGAGACCATGAAATATCTTGAGTATAATAATAAATTATTGAATTACACTTGCAATAGAAGTAAATTCCACTTGATTATGCAATGGATTGTTCAAGTAAGTAAATTTCACTTATTCTAACGTAATCCTTGTGATTGTAAAAAGGGGTTTCTTTATTATGATAGAGAGATAGAGAAAGAAAAGAACCAGCGGGATGTGAAACTTTGTACCTTCAGGCTTCGTTCTCAGACATAAGTGTATCAAGTTGCTTGTGAATGGAAGAGTTGGATACCTTCTTGTTTGTAGGTAATTTGTGCATAGTATTTCCTATTCGTTTAGTGCGTGCTTGGAATTAAAAGTATGAGTTGGTTCTATTGTTCTTACTGGTGCTTCTCGCAAATGTGACTCTACCTTTAAATTTTGAAGTTCAACATTATTTAGCACTTCAAATTCCTTGTTTCTCTCGGCTAATATGCCATCAACTTCCTTGTCCCTCCTTGTTTTGCTGGTTTTCTCAAGTCAAACCCCATCACAAAGCTTCTATGTTTAACAAAGCATATACTATGCCCCGCAGAATCACTTAATCTGAACAATCTACCTTCAATGAGTTTCCAATGGTAAAATCCAACCGAAACAAAGACCAAAAAAAGCAATCAAACAGAGAAATCTACAATAACATTCTTTTAATACATATACTTGTTTAAAGATTTTGCATATGATTCTTACTAATTTTATCCATGATAGTTCGGTATCGTTTACCTTTTAACATTCTTTTATTACATATACTTGTTTAAAGATTTTGCATATGATCCTTGCTAAGTTAATTCATGATAGTTCGATATCGTTTACCTTTTAGTTTTGGTATACCATTTAAAAAATTTTGTTTCCACTTTAAGCTAGATTTTCCATTTCATGACAATAGTTTCAATATAAATATTTATAATTCTAACATATAACCATCCGTTATGAAGTAATTTTGGCTAAACGTCTACAACGAAGGAACTTATATATTGAATTATGCTAGACATTGAGATCCTGAAATTTTGTTATGATTCACATACAGTGGAGATATCTTTATGTGGAATCAGAGCACCATAGTTATTGATTAGTTCTCACGTTGTTAAAATCAGTGTCGACTAATTTGAGAGAGTTAAGAGTTTAACTAATAAACGAAGGCTCAGTGAGCTATTTCGCTCTCAGAGTATAAGGTTGATTCAAGCATGAACCTCACGTTGTAGTGAACTATCCCTATGTTATCATGTAATTTTAAATGAGCGTCGTCAATGTGAGTCTTAGTTTAGATTTTTTGACTTTTCTTGTCAACTTCCAACTTAAAGGCATCTTTAAAATAAAGTAAAACTTATAGTCGGTGACCTGGTGAATAATACATCAGAAATTAAATGTATGTAAAGGAAAGCTCAAATATATGGTTAGTTGAATACTACTCAGGTGTGCTCTGAAATATTATTGACACATATAGCAAAAGAGCAGAGATCTTAGATACGGGTCTAGTAGCAATTAGTTACAACTGATTCATTTAAGAGATATAAAGAATATTTTTCTTTCAAAAATCTATGCACGACTTTAGTATGAATTTACTTGGTTATAATATCAAGCCATTGAATTTCGCCTGCAGTATAAGTAGATTTCACTTAATTATACAATGAATCATTTCAACCATTGAATTCTACTTGTTCTAATATAAGTCCAGTGATGTTAAAAGTTTTTTAAAAAATTGTAATTAAGAGGTAGAAGAAGTAAAAAGTCAGCAGAACGTGAAACTTTGCACCTTCACTTGTCGTTCACAGACATAAGTATATCAAATTGCTTGTGATTGGAAAAGATGTATACATGTTCATGTGGAGATAATTTGTGTCGTGTGCCTGGTATCCATTTAGTGCGTGTTTGGATTTAAAAGTATTTGATCAAGTACTTTTGTTGCTATTGTTGGTTCTTCTTATGGTGCTATGTCTTAAAATTTTCATGTTCATCGAAAGTGTTTAATCCACAGGATAATGTAGAGATTTTTCTTCTATATATATCATATGAGAAATTAAATGAATATCACAAATATACAATAACACTATCTAAAACGAAAACTTTAGTGTTACAACGATTGAAAAGTCGGATACGAATTCTAAATACTGGATACAAAGTTGAAGAACTGCCAATCAAATATGTAAGAGAATAAATAAATCTCACAACCAGAAAGAGCAGATTTACCTATGAGAAAGGAAGATGAACAAATGAGTATCATAATCTCTTGGTTCATCATCCCGCTTCACTTGAAATGATGTAAACCCCTTTTAACACTTGATCCTTCACTCTCTGAGAAAAACATTAGGAATAAATTAGCAAAAATTCAATTCAAAGAACACTCAATATTTTCACAAGCATGACAACGACATAGTGATCAAACATTTAAGAGGAAGTGTTTTCGCGAGAAGAAAAATCATTTTTTGATATGTGGAGATTGAATGATATCACGTCATGAAAACAAAAATAATATTCTAAATTCTTTTCAATATACATGCTACCATAAACGGATCTAAATTTGTATAGTCCAAAAGCATATTCTTGAAAGGATGCGTCCTACCACCTTAAGACGGAAAGAGAAAATACAATGAGGAAGCAAACGAAGAAGAGAAGGTTCTATATGAAAAGCATCCCGGAGAAATTAAAGAGGAGGAATATAATATTGAATGTTTGAAATATTATTATTACTTTTATACTCTCTATGAAATTTGTAAAGAGTGTTCATTAAGTTCAATTTGTTACTAACAGAACGGGAGATTGTTAAATCAGATATAATGTCGATTAGAGATAAAACATGAGTACTACGTGAAACCTCTTTGATACGCAAATGAAATGCAGCCTATACATTTTTTCAAAGATTAGTCATTCATGAATGTTGTAAGAGAAATTCAATAGATGAAGAGAATGAATGGAAGAAGATTGAGAGAAAAAACATAACTAGAGGAAGTTTCCCTCGTTTGAATTTTCTTTCGAAAAGAATTGCACGACTTTTAGGTTTTGTTTAAAATGATTTACTGAAACGTTGTATTTTTCTGAAGCATTGTGTTGTTCTTTCAAAACGTGTTTTTATTTCAGCACAGTAAATATTAGCAAACAATGTGACATTCTGGAGATGAGGAGAAGGGTACTTGTGTAAATAAAAAAATAAATAGAGAACTCTTCGTCACCGGATTGAGGGTTCTCTTATATATATATATATATATATATATATATATATATATATATATATATATATATATATATATATATATATATAATATAATAGGATATATGATTTTCTATAAGAATAACCAAAAGGAGTAGCAAAATAATTTTTAATTCATATTTTTTGAATTTTTTTCTAAAATGGGGTTTTATACCCAACAAATAAGGGGTTGTTTGAAAAGTTATCTGTAACTAATTAGTACTAGGTACTCCCTCCGTCCACAAATGTTTGTCAGAATAAGGTCATGCACTCTCCTTAAAGAAATTTTTATACAAGGTGTAATTTGACTAATTTAACCCTATTATAGCAAGAATATCAAAAGTCTACATAACTTTTCAATTGAACAAATATAGTAATTATTAAGGGCATAATTGAATTTTTTTTATATATTTCTTGATTGTTTAAATTGACAAGTAATCTTGGACATCTATTTTTAGTATATCTGTAAACATTTGTGGATTGAGGGAGTAGTAATTAAGAACCTAATAAATACATGATGTACTAATCATACTAACTTGTTTGTTTGTCATATTATAATCACAAAATATACTTTTTGATTGCACAATTGCAATTATAAGAATATATTAAATTTTAAAAATGAAATGTAATCATTTAAAATTTATGTTAGACAAATAAAAAACTTTATAAATGATACTCTACTAAATTTAATATTTAAGATACATATTGTATTTTGAGGAAATATAAATTAATAAGCATATGTTCTTAACTAATATTACCTTTTTCATATTAGTATATTTTCATTGAATTAATAATAAAACTAAAAGTACAAGAATTCTATGAACATTATGAAATGCATGTTTGACAAAAATTAATATTACAAATAAGATGTTATAAATTATTAAAATATTTGACAAAAAAATAATGTTTCAAGTCTAACTAAAAAATAAATGACTTGCAATGTGAAATCTCGATTCAATACTATTAAAACAAATGAAACTAAAAATATAACATAAGTTCTAAGTTCGAAACGAAAAGTTCAACATTATACTCTTATATCAAATTTCAACGTAACATACATAGATATGATTCTTTTTAAAGAAAAAATAAAGAAAAATGTAATTCTATAACCTTACTCAACAATGAAATTAAAAAATAAACAATACAAAAAATTGCATAAAACAACATGAATTAAATGTTGAAAAAGAAATGAAATATAATACTAATTTTTTTTATAAATTTTAAAATAATTTTAAAAATAAAATATTGAAATAATAATAATAAAAAGAAATAGAAATAAAATGAAGAAATTTAAAAGTAATAATCTTGTAATTACATTATGTAATTAGCAGCCCTAAAATTACTCTCTTCCAGTTACACCCAATTAACGATTGATCAAGTAATTACATGGTCAATCAAACACATCAGACAATATAATTGTTGACATACTTTGAAGGGAGCAACGTCGCGGTGACTCAATTAAAAAAAGAATTTAGTTAAAAGAATTTAAAGAATTTTAAAACGGGTAAAAGGGGGTTAAAGGGAAAAGAGAGTCGCCACCTAATTTTTTTTGGAAAACTAGGAAACCGATGAATTAATTAACTTGAAAGAAATGTCTACGAAACCAAATGATCTAGGTAAGGGGTTCAAATTATTTCGAAGGGAAGGGGTTAGGCATCCTTCGAAATCCACAATTGTGGTTCCCGACTGGGTTTATTTTTTCAAATTGAGGAGAAAAATAAAATAATGTATAAATATAATAATCATGCAATATACACAAATAATAAAATAAAAAAAATATAGGAGACGGCCTATAGTTTGCCTAACGTAATATATACAAAATATTGAATAAAGAGTATAATTCGAACTTAATTCGAATAACTTCAATGGGAAGCAACTCCAGGGTACCTGTAAACTCACTTAATAAAAGTGTTAGTAATAAATAAATATGAATAAAATTTAATATATGAAATAATAACTTAACAATAAAAACCCGTCTTATTAACATTGGAGGCCTTGAAAATCGACGATAATTTCTTCATCGGCCATTTTTAACAATAAAAAATATAAACATGAACTAAATTTCCGTCTTTTAAAATGGAAAGGCCTCCAAAACCGACGGAAAGTTTTTTCATTGGCCAATTTTATTTTATTTTTATTAATACTTACCATAATAAAAACTAGATAATGAAAAAAAGAAGAAAAGAAACAAACTCTTTGAGAAAAACTCCATGACAACATCAACTGTTAATGCAAAAAATATGAAATAACTTAACAAATAAATATACAAATAATGGAAATTGAAGTAACAACTAGACTATCACTGTAGCCATAATAAATTTTTAAAAAAATGCACACAATCAATATAATATAATAATAATAATAATAATAATAATAATAATAATAATAATAATAATAATAATAACAATAATAAAATATAAACAAATCAATATAGTAAGTTTACATAACACTCACAACAAAACTAAGAATAAAATTAGTGAGTAAATGATGCAACAACAAACACGAACAATTAAAAAATAAACTTAACATCCAGCAACATAATAACAAAATTATCAAAATATCAACGAAAAATAAATAGAAATAATGTTCATAATGAACACTCCAATATATAATAAATAAAAAATAAACCAAACACAATATAAAAAAAATAGGGATAATGCACAAGTACCCCCTCAACATATGCCCGAAATCTCAGAGACACACTTATACTATACTAAGGTCCTATCACCCCCCCTGAACTTATTTTATTAATAATTTTCTACCCCTTCTCGGCCTACATGGCACTATCTTGTGGCCCCAACGCTGATTAAATTTTTTTTTCAAGCTATTGCCACGTAAACCGAAAAGGGGTAGAAAATTACTTATAAAATAAGTTCAGGGAGGTAATAAGACCTTTGTATAGTATAAGTGTGTCTCTAGAATTTTGTGCATAAGTTGAAGGGGTACTTGTGCATTTTCCCAAAAAAATAAGATAAGAAGCAGTGAATAAAATTGCCAAAAATAAATAAATACATAAATAGCTTAAGCCAAAAGACCAAAAATCTACTAAAACTATAATATGTATCAACACTTGAGAAATTGAATTAGCAGTAGAGTAAAGTTATACCGGTGGCAGGAGGTAGACTATTCCCATCATATGTCGTTTGCTTCCGGTCGTCGCCGGAATTCAGAGCTTTCGGGTTTGTGGTCATTTTCTGGTTGTTCTGCTCAAAGTTCTTGCTTGGTCGAAGCTTCGAGCTATCTAGTTGGATTTGGGTTTCGCCGAGCTCGAAACAGCCGACAACCTACAAAAATGGAAGAAAAATCGTGAATGGGAAGAGGGAAAGGGAACTAGACGTATTTTTTATGTTGCTCCGGTTCATCGGAGCTTTGAGCTCCTCGCCGGAGTTGCTGGTTGCAGCGAACAATGGAGAAAACAGGAGTTGTCAGGGGTTTTAGCTTGTTGCTTCAAAGTTCTCCATTAATATTGACAGAAAAGTGAGTGAACAGTGGGGTTTGGAGGTTGTTTCGGATGGTGTTGGGTTGTCGGAAAAGAAAACTGGGAGTGGATAAAAATGGGGTTCTAGGTGGTGGCTTGGTGACGGAATCTGGTGGTGTAGTGATAGAGAAAGAGTTGGGGGTTTGGCTACTTGTTGTTTGCCGGAAAAATGGGTTGTAGAGGTAGTAAGCTTGTCGGAGAAAAAGGAGAACATTGAGGGACTGTTTCGTTTCTGTTCCAGCAGTTGTGGAGATGGGGTTTTAAGTTTCGCTCGCCGAAAAATGCTCCGGCGAGGGTGGTGGCCGGAAAAGTATGAATACAAAAGAATATCTTTAAGACTTAAAAAATCTCAAAAAAAATTAGCCCTAAAATTTTATTCCACCACCTCAAAACCTAATGGATCAACAATTCTTTAAATAGGAATTGTTATGAAATGGGCCCAAATTATGGGCTTGAGATTGTGATCCAAAAGTTGTCGATTGATAAAATATCTGTGTAAATTGTATTTGAATTTGAATGAATTTTTTAGACTGCGCAAAATATCAACATGAATATTAACAATGTAACAGAGAAAAAATAAATTTGAGAAATGTATGAACGTAATCAATTACATGTAAAATAATGCAATTTAACGGAAATAATGATTTTATAAGAAATGAACAAATATTTGAACGTCTGGCTATGACAAAATAATATAAATATAACAATCGATAAAAATCCTAATACCTTGAGAAACAGGATGATTATCAACAAATTTCATTAAAATGACAAAAATATGTATTTTGAACTATTTAAAATAAAATATGCAAAATGTATTAATTTTAAAACTATCAGACCAAAATTTGGTGTCAACAACTTGCCCCTTTGTTTGATTAGGATCGATGAAAGAGATCCTTGTCAAATAAAGTTGACGAACCCAAATTTGGTTTGATAAACTTTGAACAAAACAGTTGAGATGCTAGTAGAGCTTTTAAGCAAGACTCTACGTCCGTCGACTGGGCTGAAAATAATAAACAAAAGACAGACATTGATTGTAAACTGAGAATGTTCACATACCTTCAATGTTACTTGCAAAATTTCACAATGAAGGTGGTGTACCTTTATGAAAGAAGGATGATGCGAATAACATGTCACTTTGAACGAGGTGACAACCCAACGTCTCTTTGAAAGGCGGACGACCCAATTTGAACATAACGTGTCACTTTGAAGGAGGTGACAACCCAACGTGTCTCTTTGAAAGGCGGAAGACCCAACTTGAATATAACATGTCACTTTGAACGAGGTGACAACCCAACGTGTCTCTTTAAAAGGGGGACGACCCAACTTGAACTTAACATGTCATTTGAAGGGAGATGACAACTCAATCTTGAATTTAACGTGTCATTTGAAGGGAGATGACAACCCAATCTTGAACTTAATGTGTCATTTGAAGGGAGATGACAACCCAATCTTGAACTTAACGTGTCATTTGAAGGGAGATGACGACCCAACATGTCTTTTTGAAAGACGGACGACCCAACTTGAACATAACATGTCATTTGAAGGGATATGACAACCCAACGTGTCTCTTTGAAAGGCGAACGACCCAACTTGAACTTAACGTGTCATTTGAAGGGAGATGACAACCCAATCTTAAACTTAACGTGTCATTTGAAGGGAGATGACAACCCAATGTGTCTCTTTGAAAGGCGGACGACCCAACTTGAACTTAACGTGTCATTTGAAGGGAGATGACAACCCAATCTTGAACTTAACGTGTCATTTGAAGGGAGATGACAACCCAACGTGTCTCTTTGAAATGCGGACGATCCAACTTGAACATAACATGTCATTTGAAGGGATATGACAACCCAACATGTCTCTTTGAAAGGCGGACGACCCAACTTGAACTTAACATGAATGACGTATCACAAAATCTGCAATATCAATGTTAGTAGGAAATATAACATACATTATGCAAACATGACCATATGAACAAGGTATTAACAAATGCAACGACTCAAACTTAATAACATCATGAATTAAATAAAATGCCAATTTAAAATAGAATAACAAAATAAAAAGTGTCATATTGGACGGCATGACAAACCAATTTGAAAAAAATTAGTTTATTTGAGATAATAAATTAATTTCTAAAAGATATCATTTTGAAAGGTATGACGACCTAAATAATAAGAAAAAATGTCATTTTGAAGGGTATGACTACCAAAAATAAAAAAAGATGTCATTTTGAAGGGTATGACTATCAAAAATGCAATTCAAACTTTGAAACGGTCCACAAAGTTATTTGGACAAATATGGGGCATAAAATTAAAATGATATCAGTTTGAAAGGTATGACCACCCAAATTTAAAAGATGTCGTTTTGAACGGTATGACTACCGAAAAATAAAAAGATGTCATTTTGAAGGGTATGACTACCAAAAATAAAAAAGATGTCATTTTAAAGGGTATGACTATCAAAAATGCAATTTAAACTTTGAAATGGTCCACAAAGTTATTTGGACAAATATCAACAATGAAACAGTCCACAAAGTTGTTTGGACAAATATCAACAATGAAATGGTCCACAAGTTGGTATGGACAAACATGGGGCATAAATATAAAATGATGTCAATTTGAAAGGTATGACGATCCAAATTTAAAAGATGTCATTTTGAAGGGTATGACTACTGAAAAATAAAAAGATGTCATTTTGGAGGGTATGACTACCAAAAATACAATTTAAACTTTGAAATGGTCCACAAAGTTATTTGGACAAATATGATAATAAAAATTTAAAATGATGTCAGTTTGAATGATATGACGACCCAAATTTAAAAGATGTCATTTTGAAGGGTATGACTATCGAAAAATAAAAAAATGTCATTTTGGAGGGTATGACTATCAAAAATGCAATTTAAACTTTGAAATGGTCCACAAAGTTATTTTGACAAATATGATAATAAAAATTTAAAATGATGTCAGTTTGAATGATATGACGACCCAAATTTAAAAAAAAGTCATTTTAAAGGGTATGACTACCAAAAATAAAAAAAGATGTCATTTTGAAGGGTATGACTACGAAAAATGAAAAGATGTCATTTTGAAGGTATGACTATCAAAAAATGTAATTTAAACTTTAAAACGGTCCACAAAATTATTTGGACAAATATCAACAATGAAATAGTCCACAAAGTTGTTTGGACAAATATTGAAAAGTGGATTTTAACCCATTTTTATTTTATGAACAATGAAACATATTTTAACTTGGTTAGCACCAACAAAAGTATTGTACAAAAATTCTCACAATTCTTTATCTTTCAACTGAGATTGATTTCGAGGTAAATCCTATGGATTCAAGTGGTACCTCAAATGTACTTAAGTAACAACAAGATTTGTCCATCTTGCTATAAACAAAGACTTTGAACTAGACCTAAAATCATGTTTCAAGTGCCCTCACTATAAAGAAAGTCCCAATTTTCAACCATTTAAAATATTTTGATTTGGGAACATCTGGAAAAGCACACCCACACTCAGAAAAAATGTTCAACGCATGCAATTGTGATACCATAGGCTTGACCTTCATGTAAATCTCCACTAATATGAGAACAAATGAATTGAAATCATGTAGGGCTTGTTAATAGCTTGTAATGTAGGCTTAGAAACGGGTAGGATAGTCATTTGGGATAAAAATGACTTATTCTCTTCTCGAGCATTGCACTAAATAAATGCTTTCAACATTTGTCACACTTTTGGCGTTTGATTCTCTTTGTTATCCCTTCCTTTTGCACTTTTGACTTCTTTGAAACTTTGTTTGTCTGAGTTTTTCTCCTTTTGAATTTTCTCCTTCTTGTTTGGAGTGTTTTTCTTCTTTTCTTGAAATTCTGCTTTCTTAAACTTGTGGGGAATTTTGAACTTTTTTTTTTCTTTCTTTTGAAGTCATTTTTGTCTTCTTGACTTTCAGGGACTTTGATAACTTTTGTCTTTGACAAATTTGAACTTTGAATCTTCTTTAGTAACTTGCACGTCTTCAGTGCGCTCAAGAAAGTTTGGTCAAAAGAGTGTTAGTGCATATAAGCACTTAAAAAAGATATAGGCTAAAATGTGGTTGTCCAAAGAAAAGGCTTAAGGCTCAAAGTGGGACATACTAAGGGTTAACGTCATTTGGTAGGCTTTGAAAGGCTCAAACGGGTCAAAGGAGGCCTACAATCATTTTTCAAATCAAACATTACTCAGAATTTTGCCTCAATAACATTTAGGCCAAGTTCTAGATCAACAATGCAAAACAATTGAATTTAATTCAAAACTCACCACACAATGCACATGAAATAATGAATCTGGTTTTGTTCTAATCTTGAATGTATACAAGAGAACATTTACAAGTGTAACAAAAGTATGAATGAGAGGTACCAAAATAATCTATGGTTTAACAAGAAGTCAATCTTCTTTATTGTATAAATTATTTTTCACATGCACACTTGAACTGTGTTGGTACCAACCAAGTCAAAAAATAATTTCAAAAATATAAACATTAAAAGAATAAAAAATCTTTTGAATAAAGAATACCGAACCCAATAAGGGTTGCCTACGTATCTCATTGATGAGAATCAGGTTTGCGCAGTTCTTCCAGATATGGCACAAAACTTATAATTTGAACAACAAATGAATTTTCAAAGGAAAAATAATAAAAATAAAAAACCAATGAGCCACATTGAAAGGCGGGCAACCTAAATTTAACAAAAAATATTTTTTATTAATCAAAGAAAACTGAACAAGAACGAAGAAATCAGTGAATCACATTGAAGGGCGGACCACCCAAATTTAACAAAAATAACAAAAATAAAATAAGAAATTAATGAGTCACATTGAAAGAAGGACTATCCAAACTTAACAAAAAATATTAATTATTAATTATAAAAAAAATAACAGAAGTAAAAAAATGAATGAGTCACATTGAAGGGCGGACAACCCAACTTAACAAAAAGTTAATTAAAAAAATATTTTAATGGAATGTAAGATAAATAAAATCAAAGATATATAATGAATGTGACATTATGTACAAAAAATTATTGTAAAATATACAAATCAACTCGGAGTGAAGCCTCATAAATTCAAAAGTCTGTGTACAACCTTGGTAAAAAATTTTAGGGCATTCCTAAAAAAATTTGCCCCTGTCAGCTTCAACAACCTCCGGTATTTAATCTTGTAACAACTATCTCCTTTGTAAAATTTTTGGAGACCTCCTCAAAATTTTTGCCCCAGTTTCCTTTTTTAAAAATTTGGAAAAATTGCAGGGAACATGACCGAGCTCTTATGGCGCCTACGTATCCCGTTGAAACAAGAATATGGTCAAACGTAGTTCCAACAAATTGTAATTTGAGTAAAAATATCATTGAATTATGAATATTCTAAAAACTAGGTTAACAAAAGTAATTTTAAAATAATGGACTATTAAACAACATATTCAGGTATAACAAGTATATCACATAACATACAAACAATGAATACATGTCTTATACAAATGTGCCTCGAGTTTTGTGTCATGCTTAATATGAGGTTTTGGCTTCGCTCTACATAAGATGACTAAGAGTGGACTTTGTTTATTGTGAATAGGTGACCCAAGCGGATAACTTCGGTTGAGACAGTTAACGACCGTTGACTATCCAGTAGCCAACTAAATTCGTCAGGGTGTCCCGAGAAAAGTTTGGTTAACGAACGATTGTGAACCCGCATAATCGTCCTTTAAGTAAAAAAATAAAATTAGATGTCGTTTGACGGAATAAATATTGTGCATGCAATAACAATATACAATAAATAATAAATCAATACTGAGTACAATATTCAAACAATCAATAAACTATACAAGATATAATGAATAACACAATAAAAGAATAGTATCCTCAATTTGAAAAAATAAACCCATAATGGTTAGAACATCTGTCCCCAGTGGAGTCACCATTCTGTTGACATCCTTTTAAAGGAGCAACGTCGCGGTGACTCAATTAAAAAAAGAATTTAGTTAAAAGAATTTAAAGGATTTTAAAACGGGTAAAAGGGGGTTAAAGGGAAAAGAGAGTCGCCACCTAATTTTTTTTGGAAAACTAGGAAACCGATGAATTAATTAACTTGAAAGAAATGTCTACGAAACCAAATGATCTAGGTAAGGGGTCAAATTATTTCGAAGGGAAGGGGTTAGGCATCCTTCGAAATCCACAATTGTGGTTCCCGACTGGGTTTATTTTTTCAAATGAAAAATAAAATAATGTATAAATATAATAATCATGCAATATACACAAATAATTAAAAAAAAAAAATATAGGAGACGGCCTATAGTTTGCCTAACGTAATATATACAAAATATTGAATAAAGAGTATAATTCAAACTTAATTCGAATAACTTCAATGGGAAGCAACTCCAGGGTACCTGTAAACTCACTTAGTAAAAGTGTTAGTAATAAATAAATATGAATAAAATTTAATATATAAAATAATAACTTAACAATAAAAACCCGTTTTATTAACATTGGAGGCCTTGAAAATCGACGATAATTTCTTCATCGGCCATTTTTAACAATAAAAAATATAAACATGAACTAAATTTCCGTCTTTTAAAATGGAAAGGCCTCCAAAACCGACGGAAAGTTTTTTCATTGGCCAATTTTATTTATTTTTTATTAATACTTACCATAATAAAAATTAGATAATGAAAAGAAAAAAAGGAAACAAACTCTTTGAGAAAAACTCCATGACAACATCAACTGTTAATGCAAAAAATATGAACTAACTTAACAAAATAAATATACATATAATGAAAATTGAAGTAACAACTAGACTATCGCTGTAGCCATAATAAATTTAAAAAAAATGCACACCATCAATATAATAATAATAATAATAATAATAATAATAAAATATAAACAAATCAATATAGTAAATTTTACATAACACTCACAGCAAAACTAAGAATAAAATTAGTGAGTAAATGATGCAACAATAAACACGAACAATTAAAAAATAAACTTAACATCCAGCAACATAATAACAAAATTATCAAAATATCAACGAAAAATAAATAAAAATAATGTTCATAACGAACACTCCAATAGAAGAATACTACAATATATAATAAATAAAAAATAAAACAAACACAATATAAAAAAAACAAGATAAGAAGCAGTGAATAAAATTGCCAAAAATAAATAAATACATAAATAGCTTAAGCCAAAAGACCAAAAATCTACTAAAACTATAATATGTATCAACACTTGAGAAATTGAATTAGCAGTAGAGTAAAGTAATACCGGTGGCCGGAGGTAGACTATTCCCATCATATGTCGTTTGCTTCCGGTGATCGCCGGAATTCGAAGCTTTCGGGTTCGTGGTTATTTTCTGATTGTTCTGCTCAAAGTTCTTGCTTGGTCGAAGCTTCAAGCTATCTAGTTGGATTTGGATTTCGCCGAGCTCGAAACAGCCGACAACCTATAAAAATGGAAGAAAAATCGTGAATGGGAAGAGGGAAAGGGAACTAGACGTGTTTTTTATGTTGCTCCGGTTCATCGGAGCTTTGAGCTCCTCGCCGGAGTTGCTGGTTGCAGCGAACAATGGAGAAAACAGGAGTTGTCAGGGGTTTTAGCTTGTTGCTTCAAAGTTCTCCATTAATATTGACAGAAAAGTGAGTGAACAGTGGGGTTTGGAGGTTGTTTCGGATGGTGTTGGGTTGTCGGAAAAGAGAACTGAGAGTGGATAAAAATGGGGTTCTAGGTGGTGGCTTGGTGACGGAATCTGGTGGCGTAGTGATAGAGAAAGAGTTGGGGGTTTGGCTACTTGTTGTTTGCCGAAAAAATGGTTTGTAGAGGTAGTAAGCTTGTCGGAGAAAAAGGAGAACATTGAGGGACTGTTTCGTTTCTGTTCCAGCAGTTGTGGAGATGGGGTTTTAAGTTTCGCTCGCCGAAAAATGCTCCGGCGAGGGTGGTGGCCGGAAAAGTATGAATACAAAAGAATATCTTTAAGACTTAAAAAATCTCAAAAAAAAATTAGCCCTAAAATTTTATTCCACCACCCCAAAACCTAATGGATCAACAATTCTTTAAATAGGAATTGTTATGAAATGGGCCCAAATTATGGGCTTGAGATTGTGATCCAAAAGTTGTCGATTGATAAAATATCTGTGTAAATTGTATTTGAATTTGAATGAATTTTTTAGACTGCGCAAAATATCAACATGAATATTAACAATGTAACAGAGAAAAAATGAATTTGAAAAATGTATGAACGTAATCAATTATATGTAAAAAAATGCAATTTAACAGAAATAATGATTTTATAAGAAATGAACAAATATTTGAACGTCTGGCTATGACAAAATAATATAAATATAACAATCGATAAAAATCCTAATACCTTGAGAAACAGGATGATTATCAACAAATTTCATTAAAATGACAAAAATATGTATTTTGAACTATTTAAAATAAAATATGCAAAATGTATTAATTTTAAAACTATCAGACCAAAATTTGGTGTCAACAATAATTACATTCAATTACACCATATTCGATTACAAAGGTGACTTTTAAACAAACCCTTAACGTATATTAGGACATATTAATAACGATATTCGTATCAAATTTCTTCATTTCAGTTTTCAAGACAAAACATGGTTAATGCATATTGTAAAAAGCTTCTTTGACGATTGTACGTGGCTCAATGAATTTTCTCTTGAGTTGTCTGTTTTTCTTTTTTTTTTTCTCGTTGAAACATTTTCATTTATAATTTGTGTAATTTTAGTATGTTTTTGGTTCAAAATATGAAAATTTATATAACAAGAAAAGAAATTTATAGAGAGAGAGACATTAAAAATTAAGTAGCGAAATCCATTTGCTAATTCTAATAACTCTTCGCTTATTCACAAATGTTGATGGAATTAAAATTAATATTTTATGAGATAACTAATATTTGATGAGATGATGTTAGTTATATTGAAATTTTTAAGTTTTCTCCTACCTAATTATCAATTAGTGAAATTCTTTGCGCTTCACACGGTTATATGACTCGTGTGATCATAGATTTCTCAAGTAATATTTGGAGAAAATTTTGGCAAATAATGTTTGTCTATAGAATTTGTTATTATTTGGCAAGTATTTTTGGCAAATATCTCAAATTTTTAAATACTAGTTTTTTCTAGTATTTTATCAAATCTCATTATTTGGAATCATTTCTTGTATTACATAATTTTTTACGCGTACACCAAAGTAGTATTGAAATATTCAGTAAATATAAAAGTGATGATATGGTTGTTGATGAAAATAATGAACAATTAGCATATGGTAACAAAGTCATGTGATTTGTGTACTTCATGATTTACGGAATGATGCTTGTTGCACTTGCTCCAAATTATCACATTGCTCCAGTGTCATGGACACTACTTGTTATTTGTTGCAACTAAGGGCCCATTTGGATGGGCTTAATAAAAGCAGCTTTAAAAAAGTACTTTTGAAAGTGCTGAAACTTATTTTTAAAATAATCAGTTATGCATTTGGATAAAAGTGCTGAAGTTAAAAAAAATTTGTTGATGTGTTTGGCAAATAAGTGCTGATAAACAGCTTTTTAAATCAAAATGTCTGAAATACCCTTAAAAGCTGTTAACATAATAAAAGTTAATTAATTTATATTTTACAGCCATAAATAATTATATTTTGCTATCATTCACATATTTCTTTCTCATCACGAATTATTTATAAGAGGAATATAAACTTATTATAGATTTTAAAGATATATAATTTGAATAGATCAAACAACGATTTAAGATTTATTTTAGTTTCATCCATAGGTAATAATAATTGTCTATCATTTATATATTTCTTTATTATCACAAATTATTTATAAGAGGAATATAAATTTTTATTTAAGTTGTATGTGCAACTTATTTTACATTTTAATAATATATAATTTGAATAGATATAATATAATAATAATAATAATAATATATAAAAATAATAAAGAATAATAAAATAAGTAATAATATATAATATATAATAATAATAAAGAATAAAATAATAATAATAATAATAATAAAGAATAATAAAATAAAGTATAATAATAATAATAATAACAAAATAAAAAAATATTAATAATAATATATAATAATAATAATAATAACAATAATAATATATAATAATAATAATAACAATAATAATAAATAATAATAATAAGATATCAATATGAAAATAATAATAATAATAATAATAATAAAATAAATATTAATAATAATAATAATATATAAAATATTAATAATAACAATAATAAATAATAATAATAATAATAATATGAAAATAATAATAATAATAATATATAATAATATATAATATATAATATATAATAATAATAATAAAAATAAAGAATAATAAAATAAAGAATAATAATAATAATAAAATAATAATAATAATAATAATAATAAATAATAATATAATAATAATAATAATAATAATAATAATAATAAAGAGTAATAAAATAAATAATAATAAAATAATAAATATTAATATACTAATAATTATAATAAAAATAAAAATAAAAATAAAAGAAATAAGGGCAAAAAGGTAAAAATGTGGTCAACTTAAAACAACTTATAAGCTAAAAAAAAAGCACCCCTACCCCAGTTTTTAACTTTTGGCTTAAAATAAGTTATTTTGAGTATTGCCAAACAGCTAAATAAGTCAAAAACCAGCTTTTAAGTCAGTTTGACCAGCTTTTAAGCTGAGCCAAAGAGGCTCTAAGATCCAATTGACTTGTAATACAAACTTATGATTAGTTTTGAAAGTTTTTAAAAAAACTTATTGGTATAAGTCATATTTTTGTAAGAAAGTGAAATATATTTTCCAAATACTAGGGTCAAACATATGGTGAAATTTCACCCAAAAGAGAAATGAAAGGATTTTTTGAGCATTTTCCACTTATCATAGTATTTGTCAAGAATATTTGAAAATCTATGGTCAATCGTTAGCAAAATATTTATAAGATAATAATATGTAATATTTACATTTAGATTAGTATCAGATATACAAGATAATTAATATTGATTTTCCTCTTCATTTGCGATCTAAAATACATTTTCATTTTTAAAAAATATATAAAATATAATTTCTTTTTACATCTTATTAAGTGCAAATTATTCATATGTATATAGTAGAACAAAATATTCACTGTGGTGAAGTAAATGAAATAAAAGATAATATTTTGAAATGACAATATATTGAATTATGTTGAAAATATTATATGTGTTTGGGAAAATGCATAAGTACCCCCCTCCCCCAAATCCCCAAACCTATGTCTGAAATCGCAGAGACACACTTATATATTCTAATTAAGGTTCTATTACCCCCATGAACTTATTTTGTAAATAATTTTTTAACCCTTTTCGATCTACGTGGCACTAGCTTGAAGAAAATATTGACACGCGTTGTCCCAAAAAATGATGTCACGTAGGCCGAAAAGGGGTAGAAAATTATTTATAAAATATGTTCAGTTGGATAATAGGACCTTAGTATAGCATAAGTGTATCTCCAAGATTTCGGGAATAGGCTGAGGGGGGGGGGTACTTGTACATTTTCCCTATATGTTTTAATTTACTCTATCTTTTATAGGGGTACAAATTTTCTATATAAATTCTGATTTCGTAAAAAACTTTTGATTTTTTTATTGTTTGATTATTATTACATTTGTTTATTATAATTCATTAAACTTTGATTAAATATTTATAAGAATTATGAAAAATGAAACATACAAAAGTTATGAATGATATTTAAGATTAGTAGTTACAAGTAAGACGAAGAGACGTGAGTTATAAATAATTCAAATATACAATTTTATTAGACATTAAATGCATTGACAATTACACATTTGTTTGATTTATAAAATAAATAAATGAAAATAAGGGTTAGAATACAAAAAAATGACAAGAAATATATATATATATATAAAATAATTGGTGACTGCATAAATATATTTAAAACAAAAAAAATAGCGACTTTATTACATACGCAAAAAAATTGGTATCATGAATTAATATTTTTTTTCAATTACTTTTTGCATGTATAATAAAAATGAAACTTCTAATCATTATTTTTTTTTTTTGTTTAAATGGAATAATTATATTAATTGTGCTTCATAATTTTAAAAAAAGATAGAATACTAATAGACCAAATGATAAGCATTGACAATACATATAACTATATTATTTATACAAATCAAAATTTAAATTTCTTTAGAAAAAAAAAACCTAACTAACTAATACAAGTGAAAAGAAGAAAAAAAAATCTAGCAAAAATAGACTCTAACTATGCTTCTTCTTTTCCCCTTCTATCATCTTCCTTATCTTCCTTTGCAAATAGATCCGACACTATATGCTTCATATGTCAAACTCTTCATCATGTGCTATCAATTAAATAAAAATATAATATGAATAAATAAAATTATATCAAAAGAAAGAAGAAATTTAAACTATATGTAATATATTTGTACATTATTTTTTCAATGGTGCTAACAATACTAAATAATAATCATCTCTTGAAATCTACAAGTAACAATATTATAATCAAAATACATTATATCTCGAAAACTGACAATTGGAAAGAACAAGTACATACTTTATCACATTAATCATTATTAAAAAAGTATTTTTTTTTCTTTATCATACTTACTTAGTGAATGATAATATATACTTAAATAGAATATTAAGAAGGCAAAGTGCTCATGACCCCGTGAACTTAAAATTTTTTATTCAGTGTACACCTTAACTAACCGTATTAATAACTTTGAACTTTTTTATTCCTCCATCGCGTATACCTTTATTGTCCACCTATCGTAGAAATTGACAACAAACTTTATTGGGCGCGTGAGGAAGTAAATGTTTGTCATATCATTAAGCTATAATAATAAAAAAAAATTAATAAAATCTCCATTTTTCTTTAATTTTTGGCATCTTTTCAGAATTCTCTCTCCGTTCTTTAATAATTTATTCTCCCTAGTTCCTTCTCCCTTTTCAAATTTTAAAATTTTTCTCTCTTTTTCGTTTTATTTACATTTGCTAAATTCATGAATTATAATACGAGACTTGTTTGTTTATGTGGGACTTCTCCAATTCTGAAATTTTCATAGACAAAATGGCAATTTCGAGCGTAGATTTCTCGATTATAGACACTAAAGGGATATGTATTGTTTCATATTTTTTTGCTTTTAATTTGCCAATTTCTTATTATGTATTTTTTTAATTTTGATTTTATGAAATGCAATCTTTATTTTGAAATTCTTGTAAGTTTTTTGATTGATATGATCCAAAATTTTCTAACTATTTGGGTTTGTTGAAGAAGACCAACAAACAGGAAAAATAGTTGATGTGTCGACGAATGTTAAAACTGATTTTGAGCATTAGTTTGATATATAATGTGATATTGTTTTTTTTATTTAGTGTGTCGCTAATTTTTTTTTGTAAATGTAATTGTTATTAACGCAAGGCTTTTGGTTCTAGGGTTCTCATTTTGTGGATAGTTTGTTTGATTTGGTGTTTTAGTGATATGTCTCTGCCGATTATATATATACATATATATCTTTGTCTATGTTGAATTGACTTGTCCTCATTTCATAAAATTAAAATTACATGAAATAGGTAATTAATATGATAATAAAACACGAAATAATAATACATAGACATCACATAACTAGTGCTTTCTTGATCATTAAACACAAACATCATTGTGTTTCGTTGTTTCAACCAAGAACCACAATATCTTAAGTTAACCACCAAAACACAATACAATCACCGCTTTAAGTTTGGTTGAACAACCACACACAAAAAAAAATACACAAATCAGTCAATATTTTATATTTGGTTGAACAACCACACAAGCACCAAAATATAAAATAATTAATAATTTAAGTATGGTTGTTACAACCACATAATCACCAAAGCACCAACACACATTAACTAAGAAGTTTTCTTTGAGGGAGATTTTTCCTTGGCTTGTGCCCTTGTTTGAATTCCAACAACTTTTGATCTGGTTTGAATACGACGCATAACATTTTGATTTTAAAGTTCTCTTGAAGTCATGGCCTGTTAGCCTTTCCACTTCAATTCCTTGGTAGGTTTAAAATCAATATCACTCGGCGCATGCGCAAAACTCTGTACACCAGTATTAACCCTTTTACTGCTAGTCGATCACTGCTGAAATATTAACAACCTAGTTATTTTGGGACTAACATCTAAAAATATAATTTTGACAATTTTATAAGACACTTACATTAATACATGTACATCCAGTATCAGCAATAAATATACCTTGTCCCACAACTCTTGACCTCTTCTTGTAATCACTTTCTACACCTCTTTTGTACTAGTGTTACTGTTGCTTGCTCATTCATAGACCTCTACCCCTCTCTTTTCAGTGGAGGAGTAATGTGAGTAAAAAAAGAATAAAATAAGAGATTAAATTAACAAGTAACCTAATATAATTTATAAAAGTAAATTAATGTGAATATACCTCTTGAGTGGATGTTAGTGTAGACTAAGGTTTAGAATTTTTTGGACAATTTCTCTTGTTATGATTTGTATCTGTACAAATTGAACATGTCGTTATTATCTTCATTTTTGGCAACTTTTTAACTTTTCTCACTTCACCAATTTCTCCTTTTCTGCTCTTTAGTGGTCTACAAGGCATTTTTCATGCCTCAGGTGGTTCAACTATTAGGTTTCTACTTTCGGGCCATGTTTTCATGTTTGAGACTTGTTGAATGAAACGAGAATATGTCTTCAGAGATGTCTCTTTTCGAGACCAGCAGAAATTGCTTGTGATGTATTCATGTTCAAGTGGTTCATTGGTGCCTATACCATGTGCATTGAAATATCTTTTAATTCCCTAGATCTACAACTACATTTCTGTTTACCCAAGTTCACAGTGTGCTTGTATGCCCTTCTAACACTTCGAATTCATCATCATCATTTCATTCAATGTTACACTGCATTGATCTTGTTACATTGGTATTGAATACCAATATTGTCATTGGAGATATTCCATTTGTCCATGTATCATGAAATATTTTTGACTTACTCACCCTACTCATCATTTTAATCCTAATTTCTTCCAACAAAATTATAATAGTCTTGTTCATAGGTTCAAGATCCAAGCATTGAATCTCTTTGTCATGTTGTTATCTATAATATCACATTTTGAAAAAATTTGAAAAAAATCTTTGCAATATTTCTCCTCATTGTATTGATAGGGTTTGCAACTAAATCTGTTCTCCACTTGGATAAAGCATTTTTATTGTACTAAAAATGTGCTTCAAAAGTGGCTCGAGCACAATTTCAAAATTTCTTCCTTCTCTCCATGCCTTTTAGTTGCAAAATAAGATAATAAATATAGTTAAATTTTGATCAAATTAAATTAAAGACAAATAAAAAAATTAATTAACTTTTGCATATCGCTAATAATAGTGATATGAGAATCATCTCCTAGAGTAACATCATCTTGCAGAATGGTCATGAATCGTTTTCATGTAAACTTCCTAATTACTGTTCATACTAGTGAATGCAATAGGTTGTATGCATCCTTAGCAATAAATATAAAAATTGACCCTTACAAATTCCTTTTAGAAAACACCATCCAGCTCTATCCATCTTCTACATCTTTGTTGGAAATCCTTTTTCATAGCATCAAAACATATATAAAAAGAGTAAAATTGTTTCATTTCAATTTTTTATTCTAAATTTGCAAGTTTCACAACACAAGTGCTATCACGATTTGTTTGGAGTAACACATGAAGTCTAGGATTCTGCTAAATTTTGTCACATGATTTCTCATAATTTTTTTTATTGTCTTGCCTACATGAACATTCAACTCTTTCCTCACCAGATCTTTTACTTTCCACCCTTTTATACTAGGTTGAAAAAAAAATTTATATACTTACATAAAAATTTTTGAGTTACATAAAATATTATTAGTGGTCCTGGTACATCCGTGTCTTGAATTGTATGCCTTGATAGTGAAGTTTTCACCCCTCCCTTCCTTGCTTGATACACCAACCATGGACAATCTCTTTTACACTTGACTCTTACTACAATACTCTCATTCACATACTTGCTTAACTCAACTCATTTTTTATAGCATATTTTGTAACTGCCTTTTTAAATTTCTTTACACTTCCAAATATCAAACCATACCATCATATTACAACATTACAAATAGAATCATATATCACTCTATTACTCTTCTCCCCCACCCCCCTAAACTCCCTCGTTCAAGTTCATCATTAGAAACATGTCGTTCTTCTAAATATTAAAGAGATACTTAAAATATTAAAGAATATTATCATTTTATGGTTATAACTGAGGCAAACAAATAAAAAAAAATGTGATATTCCATTAATAAAATATTTTTTTGTAATAAACTAAGTAAATTACTTTTACAATACAATATTAATTTAAATAAGAAAAAAATGCCAAATAAAGAGAAAACAGATAAATGCAAATGAAGGCCATAGAGACGTGTCACATCACCTTGTTTATGTTTCTCCTTCAATATCTATAGAAATTTTGATTGAAAATATTACGCGAATAAGCAAACATATACTAGTTAATTAACTAATATAACTATAGTTTGAATTAATTACAGTTCACGACTTGTTTTTAACTGCAATAACATTGCTATATGTTTACAAATACAAATTACACATATGTATATATACAATTATATGATAGATATGCAAATACAATTATCCTTTCTCCACTCTCTATCCTCTTTCGCTCGCCTCTCTTTTCTTTCTCCCAATCCCGCTCGCTAAATATATAAATACATATGTATAACAATTACATATATACAATTATTTGACAAATATACGTGTACAATTCGGCAGATATACATATTCACTCTCCACTCTCTACCCTCTCTCGCGTGCCTCTATCCTCCCTCTCCCAATCTCGCTCACTCTCCTCCCTTTAACATGTAGACACGAATCGTAACTAATAAAATATAATTATGAAATATAATTAAATTATTTTCGAATGACTATATGCGAAAATTCTTCATTTTTAAATAGTAAATTGTCATACCATATATCTTAAGATTCCTTAATTATAAATTCTTATAATACCTTTTATCACATATTTTAGGACCGCTTAATTTTAAGTATATATGTACTAATAATATATTTTAGGACTCTTTAATTCTTAAATTATATTTTCTTCTCACCATCTATTTTAGGATTCATTATTTAAAGTTTATTAAATAATAATTTAAGGAAAATTATAAAATGTCAATGTTTGTAACAAATTTTAAAGTGATAAAAAATAAATTGTAATCACAATAAATAAGAAGAAACATATCTTTGTTAATAAAAATTGTGAGTACAATTCTGTTCCTGTCTTAATTCTACTCTCCTTAGATTTATCCATTATTGGAGGGCAATTAAATTTGACAATATCCATCAATTTGCGATAAAAAGTTCAATCAATATTTCTCAATATGTTCATACTTGTAACATATAATATAAAATATACAAAAGTTCACCGAATCATACAATTACCAAAAGTTAATAAAAAATAGGACGAACTCAAAAACCTAATGTAAATTCATAAAATAAAATAGTTATAAATTAATATATACCGAATCACTCTTAATAATGATACAACTTTAATGAACGAAAATCCATCAAACTAGCTTTGTTCTCATCAAGTACTGTACTTTAAAAACAGTCTCACCAGATATTAGCAAACAAAAAAAAAAGATCGAAAGTTGTCTCACATTTACGTGGCATATTGAGCTGTGTATCCCACTTTCTTCACTGTAGAGTGGAATTGTTTTAGAGTGTTTGGTTTGAGTGGGAAAAAAAAAGAAAAAAGCAAAGGTCAAATTTTAATTTTTTTAAAATCAAAGAATATAAAGTAATGCTATTTCAATTCTAATTTATCTTAAATTATTTTTAATTTTATTATATACATTCAAGAGACATAATTATTTATCACAATCATATACCCCAAGTGTCTTGAAGCATGATAAGCACGTGTATGTAGTTATGTACCCAATTTTTTCACTCTTTTATTTGTGCAAAATGTATAACTTTTTGAATGTTTAATCTCAATATTCTAGTAAAATTAACAATTGTTTTATATTATACAAATACAAATTTAGAATACTACTTAAAAATATTTTAATTAAAATGGATAAATATATCGTTTAACTCAATTTTGCAATTTTAAGCAGCTATTCCTTTGTTAAACCTATATATATATATATATATATATATATATATATATATATATATATGTTAAACCATATATATATATATCCAACTGTCTAACAACTGACACATTTATCATTTTTGTTATTATACTTATTATTGAATTAATGAAATAAAAATCTAAAATTATTTTTCTTTTAATTCAAAAACTACCACATAACTTAAATAATTTACAAACTCCAAATTTAATTTGTCTAGATTCCAAACAAATGAAAAAAGAAATCCCAAACCCTCTTCTACACAATTATAAAATAATTTTGAATCGGGATCAAATAAAAGAGTTTTTTTTTTAATTGGGTCAAGTTTGAATGAATAAAAAAAAATAGGTAAGATTTTATTTAAAAAGATGCATAACATTTGAAATTTAAAATAAATAGTTTTCTAATTTCTAGATTTAATCTACTAATTAAAACGGTAAATATACTTCATTTGTTAGACCATGATAATATACATGCACCATTGCTTAAATGTTCAAGAATATATATGTATAAATATTATTTCTTTAATGAGGAGTATATTTGCTTTAAAGTCGAGAGAATATTTACTCGCTATATTTTATAGTGGAGTTTCATTAATGTCAATAATTTACAAATAGCCAAACACATTTATTATTATTAATAATAATAGTATAAATGGTCTAAAATATAATAAATGATAAAATTAAAGAATTTTGAAAGAAACAAAAATAATTTATGTTCATCAATAATATAAAATTTATAATTTCTTGTATTATAGAATTTAATCATATATCATGAAACAAAAAAAAGAAGAGATTTTTGATATAATATTGTTGTTTAAATTAATCACATTTTGTATAATTTAATTAGATTGACATAAATAGACTATAGATTATTACTACCAAAAAATGGAGTGCATAAATTATTGATTGATATAAATAGACTATACATTATTACTACCAAAAAATGGAGTACATAAATTATTGATTGATATAAATAGACTATACATTATTACTTCAAAAAATGGAGTATATGATAAATTAAGGAATAAATTAATTTTACACAAAAAAACTAAAAAATATTCATTTATTGGGAGGAATAAAACAATTAACAAATATATATATGTAGAGAATCTCTCAGTACATATTTTAGCTCTTCACGCCCTCGGCATTGCTGTTGAAACTTTCAGAATTCTCTTTGAGAAGAAAGACAAAATGGAGGAAGAGAAGCAAGAAAACCCTTTAAAGAGAAACTTTGAAGCTTTAAGTAGTGAAGCTGAACAGATGGATGTAGAGAAGAAGAAGAAGATAGAGGAGTTTATACCCAGAGAGTAAGCAAAACTTTTTTTTTCTTTTCAATTTTTTTTGTTTTTGTGCTAAAAATGTAGTTGAAATTGCATGTTGGGGTTTTTGTTTTCAGGTATCAGTTAAAGGTGTTTAAAGTGGCTATGAGGAGGAACACCATTGCTGTACTGGATACAGGGGCTGGGAAGACTAATATAGCAGTGATGATGATTAGAGAATTTGGGAAAACGTTGAGGAATGATGATGAGAAGAAGTTGATTGTGTTCATGGCACCAACTGTTCATCTTGTTCATCAGGTATTTATCTTAAGAGAATGTGGTTTAGAGACTCTTGATTATGGAGAATTGGTATATGTACTGAGTGCCCTTTTCCCCTTTTTTTTTTCTCAAAAAGGAAAAGAAGAATTGGTATATGTACTGAGTGCCCTTTTTCCCCTTTTTTTTCTTAAAAAGGAAAAGAAAAGAAGTCCAATTAAGCTTGATCAATTTACTGTTTTCCTGTATATGACATACTTTCTTCATTTTGATGGTTTGGAAAAAACATAAATAAATCTACACATGAAACATGAAGCTACCGATGGGGTTCAACATCTAGTGTATATACCTAAAAAGTAATTTTAATCATGTAAATTAGTATAGTTTTCTGCTTAAGGGTGGTTGGGGAGGGGGGGTTCAGATGAAAACTGGATTAGGTAAAGTTCAGTTCTTTCTCTGGTTAAACAATACTCAAATCTTTTTCTTTTCGTCAAGCAATACTAAATCTCATCGGTGTTTTTTCAAGCATCCCTTTCACTTACACTGTACAGTTAATGTGCATTTGTATTTCAGACAGTCTCTGTTGCTGTTGGATAATTTTTTTTTCTTTTTTACTTCAATTATCTAACTTTGATTTCTGCCTAGAATCATCAAAAAGTTATTTTTTTATTTTGATGAAGTAAGATGTTGTATTAGAAAGGCATCAAGGAGATGCAAATTACATACACAAAAACATGATTAACTCATGAGAACAAAAACACCAATCTAATCAGGGACTTAGCCACCAGCAAAATAATGGTCGCTAAGCCATGTTGAGGGATCTAATGAAATCTAAGAGGGGTAATATATAATTTACAAGGGATAAATTGATCCAATGGAAAAGGTTACTAAGACAAAAGGATTTCAAACTGCTAATTGGACTAGAGACACCATCAAAACATCTGAGATTCCTTTCCTTCCAAATACACCAAAAAATGCATGATGGAATCATCTGCCAGGTCTTCTTGATGGGGCTATCAACTTCTCTAAGACTCCAACTTTCAACTACTTCTTTGACACTCTGTCGGAGAATCCAGTTGATACTAGCAATTGAAATGAACCTATTCCAAAGAGCTGCTGCCACTGGATTGTGCAGAAACAGATGATTCACCGTTCCAGGCTATTGAGGGACATGAAGCATCCGTTTACGAGCTGATGTTCCTTCCTATTTAGATCGCCCAAGGTTAGGATAGCATTCCTGAGGGTAGTCCAGGTGAAACACTTGATTTTTAGAGGGTAATAGTCTTCAAATCAGTTTCCATGGCCTCTGGTCTATCATGTCATTTGAAGAGCACAACTTGTGGTATCCTTCCTTCACTGTATATAGTCCTTTTTCAGAGTTGCCCCATTTTAAGCGATCAGGCAAGTGAGAGGTCATTGAGGCTCCTTCTAGAGTTCTGAAAAAATCGAAGAGCTCATTAAGCTCCCAGCCCTGAAAATTCCTTCTAAAGCGAGGTGCCCATATTCAACCTTCTCTTTTTTGAGCCACTGAAGAGTCTGTATCAGTGACTATCCAGTAAATAACAGGGTGGGAGACCTTGAGAGATTGATTGTTAAGCCATCTATCTTTCCAAAATTTAATTGAGTTACCATTTCCAATCCTGAAGGACACCTCTTGGAAGAATTCCTCCCTTAGCTTGTTAATGTGCTTCCAAAGTCCAACTCCATAAGGGTCTCTGCTTGGTAACGTTTTGTTATTGGGTATCTATTTTCACTCCTCAGCTTGAGGAGTCCAGGTAAGAATTGAGGAGTGGACTTCCAAAAATAAAAAGAAAAACAACGATTGTGTTTATTTTTCTTAGCAAGCATGTCTCTAAGTGGAGTTCTTTTAAGTGTTGACCTGTTTTGCCTTGAACCTTGCAATTTTTTCTTTCTTTCCTTTCTTTCCTTTTTCTTGAACCTGTATGTGAAATATCATAACAATTGCTTTATTAATGACTAATAAAAAAGGTTCAATTAGTAAAGAATTTTCTCCAATTTTACCAGCTAATACTGTAAGACCTTAATTTAAATTGACAATCTGCATGTTGGCCAAATTGAACAACTGTCAGCTTAGTTGAATCGAAATGGTATGTTGTAAACAAAACATGCTAACCATGGAAGGATGGTTGGAGTGCAATCACTTTGATGTCTACTTTGCTAAAATGTCTCTAGATAAGCATGATTCACTGCCTTTGTCTCGAAATGTTATTGTTATTGCTATTATTCCTTTTGTTTATCCAATAACCAAGAAATCCTTTAGGGCTAGTGGTGTACAGTGCAAACCTCAGCGGATAATGTGCCTGCCCCTCCGTTGTCTTTATCTCTTTTCTGAGAAATGACTTCATTAAACCATGTTCATATATTGGAGTATGAATGTATGAAACTTTGAGTAAAAGAAAGAATATATACATTTGATAACCGTGGTGTCCGGACTAGCTTGCGCGCACCTCGACTAGTTTCACGGGATACCCGCCATCTCCCACCAGCAACAACAGCAGGTACCTGATAATTCTGGCCATCAAGGGTAGGACAGATGGGAAGAAATCACCTAGTGTTTTTGTCATTATTGTGATTTGAACCTGAGGCCTCATGGTTCTCACCCACTTTATTGAGGTGACAAGCCCAATCATGAAGCAGTGGGATTGATGTATTCCTAGTTCCTATAGACTCACACAAATAGAAGTCTCTAAAAGATATGAAAGAGAGAAAAAGAAAGTAGTAATTGAATTTGTCTTCCAAGGAAAAGTAATTGATTCCAAACAATGCCAGGATGTAACTGTAGGTAACCCTAATCTGTCTGACCCATATCCAGTTTGTCAGCAAGCTTGGAACAAGCAATTTGTTTGTTTCCAATTCAAGAACTCAAAACTTTTAGAGCTTCCACTGTGCTGTATTCATTAAACTCCTTAATGAGCATGCCTTTTCCCAAAATTATAAACTTTAGAGGGGTTTTGAGCACTAAATGATTTGCATCAACTTAAATGGACTCAAGGGTAAAGCAAAAGATACCAGGTATCTTATGCAAATTGGACATAGAGAAGGCATACGATCATGTAAATTGGAACTACCTATTTAAAGTTCTGAGTGACATGGGGTTTGGGAGAAAATGGGTGAATTGGATCAAGATTTGTGTGTCAACAGTGAAGTTTTCGATCATTATAAATGGGAGTCCAGAAGGTTTCTTTCAATCAGAGACAAGGAGATCCCATGTCCCCATTCTTATTCCTTATAGCAATGGAGGGACTCAACTACATGGTTAGAAAGGCTAGTGAATTGGGGTGGCTAAAAGGGTTTGGTGCATATGCTAACGGAGCTAATAACATGGAGATCACACACCTACTGTATGCAGATGATTCTCTTGTGTTTTGTGGTGCAGAAGTGTCACAAATTAGGCATCTGAGGGCAATACTAACCATATTTGAAGCCATTTCAGGTTTGCATGTGAACCGGCAGAAGAGTTGGCAGAAGAGTTGCCTGTTCCTCGTTAATCAAGTCAATAATATGCAAGGCCTAGCCGACAACCTAGGCTGCCAAGTGGCTTTTCTTCCCACCAAATATTTGGGGATGCTCTTGGGAGCCAAGAACAAAGACTTGGAAGTATGGAGCGAAGTCTTGGAGAAAAAGTGAAAGGAAGCTGGCAAGGTGGAAGACTCAATATTTATCTGTGGGAGGTAGAGTGACTCTCATAAAATCAGTTCTGGATGCCCTTCCAACTTATATGCTGAGTCTCTTTCCACTACCAAAAAGTATTGGAAAGAACTCAACAAGTTGAGAAGGGTGTTCCTCTGGCAAGGGAACAAAGGGAAGCAAGGATACAACCTGGTCAAATGGAAAGAGGTAATAACGAGCAAAGCTCAAGGGGTCTGGGCATTAAGAATTTGAGTATTCAAAACACTAGTTTGCTGCAAAAATGGTCGTGGAGATTCTGTTGCGAAGATACAGCTTTATGGAGGAGGTTCATAGTTGAGAAATATGGCCTACAGAGCAATTGGATAAGTGAAGAGGTGAATGGTACCTTTGGGTGCTCAGTATGGAAAACTATCAGGAGAATGTGGACTATGTGGACTGAGTTCAATGCGCATGTTACCTTCAGAGTGGGGAATGGCCTGAAGACCAGGTTCTGGAATGAGATCTGGTTAGGCGATGTGAAAATGAGGATACTCTTTCCTGACTTGTACATTATTAGCTTACAACAGAACAAACACGATAGCGCAGATGTGGAGTCCTCAAGGCTGGAACCTTATGTTTAGAAGGGGTCTAAATGATTGGGAGGTTGAAAGAGTAACAGAACTACTTCAGGCATTGAACCCGTTCCTTGGCATCAATGCAGAGCACGCCAAACCAGTTTGGAAATTGCATAGCAGGGGAGTTTTTACAGTAAAGTCCTGTCCTGTTACTGGGAAAGGAACACCAACCATTTTTTGACAACAGTTTGGCCCTGGAAATTAATATGGAAGATTAAGATTCCTTTAAAAGTTGCTTGCTTCACTTGGTTGGTAATCAGAAGAGCTTGTCTAACCCCCGAAGTGCTACAAAGAAGAGAAATACAGATCTGCTCGAGGTGCTATATGTGTGAAGAAGGCTGAAATAAATGGCCACTTATTTTTGCATTGCAGGATGGCTACAAGGAATTGGGAAGAGAGGATCAAAGGAAGATTGGTGGAAAAATGTACCTGCTTGCATTTGGTGGTCACTATGGAAAGAAAGGAACGAAAGGTGCTTTGAAGGGAGGACTAGCAGTTCTCAGATGATCAAGATGAGATGTCTTAGCCTTCTGTTTTTTTGGTGTAAGCAAGATTTAGTGGGGGAAGTAGATAGTTTAGAGGAGTTTATAGGCCAACTGTAAATTTTTCGATTTTTTTTTGGATTTGAGAATGATGACACCCCCTTGGGGTTTGTAAATCCCTACTCATCAACTCCTTGATGAGCTCTTTTGTGTGAATACAAAGTTATCTATTTAAAAAAAAAGGTTGAGATTGAGCTGTATCAGTTTGGTACTTCGGAATGTGTTCAATTGTTGATGATGCTAATCCTTGTTTATTTACAACATTATTGCAGCAATATGAGGTTATACAACATCATACACACCTTGGTGTTCAAGAATATTATGGGGCCAAAGGAGTTGATGAATGGAATGCAGAATCCTGGAAAAAAGAAACTGATGATAATGATGTAAGTGGTTTCCCTTTTCTTGGTTTTCTGTACTGAAGGTGTTTGTGCTGTAATAATTGTATGATAATCGATATGTGCCAAGCAAAGTTAACTTTTACAATCTCAAGATGACTAGCTCAACTGTAGTTCTGTAGTCAAGATGATATCATTTGACAAATAGTCACATGTAAGAATCAAAGAGCTTCCGTTGATCATTGAAGTAAATCCCTTAAACAGGTCAAGTTACACTATGCATAAATCTTCATATTCTACCTAGTTTGCTTTGTTTATTGGTTTATTGTAGGGCATATCTCATCGCAAGATTCATCGACTGGAATCCGATTTTATTTCCATTTTATAGTTAGTAGAACCTTCTAACCTTATATTACTCTTCGACATGTTCTCCTGTTTCTCTTGTTTTTTTCTCTAAAGATGGGGAATTCTAAATTAATTACTTATCTTATTTCTTCTTTAATTAGAAATTCTTTAAAGATTTCTATTTATTTCTATAAATAGAATCAGGAGGTCTTTATTTTCATTTTTTTCTTAGTGATTTTTAATAGAACACGTAATCAAATAGAAGAGAATGTATAGGAATTGCCATCTCAAGATTTAGAAGATCTTGTGTTGGTATATTCCTTTTATTATTATTGAATTAGTATTAGGATTCGAATCCAGGTGGAGGGTTTTTTCTTGGTTGAATACAGAAAAAGAAGACTACCTTCTTTTGTTGTGCTTCGCTATGTCGAGGTAAGTAAGGTATAAGAAGGAAAAGCCTATTTGACAATGAAAGTGACTCCAAAACCTAATAGTCTCTTCAACTATCATGATTCAAATATTTATATGTAAAAGTTATTTATTGCCCTTATTGAGGTTATGGGTACTGCAGTAACTTGTTGATGAATGACAAAAAACTGTTAATTGATTAGCCTTCTGATTTTTATCATTTCAGTGCTTAAATTTCTTGGTCTACTCAAGAACGTATTTAACTCGAACACTCTGTGCCTAGCATGCCGCTTTCTGGTTGTAGATTCTGATATTTATGATTAATATTTTAGATTTAGATGTTCTCTGCATGTTACTTGTCATCTTAGGTTGATGGAAAGTCTATTTAAGCCAAATTTGCTGATCAGGTTTGAGCCGCATACAATTTCAGACTAGTCTGACCAATTTCTTTGCTGATCACATGTAAAAAATGTTCGTGTGATCGCTCTTGGCTACCAGAAATTAGATAGTTGTTTAGTAGTCAATCTTAGTTAGCAAAATGTGCATGCATGAATCCTGATCGTACGAGATTACGCAAGTCTTCTGTTACCTCTCATTTAGATTATTTGTGAGGCTGGCACACATTCTTTCTCTTATTATCCATAAAAGCAACTTTGTTGGTCTCTTAAGTGGGTTGAGTTAGAATAAAACAACATTTTATGTGCTCGGAGGAGATAAAATTTGGGGTGAGAGTGATCCTATTTCTAAGTCTACATCCAACTAGAAATTTGTAGACACTATCAGATCCATCATTGGACTCGGTCATACTACTTTGACTTGAAACCTCTGGGATCTTTTTCTTTATGTTGACTTCTTCTTGAGCAAGGCTACCCATGCTTTTTTTAAAGTAATTGGTGGATGGGCTTTAAATATTTTATTGGTATGCATTTATTATAGGTTTTGGTTATGACACCCCAAATTTTTTTGGATGCACTGAGAAAGGGTTACATAAAATTTGATACAGTGTGCTTTCTGATACTAGACGAGTGCCATCGTGCCAGTGGTAACCATCCCTATGCAAGGATTATGAAGGTAAGCCTCACTTCTCTCATGTGAGTTTTGACTTTTCCTTATTTCTCTTCTCAATCTTTTCTCATCTTATTGTTATCATGTTGGACATGCTCCCGTGCACTCTCTATAATCAACAAAGGAATTCTATCATCTCTCCAGAAAAAGATCGAAGATTTTTGGGATGACTGCTTCCCCTGTGATAAGAAAAGGTAACTTTTGGCCTTTCTTGTGCTCTGCCTGCTTATCTTTTCCCAAATCACTCACACATCAATAAATAAATAACTAAAACATGGATAAAGGTGTTTCAAGGCAAAATAAATTCTATAATGCTTATGACGAAAAGGGTGCAGTAACCCCCCTCCCCCCAATCGTTTCTTCTTTCCTGTGATTTAGACCTGTGGAATTCAGTGTTCTCTTTAATTATCAATGTGTCACATGATGGGTCTAGTGACAAATATTTAAGTTTGTGGTGACTGGAGTTATATGAAAAGACAGAGAAGAGATCTTTGTTCTTCCTTTGCTCACCATTTTCTAGTTTGATACAATTTTACTTACGTGTATCAGTGTAAATGTTGCAGAAGTGAAATTAGATGCTTGACATCTCTTTTTTTTTTTTTTTGATTGAGTGCAATAGAGTGGAAGAGTTTTGCTGTTCTTAACCACTTCTTACATGCCATTGCTCTTGCTACTTTGCCATCTATTCGTTCTTCACTTCCCCATTAGTTTTTGCATTTTCACTGTGTCTTTTATTGTTAGAATAGGAGTAGGATCAAGAGTAATATATAGAATCCTACCTGGAAAGAGATTGTAATGTATTAGCTGGAAAAGGAGTCTAATGTAGTGTTTATAAATAGGGTCTCAATGTAATAATGTAGAGATACTATTCAATAATATTCTTCTCCAATATTTTTCACATTCATTATAGAAGAATTCGTTGCCTTTCCTCTGCCATCTGTTGATTATATTCTTCGTTTTACTAATGTACTATATTTGTTCTCTTATTTTGTTTTTACTTCCATGAAAAATTAAAAGTAAAATTGCCTGCTGAAATTATTCACATGTCTGCACGTGTGCATACTTGCATCACCTTGTAGTGGGATATAACCAGTTCTCAATTTTATTGAGGAGCTGACTGAAGATCTTGTTGGTGGCTGCTTCTGTTTGTTATATTTATATTAACTTAAATAATTTCTTATTATTTAGGCTAAGAAAAGAAACACTTGAATCACTTGGTATATATACCGGAGTCTTTGACGTCCACTTACTTATTCTCTGAGCTTGCTTGAGCACATTTTCTATCAAACTTTGTGAGGTTCTTCAGGATGTATTCCTCTTCAAAGGATGGACTCCTAACTTTTGTCCAAAGCCTGTGATGAGTGTGTATAAAAGGTCTTATTTACTTACATGGATTGATGTGAAATATTTGCTTCATAGATATATGATTATTGTTGTTTGTCTAATCTACTTATCCTCGAATACATTTATCGAAGTTTATGATTTGTCTGCATGATACCTGTAAAAATGTATGTCTTTTTTTTGGATAAACATAAACATGTAAAGATAAATGATAAACCTGTATGTCATATATAATAGACACGATGTAAAATTTCTTATGTCATACCATAGTTTAACTAGTAGTAAAATATTTTGTGAAGTAGGTAATGTTACATGCTGATTCCTAGATGATATTCCTTTTGTAACAAGTGCACAAGTATAATTTTGCAATCACTTAACTTTTCACAGTAAATATTATATGAATGAAAGAGAACAGTGACATCAGACATCAAGACTCATGAGGATGTCATTTTGAATTGGTGAATTTGGTGAGAAGTACGATACATCTCGAAAAAGGTTGCATCTGCTAAGACAAAGTACTTATGTGTAGTAGGATCATAAACATAAACATGTAAAGATAAATGATAAACATATCTTATGTCATATATAATAGACACGATGTAAAATATCTTATGTCATACCATAGTTTAACTAGTAGTAAAATATTTTGTGAAGTAGGTAATGTTACATGCTGATTCCTAGATGATATTCCTTTTGTAACAAGTGCACAAGTATAATTTTGCAATCACTTAACTTTTCACAGTAAATATTATATGAATGAAATAGAACAGTGACATCAGACATCAAAACTCATGAGGATGTCATTTTGAATTGGTGAATTTGGTGAGAAGTACGATACATCTCGAAAAAGGTTGCATCTGCTAAGACAAAGTACTTATGTGTAGTAGGATCATAACAGTTGTTATCCTTTTGGGACAAGAGTACCCAAAAAGATACATTTGATGGACTTCGTTGAAGTTTGTCATTTTTGGTTCAAGATCTTGGACATATTAAGTATCCCCAAACACTCATGGACGTAGAGGAAACCAAGGTTGATCCTGATAAAATATTGAGTAAGAACTCTTGCGTTAATAGAAGAAGACATGCGATTGACTAGCTAACAAACTGTCAGAATGACATCAGCCAAAGGCGAAGCTCAACATGAGCGTTAATGTTAATGTTCGAGAAGTCTCGATCAGATGCCTATTTTATGTTCAACAACCCCATGTTGATGAGGAGTATATGCACACGATGATATACGTAGAATATCTTGTGGAGGCATAAGGGAAGAGATAGGTGAAGAAAAATTCTAGTGCATTGTCACTGGTTAGTTTCGTTATAGAAACACTAAGCTGGTATTCAGCTTCAACACTGCTAAAGGCTACAACATTCTGCTTTTTACTCTTCCAAGTCACGAGGTTTCCCCAGATAAACAATATCCTAACAATATCCTGATGTAGTCCTTCCATCAATAGTAGAACCTGCCCAATCTGCATCTGTAAAACTTTCAATGCCTCCAAGTCACGAGATTTCCCCAAATGTAGACCTCCTATCAATAGTAACCATCCCAATCTGCATTTGTAAAGCTTTCAATGCCTCTATCTTCACCTTTTCTGAAAAATAATCCTTTCCCCGGTGAACTTTTCAGATATCTTAGAATCCTCTAGACTTGTAGACCACTTCTGGGTGCTCTTCCTTCGGAGAGTGCATAAATTGACTCACTAAGCTTATAACAAAAGCTATATCAAGTCGAGTGTGTGATAAGTAGATGAACTTTCCCACTTGTCTCTGATATTGACTTTGGTCAACTAAATTTCCTTCTTTGTTTCCAAATTTTATATTTGGATCAATAGGTGTTTCAGCCAGAAGACAACCACTCATGCCTGTCTCTTTTAGAAGATCTAGTACATACTTTCTTTGTGACACCATAATGCCTTCTTTTGTTCTTGCTACTTCCATGCCAAGAAAATATTTCAACTAACCTAAATCTTTTATCTCGAATTCCGAGGCCAACTGTGTCTTCAAATTTGTATAGGGTTTTGGGCAGAGGTTTAAGCACCTTTCAGATGCTTGTAAAGTTCCAGCTTAGCACCTTTTTCTGGGGTGGCTAAGTTTTCATTGAATAAAATTGTTACTTGTCTAAAAAAGAAAGGCAAGAAAATGCGCTCGAGATTCTGGAAGATTGAAAGCAGTCCAGTGTCACCCCAACAAAATAGACACATGCATCAAGGCGGTTTGCCAACGAACGAAGACGATTGCTCAAGAAAGGCAGACCGCCTTCATACGTCTGTGGGCCGGTAGGCCATACGTTGGGGTCGAGGGCTGCTATTTGTACTTTGCTCAGGTCATCCCCTTAGAGAGGCTATTTCAAATATATGTGGTCTTTAGTTCAAGGTAATGAGGAGATTGACGATGACTTTACATGTCGTATTGGTGCGGATGGGCAAAATGGAGGCTCACCTCTAGAGTCTTGTATGTTAAGAAGGTACCGCCAAAACTTAAAGGTAAATCCTATATAGTGGTGGTTAGATAAGCTATATTGTATGAGACAGAGTGTTGGCCAATCAAGCATTCACATGTTCAGTAGATAAAGTTGCAGAAATGAGAATGTTGAGGTGGTCTATGTGCATACTAGGAGAGATAAAATTAGGAATGGAGATATTATGGAGATGTTAGGAGTGGTTTTCACGGTGGATAAGATGAGGGAAGCGAGAGTGAGATGGTTTAGGCATGTGAAAAGATGTATAGATGCCTCGTTGGTGAGAGAGGTTGACAGTGATAGTATTATGATAGATAGAGGCAAGCTAAAGTAGTATTGAGGGAGGTGATTAGACAGGATATGACGCATCTTAAGCTTATTGAGGATATGACCTTAGAGGCACAAAGTTGGGTAGAAGGTTAGTTGGTAGTTGAGCATGCTCTTGCTTTACTGTGGGATAGGATTGATGGTCCTACTTGGACTTTCTTTCTTACCAGTGGTATTGGTACTGTTCTCATAGCTTCTTGTTTTTTGGTTTCATTTATCACCTGTGTTTTTTGTGCTTCAGTTATCACATTATTTTGTAACCTTGGAGTATGTTGTGTACTGCTCTCATTTCACATAATTTCGTTGTGTTTACTGCTGTCATTTTTGTATTCCCTTTTTCAAACGGCTTGGAAATACATAATTTTAGGCTGAGTGTGTATAAGAAAAGCTTCTCTATCTCTACGAGGTAGAGATAAGGTCTGTGTACACTCTATCCTCCTCAGACCTTACTTGTGGGATTACACGGGGTATGTTGTTGTTGTTGTTAGAATAATAAGGATGTATACTAAGCTTGTTTTGAACTTGTAAATATGGTTTCTGTGATGAAGATTTATGTAGTGTTACCTTTCTTAAAAAAGAGAGATACAATGATTTTAAAAAGACTATCCGGGACCCATTGTTATTTAACTGGTCTAAGAGTTTCTTATACACATTTCAGAGCTTTTGTATTGACTTTTTCTTTCTCAAAATTACTCACTTTCTTTTTCGTTGCTATGCCTAACTAAGTTGCTCGAACTCGGTGTGGGTGTCTGATATGGGTGCGGATCTAGAGGTCGGATCCTCTATGACCTAAATTTTAAGACTCGGGAATACGGATCCATGTCTGGATACGGGTGCAGGGATTTGACTAAAAATAGAGTTAAATTATGAGATATTATGTAGAGAGCTCGAGGAGAAAATAAGGATCAAGAGGAGAATCTTGGAAGGAGATAAAGGAAAGGGATCTTTACTCTTTTGGTGTAAAGTAAGAGCCAAAAGAGATTGTGGAGATTGATTCCCTCATGTGTATGGTGGTCAGTATGGAGGGAGAGAAATGCCAGATGTTTCGAAGATAGGTCCACTCCCATTCATTAAGTCAAATGAAATTGTATTGTATCTTTACTCTTCTGGTGTAAACAATTATGTATAGAAGATACTGATCAGATTTTAGATCTGATAGGGAGTCTGTAGTTTAACTTTTTGGTGGTGGCCAGCATATCCTTAAATGCTGAAGAATACAAACTTGCCTATTTCAAAAAAAAAAAAGATAAAGGAAAGGGAGTGGCAATAGAAATTTATATATACAACATTTTCCATTTTCATCATCTTCAATATATATAAAAAAGAAAAGTTTTGATTATAGAAATCATTAAATCTGTCCAAAATTTCTCCCTAATTTGGTCGAAGTATCCAAAACTGGTTGACCAAATTGGGTACGAATCCCACAGCCACACCCATGTTGTGCCGACATGGGTGCGGCACCGAAAGTGAAGAGGTCCGAGCAACTTAGATGCCTAAGCTTGGTTAGTCATCCTTCCAAATTTTTGATATGGATATATGCTGATAATTTTGATTTCAGTTTTCTTAGTTTGTTCTAATGTGATATATATGGGTTTAGATCTTTTGTGGATTTACTAAGTATACCCGCTCGATCAGGTGTTTCATCTTCAGCAGATTGCGAGGATCAAATATCAGAACTTGAAAGTCTTCTTGATTCCCAGGTAATCTTCTGGCAAACCCTGTCACTTTATTGCAGGTGGGTATGTCTCTTAGCCCTAGTTAGAATAGTGGTTCCTAATGTATCAGTATATTGTTTTTCTTCTTCTATAGGTATATACACTCGAGAACAGGATGGAGCTGGATGAATTTGTTCCCTCTGCTAAGGAGACTTGTAAATTCTATAATCCAATAGTGTTTTCAAATACAGAATTAAAGGCAAAGTTGGAATTTTCATGGTCAAAGGTAAAAGCTCATATGCAGATATCATATCAAATAGGACAGTGTAGGATATTATTGTTAAATAACTGATATAGCCCTTACATTTTACTTTATCTCCATTTGGCTCTTAATGCTTATTTTTTTCTTTCATATCCCCAATTCTTTAGATTTTGAAATCAAGGGCAACCTTTTTCATTGTTCACTATGAACAAAATATTATTTTAAGGGAGCAGTGAACGTTTAGAAATAGGAAAGAAAAATTGAGAGAATGTGTAAAGACAATTCTCTTATACCTAAAAGCATTTATGCACATTTTACAATATATACATCCAATAGAAGACTTCACATATTATATATGTACATTCTTAATAGCTAACTGCTCTTCTGAAGTTGGTGCATATATATCGTATGTAGCTAACCCGTTATATATATAATTAGTTCATGACCAACAAGGAACTTGGTGAATATTTTGCAAGTTTGTCGTTTGATTAGGCAAACTTAGTGATAGTAATTTTTCTTTGGTAAAATTATAGTCAATTTCGACGTGCTTGGTCCTCTTATAAAACACAAGATCAATGCAACATGAAGCCCGACTCAGAACTTCAAGAAAATTTGACCAAAAAAGGGAACACCCAGCTTCTGTCTCAAAGGAAGGACTCACAAGCTGGAAAACCTGTTAAAACTCGCTGAGAAAATTGCCAGAAAACCTATCAAAAAATTGAAAGTTATCGGAACTTGAAGAAAATTGTATGGGTGAGCTTGGAATATCCCGATGACCCTGATAGGAAAAAGGATTGATCGAAAAGGTGGCCGGTAACTGGCTCACACGTATGCCGCATGATGTAGATCTCGCCATAGAAGATTGCTTCTGATGGCGTGTGGGAGCCCGTGCAATGGTTTCTATCTGTGGGGTTTTGTGGGTTATTGTTGCAGGAGAGTGAGGGACCCCGTGGTGGTGGTGGTTTTCGTTCAATACTGACAACATGAAGTTGACACAAAACAACCCAAGAAGGTTGCCAAAATTTGATGCACAAAGACTGTCTTGACTAAATTTTCTTGCCTGATGTTCCCCACAAACGCTCTATAATCTTTGGGCCTAACTCAACTCAAAATCTAACTAAAGGGGTGAGGATTGCCAAAGATCATATAAAGAGACCAGATTATCCTCATCCTTCTGATGTGGGACTCAACAATAACAAAAAGTAGGGAGCATTGTGGACACTTACTTGACATGTTATGGTAAAAGGAAAGACAATGAAAAAAACGTAAAGTTTTGCGAGTTGGGTTTAGTTTTTGGGAAGTTGTCTGTAGGTATTATCTTAATTTTGTTTTATTGCAGACCTACTAGATGGTTTTGGGTGCTTGAAGTTTACTGAATGATAAGGGTCCTCAATATCTTGAAGTTTTCATGTGTTCCTTGCACAGTTCTTTCTATGCTTGCAGTAGGTTTAAATGGTGGTGTTTTCAAAACTTAAATGACATCTTGTTTTGTTGAACTCCAGGAACGTCAAGCTCAGGTCCATAAACTTCAAACTTCTGTCTTACTTTTTCTCTTCTCATTTACCCGAATGATGTAGTGATGCCCTTGTTTATGTACTTAGATATTGGTAAAGATTTGCTTACTTAGTAATCTTGAGTGCTTTTTGCATTATGCAGTACTTGTTGACACAGTTCCCCATATGAATAATATGCTTCTTTGGAACGTGGCGTGATAGAATGTTTCTCTAAACTCAAGCCCTTGTACTTAATTCACCACATTTTCATGAACAGTTTGATGCTGCATTAGCTGAATTGAAACTGTCACTGCCAAGTCAGTACAAAGATACAGATGATATGTATAAGAAGCTTCAGAAGAGATTGTCCAATTGTTATGCAAAGATATTGTGTTGCCTTGAAAATCTAGGCATCATTTGTGCTTATGAGGTATGATTAAGGTTTCATGATCTGTTATTTGTTTTCATTTATTGGTAATTATATACAAATTAGTTGAAGGGAAGGCGGGCAACTAACTCCACATATGGTGAGATTACTTTCATTTTCTGTTTCTATTTATTGAAGCATACACATTCATGTTACGCCACAAATATATATATGCATAAATTATTCCTTCCTTTCTGTAAAGAGTAAGAGACACTTAGGCCTCTCTTACGTGTAGCACTGAGAAGCACTTTATTAGTCAGGGTTTGAATCCAACTAATATTAATTCATCTACGTGGCACTTTGAATTGCATTATTAACAACTAAAAGAACTGGCTGTAATTTTGGTTTGCTGGTTCTGTCTATTTTTAAGCTTGAACTTGCAGATTGGATTGGTCTTTGTCCAACTGATCATCTTCTCTGCCTGAACTAAGAGGGGGATGTCCATTTCATAAAATATGATCTTACTACCTGCTACTTTACTGGACACAATGAGAAATAGAATATGCATGTATAATCAAGGCCACAGAATTTGAATTCTCAATATCTATGTGATTGATTCTAACTATATACACAATATCCTTAACACTCCCCCTCAAGATGGTGCATACAAGTCGTACGTATCAAGCTTATTACATATGTAATTAATTCGAGAACCAGTAAGAGATTTGGGCGAAATGTTTGCATACCGATCATTTGACTTCAGGAATTTGTGAGAATGTCTCCTGAGAGTATCCTTACTCTCACAAAGTGACAATTGATCACTATGCTTAGTTTTCTCATCAAACAGGCATCGATACAATATGAAGAGCAACTTGATTATTACGCACAAGTTCAGTCTCGTTAATTTGTCCAAACTTCAATTCTTTAAGCATGGTTTTATCCAAACTAGTTCGCAAGTTGCCACATCCATCATTCGACTCTTTGCTTCTGCATTAGAATGTGCAACAACATTTTGTTTTTGTGTTACCAAGACACCAGATTACCTCCAACGAGAATACAATATCTACAAGTAGACTGCCTATCAAAATGTGATCCTGTCTAATCTTCATCTGTGTATCCAATAGTTTGCTCATGGCTTCAATCCTCAAAGACTAATCCTTTCCCTGGGGATTGTTTTATGTATCTAAGAATACTTACTAATGCATCCTAATCCTATCACATTGGGAGTTTATAAACTGACTTACAACATCACCGAAAAAGTAATATCAATCGAGTCACTGTAGGTAAATTACTTACCAACCAGGATGGGGGACTCCCCACTGATGCATTCCGGTCCATGGGGATGGTAGTGGGTCTACACTCTATCATTCCCGTCTCTCCAAGGAAGTATAGAGCATACTTGCGTTGTGAGATGAAATTTTTTGATTTGGACTGAGCGATCTCAATGCCTAAGAAATACTCCACTATGCCTAAAGCCTTTGTTTGGAAGTGCTGAAAGAGATGTTGCTTCAATTTAACTGCACAAGCAAGTCTTTTTACATCTTCTCTTGTTTGCGTGAAAAACACTTTATTCCTGTAAGTCTGTCGGGTATGGTTTCTGCAAGAGTTAATTCATGGAATCCCAGCTCAAAATCTGCCTTCTTCATTTACTAATTAAAAAAAAAAAGAAGCTGGTGCTTTTGATTTTTCCATCTTAACTTATATTAATGAGCATCCTTGTTTCTCTTACCATTATTTATCACTAATATCTTCTGTCCGAAAGCAGAAGTGGAGTTCTTTTCATAGAAAGTTTAGGAAACCTATTGGATTATCTTCCAAAGTAGCAAATCATAGTAAGTAACTAGGAAAGCCTAAAAGAGTTAAGTCTTCACCAAAACCATATGGAAGGTCTTTTTCTCCGATTAATGTACTTGAAATCTTTTTCACTGTGTGCTCGCTTGGACTCCATTCAATTTGTTAGAATATGAATAGGTTTATACAATCCTATTAGAATAGGAATAGTTTATACAATACTATTAAAATAGGAATAGGTTTATATAATCCTATTAGAATAGGAATAGGACTACTAAATAGTATCCTATTTGGTAAAGGATTGTATTCTATGGTCTATAAATAGGGTCTCATGTAATAATGTAGATACAACAACAATTCAATATTATTTTTTCCCTATATTTCTCACATGGTATCATAGCCTCTACGATCTTGGTAAACAATCAAAGAGCTTCAGCTGTCGGCGGGTGGCTATTACTCATATATGCCGCCCGTCTGGCCAATGATTATGTTAGCAAAAGTTGGGTCACCGTGTATCTTTCTAGTGACTATTTTTCCATATTTAATTTTGTAGCACCGTCCCATCTTTCCGGTGATTACTTTTTCATATTTAATTTTGTAGCACCGTCCCATCTTTCCGGTGACTACCTTTTTTTGCATATCTGATTTGCGTAGCACCGTGCATCTCCCGGACTACTTTTCATAATGAATTTGTGTAGTACCGTGGATTATTTTTTTTTCCGAACTATTTTCTCATATCTGAGTTGCATAACATCATGTGTCTTTTCAGTAACTTAGATTTTATTTGCATAGTTCCATTCGTCTTTTCCGGTGACTCCTCAAATCTGATTTGCGTAGGGTTGTGCCATCATTCCAATCCTACCTATATAATTTCTCTTTTTCATTAGGGTCGTGCCATCATTCCGACCCTACCCATATTATTTCTCTTTTTTTTGTCAATGGGGTCGTTCCATCAATTTGAACTATCCTATATAATTTCTATTTTCTAGTTGGATCGTGACATCATTCCGACCCTACCTATATAATTTTATTTCTTAGATTGTGACCATTTTTAGCCATCAAATCTAATACTATGGCATATGAGCATGTTCCAATATTTTTTTTGGTGACTTTCTTATTTAATATTAACTCATCCATTGATGCCAACATGTTCCATATACTTTATATTAGATTTGAGCACTTCGTTGCTCAGGGGAAGTTTAGTAGCCTTGTATGTCGATTGTGTTGTGTCGTCGATTTTGTTGTGTCTAGAACAATTTTTTCTCAAGCTTGGGTTGGGAAGTTCAACACCAACATTATGAATCAAATTCAATATTTCATGCGAAGATTAAGCACATTGAGATTTACTGGCATTATGCATCAAATTCATCAAATTCAGTATTTAATGAGAAGACAAGAACATTAAGATTGACCGTCAATTTTGTGAAGTCTGCAAATATCTCACCAAGCCCCTCATCGGTCCCCGTGTTAATTACATTTGTAACAAGCTAGATGCATGAATTGTACGCACTAGCTTGAGGGGGAGTGTTAGAATATGAATAGGTTTATACAATCCTATTAGAATAGGAATAGTTTATACAATACTATTAAAATAGGAATAGGTTTATATAATCCTATTAGAATAGGAATAGGACTACTAAATAGTATCCTATTTGGTAAAGGATTGTATTCTATGGTCTATAAATAGGGTCTCATGTAATAATGTAGATACAACAACAATTCAATATTATTTTTTCCCTATATTTCTCACACAATTGATGAACTCAGCATCCCTGCGTTTTGTGGTTACCTATGGAACATTTAATTGGTTCTAAGTTTTGGGTCTATTCCGGACTATCAGAACTTATATTCTAAGCTGTGGGTATCTCTACCAATTTCTATGTTTTCTTCAACAGTTCTGCATATCATGTCTGACGCTCTTTTTAGATCTATCTAATATATGTTGGAATTTCTTATTTCTGGCTGTTTCTCCTCCTCATATTATAGGCTGTTAAAATCTGCTTGGAAAATGTGCCTAATGACAAAGATGAAAATGAGATTCTAAGGACAAGTTCTCTACAACAGAGATACTTTTTGGAGGAGGCATTGTCAATTGTCCAGGAATCAATGCCACAAGGTACCTGAGTTTGTTCTATGTATTGCTTATGCAGATATGTGGCCATTGCTGACCTGTTTGTTGTTATCTTTATCAATTTTATTTTAATGTTTCATTTTTGGGTTCTCCAATTGCAAACCTGCATATTTGATCATCCGGCCAGTGGATCTTGAGTTACCATTCTTTTTGGTGTAAGGTTTGTTGCGGTGAGTGAGGGGTTGACATACTTCTTGTCAAGAATCTTTTTCTTTTTATCTCAAGTTGGTTTACTGAGGACATGCTCCTAGATAGGAGGGTATGGAGGTGGGGTATTGGGGTAAAAGGTTTGTAGGCAGTCGAGCATTGGCTGGTTTTCCTTACCAGTTGTATTATTACTATTCTTCTATTATCTCTGCGATTTTATTACCATTTGTTGTTTCCGTTGGCTTTGGTTTTATCTTAGTATTGCGTTGTCATTGTTCTTTTTTCTATTATTTTCAACGTGGCTTATTTACTACAGTATTTCCTTTTCAAACCTGCTTTGAATTGTTTTACTTGAGCTGTGGTCTTTTGGAAACAACCTCTCTACCTTCACTAGGAAGGGATGAGGTCTGCATACACACCACCACGCTTCCCAGAGTGCACTTGTGGGATTACACTTGGTATGTTGTTGTAGTTGTAGTAGGAGTATTCATTCAGTCCTTCTTGTTTCCTCAGTTTGCCTTGCATACATATTACGTTTTAGTATCAGGAGCTCACACGTTTCTTCAATTGATTGTATGGTAATGTCCTCTTTTCTTTTTCGAATAGACCACCTATTACGAGGTCATTTCTTGCTCTCTTTATTATTACGCCATAAATTACATATTTCTTTCTATTTACACACAGATCGTTTATCCCTATATGCTACTTCTTTTCTCTGTACTGTGGACATTATTGGATCAAGATCATTATGTTTTTTTAGAAGTTTCTCCTATGTCAAACAATTTATCAAGCTAGGACAGCTATATATGCTATATATCTATTTGTCCTTATTTGTTCCTGAAAAAAAGTAGTTAAAACTAAACCCATTACTGTTTTAAGTATTATTGTGTTACAATTTATTCTGAGCAATGATAAAATTGTATCTTGGTCGGTTTCCCGTGATGTGTGATTTTCTGTTGATTGGTTATGCTTGTATGGCGCAATCAGTGTGAAAACTGCTAGAATGGCTTCTGGTTGGACTTCTTAATTCTTGTTTGTTATGCAGTAGATCACATTTGAATTTTCCTGTCAATCCAGCTGAATTGACTATTGCTATAGTAACACAGTAAAAGTTCCAACTTTTGAGTTCTTTGCAAGTGTTGATTTATTCTCATTTCATCAGACTGTGAGAGTCTCTTCGATGTTGGATATGACTTGTCAGCAACTCTGTCAATGGGCCATATATCTTCAAAACTGCAAGTGCTTCTTGAAAATTTTCAACTCCTTGGGTAATGAACTCGACATCTGATTCTATCACCAAACTTGTAACTGTCGTTAGATGCATCTTGTACGTATCTCTTTTCACAAACTTGAGGTTCTGACTTTTGGATGCAGGAAAGCCACACAAGTACGCTGTCTCATTTTTGTTGAAAGAATTATAACAGCTAAGGTAATTGAAAGAGTTATGAAGAAAATGACCTGGTTTTCACATTTCACAATAGCATATTTGACTGGAACAAACACATCTGTCGATGCTCTGACACGAAAAGCGCAAAAAGAAACCTTGGGATCTTTTATCTCTGGAAAGGTAATTACATATATACATAAAACATTACATTATATTTGACATAAATACTTTCTTGCGAGTCCCTTTAACTAGCTTTGATCTTAATGTTATATGTCCCCCCTGTTCCCTTGTCATCACAGGTCAATTTATTATTTGCCACTGATGTGGTTGAGGAGGGAATTGATGTGCCACACTGTTCCTCTGTAATACGATTTGATTTACCAAAGACAGTTCGTAGTTATGTCCAATCTAGGGGACGTGCTCGTCAGACTGAGTCTCAGTATATACTAATGCTTGAGAGGTGAAGCAACTTGCATATCTGACCTGATTTTGGCATTCATAAATCTATTTATTTCAAGTATATAACCTTCAGAATGATTTCAGAGGAAACAAGAAGCAGAGGGAGCAGATGTTCGATATTATTAGGAGTGAATATTCTATGACAGATACAGCTATAAAGAGAGATCCTGATGATTCTGTGGTGAAACCTTGTGTTGTGAAGGAAACTAAAGCATATTATGTGGAGGCAACTGGAGCATCAGTAACTGCAGATTCTAGTGTCAGTGTCTTGACTAAATATTGTGAAATGCTCCCTGGAGATAAGTATGAATTCTCATGTCTTCAACTAAATATTGTGTTCACTGGTGCATCTTGTTTTATGTATACAAACCAAGTTATGGTTAACACTGGAATCCAGGATCCCCTATTAGATTAAAATGAGTTTTGTTGTTGTTACCTGCTCAGAGCCGTTTGGAAATGAATGAATCGTTTTGGAAGGATATAGAAATTAATTCTAGAACAAATGGGATATATGATGTAATCGTTTTGGTATTGAGTTCAAGCAGCATCTAGGTTGAAGCTATTATCATTAATCACGGTCAACCTTCAGTTTCCTCATTCATTGTTTGCTTCAAAATTTTGTATTAGTAGCTGTTGGCTTCAAAATTTTGTATTAGTAGCTGTTGGCTTCCAATGTCTGGCCCAGTTCCTTCTGCCTCGACATGAACCCTAGGATCAGTTAGTTATGCTTTGGCCTGTCATATACAAATAGCCAGTGAAGTGATACACTGAGTATAGCAGGTTTGTGTATGGGGTTTAGGTTGGATATGGTCTATTTACATCTCATATTGGACCATCGTCGGGTGATACTAGTGTTTTCATATTCAAAAAGACTTCCCAGATTCAAGGGGTCATATACAACAATACAGCTTGTGTGCAAAAACCAAGTTTTCTGCTTATCATAATCTACGCTTCTTTAAGATGCATATTACTAATCTGAAAAGAAAAAAAAAGAAACGAGAAAGTAACTTAAAGAAAATTATAACAGTAAATCTGTGATAATGGAAAAGGGAAATATGGGTTGTAGCTCCAGACTACTCACTACTGTGTACTAATGATGTACTGCCACTAAAGTTTAACCAATATATTAGTTTTGATCCTCATATTTGATGTACTCTATTATTTTATCAGATTCCTATGTCATGTTCCTATCATTTGGCGGTGTCAACATTTCCTGATTTTAAGAGTCAAGATGAATCATACACCTTTAGTCATATCCATATACAGAACACATACAGAAGTGTAGTACAGATTCACCTATCTGTCTCCTCCTCTCTCTGCTGTGCTGAATTTCTCCCCCTTACCACTTCAAACCTCAATTACTGGATCCTCTCCAAATAAATTTGTGGGCGTACATCATGTAGACACTTCTTCACCAACAAGGTGTTATATTTTCAGCCAATGGATTATGGATGTCATAGTTGCTCTCAGTATTAAGCATTCATTAGGTTTAAATGCTCCATGCCGTGTGAAAATGTTTCTCTTGGCTTTATGTTCTTCTCTTTACATACAAATTTGATACTTCTTCACACGTCCCTTCTTTTCGCTCATATTCCAGTTTAAGGGTATGCATAAAATGAAAGGATGGTATCTTTATCCGTTTGTTGTCTAAATATGATAATTGTTTCGCTCGACAGGTTCTTCTCTCCAAAGCCAGTGTTTCAGTACATTTTGTCTGGAGAGTTGTACCGGTGTAAGTTGAGATTACCTCCAAATGCAGCTTTCCAAACGATTGTTGGTCCAGAATGCAGGAGTTCTCAACTATCAAGGCAGCTTGTCTGCTTGGATGCATGTAAGAAGCTGCACCTGATTGGTGCTCTCAATGATCATCTTCTTCCTTTCAATGAAAAACCTCCCCGAGGTGATTCTGATGTGCAGGACAGAAAATTAGGGGCAGGTAAACTAGAACAAGCTTTTCACTTCTGACCTCTGTCTTCTCTGCTTTTAAGATCATCACATTACACTGTAGCAGCACTTAATGGGACTAGAGGCTATCTGAAATGCACTTGACAGGGTGCTTTTATCTATTCTTCTTTACCAAGTTGTTAAATATAAGATGCCAAATCTATTTCTTTTTGAAATGTGGGCGAACTTCGGCCAATCTTAGAACAACTTTTTTAGGGATGACAGCTCGTGGGTTCTTATAGTATTTGTAAAGAACGGAGATGCATTAATGACTTAATGATAACAGAAGACAAGGACACACCTTTTATAGGTGTGAGAAACAATAGGCAGATACTTCTTTAATTGTAGGACAATGAGAGTGTTTGTACTGGCTCAAAAGCTGGTCAAGCAGCTTAAAAACACTTTTTGGCTTGCTCAGTGTTTGGCAAACTCAAAAGGTGCTTTGAAACCAGATGTTTTTTTCATGACTTGTACTCTAAACAAAGTCTTGACCGACACCCAATGACCCAATGCGTTACTTGACTGAGTAAACTGGCCTGACTGTTCTAACCTGTACCTTCATATCACATACCCCTCATGCATATAAAAATAAATAACTTCACTCTTTGTTAGAAATTCCAATCCAAACATTCTCGAAATAATCCAAATAAAGATTAAAATTTATAAATACTGGAATATACTTAAAATAATCCCAAGTAACATGATCAACCATAACCCAACTAAAAATACGTCTGTGAAGCTTCTACTGGAGTGCTAAGAGGAATGCACAGGACATAGATTTCCTAGCTGATCCCCAAAACAAATGCTGGATAAATGAATAATTGAATTAATGAATGAAATTGTCTAACTGAAAGAGAAGCAACTCAACGGTCAAGGACAGAGCTCACCAAATCAACTTCCTGAATCAGCAACCTAGCTTGTAGTCTGCTTGTCTATGAAATCTGCATCTACATTCACCCAGCAATCTTTCATGCCTTCTAGCAATTAAAACTCACATATCATTGGAGACTTCTACATGCATTCTCAGTGAAATTGATTTCGTTTCTTTTTTTTGGATAAAGTAAGCAGTCATGGAAGACATCAAGGAACAAGAAAGTAAGTTTTTACCCTTAAAGAGACTCTAAAATTTGGACCACCGTTAAGCTGCACTTGCTGTCATGTCTAGTAGATGCTCAACGTGGATTTTCAACTTATTGTGATTAAATAATTATTTTTTCTTATCAACATATTTTTAGGAACAACAAAGTTGAAAGAATTACATGGGACAGCTTGTATTAGTGCATTATCTGGGTCATGGGGAAATGATCCTAATGGAGAAGTATATCAAGTGTATAAAATGAACTTCCCTTGCAACATCAAGGAAGTGAAATATTCCAGTTTTATCCTTTTGCTTCAATCAGAACTTGATTACGATGTGGGAAATGTGGAAGTGGAGCTTTTTTTAGTTTCCAAGTTTGTCGAATCCTCTGTGTCGCATTGTGGGAAAGTACATTTGGATTCCCAACAGGTTGGAACCTAGTCAAACTATTTATGAGCTTTTTATAATTCAATCATGTTAGCATTTGCATTTCGTATCTCATAAGCAGTATAACATTTTCATTGTCAGGTGGCAAAAGCAAAAATATTTCAAGAACTATTTTTTAATGGGCTGTTTGGTAAATTATTTATTAAATCATCGTGTGGAAGGAAATTTCTGCTTGATACAGAAAGTTCTTTGTGGGAGCCATCGAACATGTACTTGCTTCTACCGCTGGATCCTTTAGATTCAAGTTGTGAACCCTACAGAGTTGATTGGGAAGCAATTGAATCTTCTGTTTCAGTTGTGGAATTTTTGAAAAAAAATGCGTGGTTAAGCAAGGAGAAATCTGAAGCTAAACGGAAGAACTCCTTAGTTGATAGGACTGCATCTTTTCTGGAAGATATTGATCAAACCGATTTGATTCACTTTGCCAATATATCAATCTCAAGAAGCAAGATTATGGACATGGTTGTTGTGGCCATTCATACTGGAAGAATTTATTCTGTTCTGGATGCTGTTGCCAATTCTTCCGCAGAGAGCCCCTTCGAAGTAGATTCAGAAGCTACTGTAGCCCCCTTCTCATCTTTTGCTGACTACTTCCATAAAAAGTGGGATTCTTTTTTTTTTAAACCTAAATTACTGTTTCTTGTTTAATGTTTGAGAAGTCACGCATAATTTAAAATATTGTTTTGTTTGTTTATTAGGTACGGGATTGTTTTAGTGTATCCTGGACAGCCTTTGTTGCTACTGAAGCAAAGCCATAATGCATACAATCTTCTCGTGGATTTTAAAAAGGAAGGTTTGTCAAGTTATTGCCGATTCCTAGTCATTCCAAGTGTTCTTTACATGCAATCTCTTTTGAAAATTTATATCGTTTTTAGAAGTTTAAGACATACTAGCATATATTAAACTTCACAATTACAAATTTCTAGGTGGTTTTGTTGTTGTATACAACAGAAGGAACTAGCAAACAGTTTTTTTTTTTTTTTGAGCAAGGTTAAGTTATATTCCTCAGCAATGTGGGTGTGGGTATGCTGTCAACCTTCAAAAAAATTACAAGTAATCATAATTGCAGAGAACCGAAGAAGTCTATTAGCTGTTCTACCTCATCTATACCCTCCTCTTTACACCAAAGATATAAAGTATTAATGTAGTTTTCTTTTATTTTCTGCATTGGATTAGTAATATTCTCAAAACATGTATTGTTTCTTTCCTTCCAGACTGACCACCATATGCAAGAAGGGACTAGGCTCCACCATTTTTTCTGTTTTTTACTCCCACCTCTTCTCATCCAGCAGGTTAGAAGATCTGCCGTATGCTCAGGCATCACCCATGGTTTTTGGATGAGATTAAGAAACATATGCCACACCTGAGAAGTCACTCTACAATGGAGGAACAAATGGCTATTTGTTTCCTCCTTTTCCTTGCAAAAGAAGCACCTAAAGACAATCTTAAAACCTTTCTGTTTCAGTTTCTCCAGAGTGAGACATGCTCTTCTACATACCTTCCATGTGAAAAGATAAAGAGAAAAGGGGATAAAGGTCCCCTCGTCTTTGACCTCTGTATGATGAGAAGAAGCCACATGGGCTTCTGTTGATCTTATGCACTGTCTAATCCACTTCAGCCATTTTGGTCCAAATCCTATCCTTTGCAACATATTGATCAGAAAGTTTCAATTCAAATGATCATATGCCTTCTGGATATCCCGTTTACATAAGATCCCTGATTGTTTATCTCTCTCCCTAGAGTCAACACATTCATTGGCTATCAATACTGCATCCATGATCTGCCTATTCTTGATAAAAGTCACTTGTTGTTTGTCCACTAGCTTATGTATCACTTTCTTCAGTCTTTCAGCCAATAGTTTTGCAATTATCTTGTACACTCCTATTACTAGACTTATTGGAAGTCATTTAGTTCCACAACCCCTATCTCCTTGAGTATCAAGGCCACAAAAGTAGTTTATACTCTTCTCAATCACCTTATAGAAGTTTTGAACTACTGCCACCACTTCTTTTTTGATGACTTCCCAACACTGTCTAAAGAAAGCCATGGATAAGCCATCTGGGCCAGGGGCCTTGTCCCCCAGCACACACTTTGATGCTTTCTAGGATTTCATGTGCTTCAAAAGGGGCCATCAGTTGGTTTTTGTCATTTTCATCAATCATAGGGCACTCTCTCATTTCTAAGTCTGGTCTCCATTCCTCAGTTTCAACATATAACTTCTCATATTACTCTATGATCTCCTTTTGTTATCTCAGCAGGCTCTGTCACTAGCTCCTGCCAGACTTTAATCTTATCAACAGTGTTGACTCTTCTGTGTGCATTTGCTGTTTTGTGGACAAATCTTGCAAATAGGCTAATTGATCTCAGCAACTGCAAAAAGACATTATCATGCATCCTTAATAATCTCTTTCTATATACTGGATATTGCTATTCTATTGCTGTTGTCACTAATGCTTTAATCATTTAAACAAATTAGGTCTTGTAGTATATCCAACTGAATTTACTTTAGGCTGTTGTGGACTTTCTGCTGGAATTTCATGCGGGATTAGTAATTTGTAAACATCTGCTATAGAACTTGTTGTGAAAGCATCTCTACAATCATACATTTTACATTTTTAAATGGGAATAGAAGTTCACCACTTGAAGATAACCACTCAAGCTCAACTTGCTAAAGTTCTACCTGAGTTCTCTAGAAAGAATTGATCTACATTGAACTTGTCACTGCTACCTAGTGAGTTCACTGTGCTAAGTGTTTCGGATTACATGAATCTGATGTTCGGGTATTATTTAAGCAGGTATTTCATGTGGACCGAAATCAAAAGATAGTACAATGGTGGTTCAAAAGCCACTGAATAATGTTCACATGCCACCAGAACTTCTGGTCTGTTTTGACATTCGGTTAGACATCTTGAAATCCTTCTACTTGCTACCATCATTAATGCACCGACTGGCGTCCCTGATGTTGGCTAGCCAGTTGAGGAAAGAGATATCTAGCCATTCAGGCGACTTACATATATCAAGCTCATTGGTTCGTCCTATCATTTTCTCAGCTAATTAGATGACTTACACTTGGCATTTTTCTAACTAAATGTCTTTCACGGTCAGATTCTGGAAGCTCTTACAACTCTCAGATGCAATGAGAGTTTCTCCATGGAACGTCTGGAGTTGCTTGGAGATTCAGTTCTGAAGTATGCTGTTAGTTGTTACCTCTTCCTTAAATATCCCAAGAAGCATGAAGGGCAGCTAACTAATGAACGTTCACAGGCTATTAGTAACTCAGCCCTCCATAAATTGGGAACTAATCAACATTTGCAGGTATGTAAAGCTCTGTCTCTGTACTTCAGGAAAAAGAACTACTTGAAGACAATTTCTTAAATCCAGTCAAGAATGTAAATATATAATATCTTAACTAGCTCATTTTTTAACTTTATTCTTTAGGTAAAAATGAAACTAGGTGTCGTATATTTCGTTCTCCAGCTAAAATGGTCACTGATGTATGGTATGACTGAGTATAAGATATTGACGTCACTATTATGTGGTAGTGCAAACAAGCTTACTGAAAATCAGGTTTGCTTGAGATGGGTTCTTCTTTTTGGTGTGTGTCTGTGTGGGGTGGGGAGTATAACTTGTTTTGTTTGGTTCAGTTTGTCCAAATTCGAGGTGTACTGTCGGCAACATTTCGTCGTGGATAGTCTTCAAGGACAACATTTATTTTGCTTGTGTTAGTGGAATCCTTCTTGTTTTGTTGATGATTCTTCAAAGAAACGTGGATGTTGTATCCTTTCCACTTCACTGAAGCTTACTTTTACACTCGTCTGCTTTTAATCATGCTTTACCTGTCTAATTACAGGGTTATATACGGGATGGCGCATTTGATCCACGCCGATGGACTGCTCCTGGGCAGCTTTCCCTGTGGCTTTGTCCTTGTGAACACAGGGTTGAAACTTCACAAGTGCCTTTGGACAAGAAGTTTCTGACTGAAGATCCCAAAGTAGTAGTTGGAAAGCACTGTGATAGAGGACACAGATGGATGGGTTCAAAAACAATATCTGATTGTGTTGAAGCGTTAATAGGTGCATATTACGTTGGTGGTGGGTTTGTTGCTGCCCTCAAATTGATGAAATGGCTTGGTGTTAAAGCTGAGCTAGAACCTTCATTAGTAGAAGATGCGATCAATACTGCATCTCTTTATTCTTATACCCCTAAAGCTAAAGATATTGAAGACCTTGAGTTGAAGCTTGCCTATAAATTTTCTATCAAGGGACTGCTTTTAGAAGCTATAACACACGCTACAGTTCAAGAGCTGGACGCTGGATACAGTTATCAGGTTGGTTGAAGAGTAATCCCTAATTTTGATATAATTATCGATTGATACTGATTATACATCATATTAAACATGTTTCTCTTAAGAAATTACATTGTTGTCAGCTTAGATTTTTTCTTTTTGTCAAATCCGTGACAGAGGCTTGAATTTCTTGGCGACTCAGTACTGGACATTCTCGTTACCTGGTACCTTTACCAGAAGCATAAAGATATTGATCCTGGTGAACTAACAGATCTGCGTTCTGCTTCTGTCAATAATGATAATTTCGCTTATGCTGCTGTGAGAAGGAATCTTCATGTCCACCTTCAACATCATTCTGGATGTCTTGAAAGTGAAATATCATTGTTTGTGAAGTCAGTCTCTAATTCTGATTCGCTCCAAGGAAACAAAGCCCCAAAGGTTCTTTTACTGTTGCTCCACTGACATGTCACTGTTACCATATGTTATTGATCTCAATACCAACAGTAGACTTGAACGTGTCCTTAGGATACAACATTGTTAAACATATGCCTCATTAATCCCCGATTATCTGTAAAATGCTTAGAGCAGGCTTTTTGTATTCATGGGATATTAATTTGTCATAGGTACTTGGAGATTTGGTGGAGAGTATTGCTGGAGCAATACTTATTGATACCAAGCTTAACATGGATGAAGTTTGGAAGATCTTCAAGCCACTTTTGTCTCCCATCGTGACTCCTGATAAGCTTGAACTACCTCCATTCCGTGAGCTCATAGAATTATGTGACTCACTTGGCTACTTCTTTAAAGAACATTGTGTGTTGAAGGGGGATACCGTGAATGCTGAGCTTAGGTTACAGCTGAAAGATGATCTGCTGGTCGCTGAGGGATCTGGACAAACTAGAAAAAATGCAAAGGCGCAAGCAGCTCTGAAGTTACTGAAGAACTTAGAGGTATGTCATAGACAGGAAGATGATTCTCATCCTATGTATGGTCCTTTTTTCTGACATTAATGGGCCATAATTCGTGTCATTGGAACATCCTTAGAAAGATGAGAAGAGAGAATGTTAAACTACTGGGGTTGTAATGTTAAACTTTCTTGTCATGAAAGGTACAATTGCAACTACTGGGGTTGTAATGTTAAACTTTCTAGTCAGCAGGCCATTCTCTCTTTTTTTTAATCATTTTGTTTCTGAAATTGATTTTTCTTTTCTGGGTTCAAGTGGAGACTAATGAGTTGGTTGCCTTCTAAGTCATCTGATGTCTATCAAAATACTATAGCTAGAAAGAGTGCGGAAATAACGAGGTGTTTAAATTATTATTTTTTATCAGAATTAGCTTATGAAGTTATTCTTTGCAGTTTTTCGTAATTTGGAAATAGAATTTTCTGCTTTTAGTGGATTCCCTGGAGTTGCTAACAAATTTTGTTGATAATAATTTATGTGCTTGCATGCATTATACATTGCTGAAAGATCAGTGACTAACTCACCATAGATCTGTTTTACATGGTGTGATAAGTTGAAACAAAAACCCCGCTTGCTTGATAACACTACTTTATTCTCTGTTATGACCATTACAATCAATGTTGAACTATATTTTGGAAGTTTGCGTCTAGAATTGACTGGGTGAATTCTTTTTCAATTATGTATTGCCGGTTATCCAAGCTTTCAATTGAGTTATTTCTCACATTGACCCTCATTTTCTAACAACAGAAAAAAGGAATTTCATCCAAGAAGAAAAAAGAAGAGGCCAGCTCTGTTGATGTGCCACAATCTTTAGACTTTGATGGTGACATCTGCATCCAAGCAAATACTTCTTGTCCTGATATGGCTTCACGCAAAAAGCAAAAGAAAGTATATTTGAATAAAAAGACGGATGAAGCTCAATCTGTTCCCAGTGACTGCTCCACCAGTGCTAGTTATTCAAATAAGGACATCCAAGGTATGTGCTCGAAGTTACTGTGACAAAACAAAAATTCTGATTTCTTCTATGAATATTGGGGGCCCATATTTTCTAAAGATGTATTATATATATATATATCGCATGTATTGATAAATTTGGAAACAATTTTTTGGGTGGTAAATTTAGTAACTTTTTACCTCATTTAATGGGTGGGCTGTTGTAATGATTAAGAAATGGAATAGTAGTTAGTTATTGTAGCATCCTTTCTTAAGTGACTAGCTATTTTGTTTTCTCATTTATATCTTGGCGATTATCATGAACCCACATTAGTATTCTTATATTTACCTATTTTATTCTCCTTTCACTATTTTAATTCTGAGTCTCCCAAATGGCCAGATCTTTTGCATTTTGCAAAACATATTATTATGTCATTATAAATAGATCAAAATAAAATAAAACTGGTTTCTTCTTTAAATGTCAAGCACTGCAACCAATCAATATTGTTTTAATATCATTATATCAACCAATCAATATTGTTTTTACTTTATTTGATTTTCTAGGGCATATCTGCTAGGATGTAGCGTACAAGAATCTGGAGCTTAATTAGAATAAATATTTTTTTAACTTATGTTTACTTAGATATACAGCCTTCTATATGTAGATGATTTTGTTTGACTCGACAAGATTAAAGGAAAATTGCATACATTGTTAACTAGAGCAAGATATAGTAGTTTTTCATGTAACAGTTAAATTTGAATAATGTTGTTAGTTGAAAGTATGTCTCATCAAGATGAATAACTGAAGTACACTTAGGGTGTGTTTGGTATGGAGGAAAATGTTTCATTTCCATAGAAAATGTTTTCCTGGAAAACAAGTAGATTTTGTACTTATTTTCTCATGTTTGGTTGGTGAGAAAGAAAATATTTTCCGGAAATGATTTTTAGTGTTTGATTTATGAATGAAAAATGTTTTTGAGAGATCTTTTATTTTTACTAGAGTAATAATTTATGAAATTGAAAATATTTTTTAAAAACAAAATTATTATTTTTTTGGGGTGGGGGTGGGGGTGGGGTGAGGAGGGGGTAGGATTGAAAAAATAAAAATTTGAAGCTGATAGTATTTTTAAAAACAAAATTAATTTTTTTGGGGGTGGGGGGATTAGGGATCGGGTGAAAAAATAAAATTTTGAAATTGAAAATATTATTTTAAAATTGATGTTTTTCCCCAAAAAAAATGTAATTTGAAATTGGAGGAGAGTTTTGGAAAATGTTTTCCTTAATTTTTTAAGGAAAGTCATTTTCCTTAATTTTAAGAAAATGAGTTGATTTGGAAAATATTTTCCAAAACTTGTGTCCCAACCAAACATTGGAAAATTAGATAACATTTTTCCTTCATACCAAACACATTCTTAGTTTTTGAAGGTTTCTATTTGAGGAGAAGGGGCCAAACACTTTTGGAAAGGGCTATATGTAAATAAGATAATTATTTTAGAATGTCGAAGTACATATTATTTTGTAGTTACACTAATTATGTTGTTTGAGAGCGGAATAAACTACCATTCTAATATGGTGGCAAGATGATACTTCACAAACATCAATCAGTATCCTTGAAAAGTCCATCAGATTTGAAATTAAGTAGTCCCTCCGCTTCAATCTATTTGTCCGGTTTTAACTTGGCGCGGTGTTTAAGAAAGTGAAGAATAACTTTTGAATCTTGTAGTCTTAAACTATAGATACATAGAATGTACCAAAATGTGTTTTAATCTTGTAGTCTTAAACATATCATGTGGAAAGTTGAAATTAGACACATTCTTCTTGAAACAGACTAAAAAGGAAGTAAGACAAACAAATTGAGATGGAGGGAGTATGATGCATTGTATTGACATTGACACCTAATAGTCGCAGCTCTTCCCTGTATATATAGGTGTTGTGTTCAAATCCTACCCAAGGTCACCCCCTCTTGTTCTTACACCTTCCACTATTCAGACAATATACCCTCCCAAAAGAAGTGATATGACAGGATTTTAGCAAAGGAAACCTTTTTTGATTGCATACTAGTAGAGGGTGATCAATTTCTAGTCACAACTGAATATATATCAAGTGTTGAGGATTTATAGCTTTGCCAATAAAAGTCTAGCGATATTTCCTGTAGTTCTATTACAATTTGCTACATTTCTGTTTAGATCATTATATGCTGAGAAGTGACTTCCTCTGAATATGCTAAAGTGGCTATTTATGCACTGCTTTTATTTACAAGGTAATAAGACTTATTGATTGAAGAGAGAATTTCCTGCATAAAGGATCCATATATGAACCCTATTTTTTGCAGAAGGTTGACAAACATCTGCATTAACTAGACTGCCTCAAGTGCTCTAAACCATTTGCTAATACCTTTTTCCTGAGATTTCAATCTCCCTTCGATGTTGTCTCTCGCCTCAATATCCTCACTCGTCTCCCTTGCTGTTCTTCAGTAGCATGGATAAGGTTAGCTCATTAGTCATAGGTCAATTTCTGCTTCCCATGATCATTTTTACCTCTTATTTCTATACTTGCCTTGGTCCTTCCATTCCCAGCTTCCTCATCATTTTCTCGAAATATTTTATCCTTACAAATACCTTGCTCCCTCTTACCTCTAAAATCTGTCTTCTTCGTCAGATTTGTCCAATGAAGACCCTATCCCAAAGTATCACAATCTGGGGCACACGGTATAGGCACCAATGCCCATTTGCTTCTCTGAGCAGCAGAATAGTGAAGCAATAGTGCTCAAAGTCTTTCCCTTAAGCCTCTCCAGAGCTTCCTGTTTTTTAGCTATATATCAAGTTCTTTCTGTGACAATGTGAAAAGCCCAGCATCCACCTGTCTTCTTGGTGAATCTTGCACCTGTCTCCTTATGAATACAGCAAAAACTTGGATGGAAATTTTTGTCGAGGCAGTTTCCAGAATCTTATAATTCCTTTGCGTAAAAATAATGGTTATCTATCTTAGAGATTTAAATTTTTAATGTAACCATGCATTACTTTATTATGGTTGTTTGTTTTCCTTCTTTTATTTGTTTTATGTCACTCTTTCGGTAAAATAATCAGTCGCTCACCAGTGAAGTTTTGCATAATGAGGGAAAGTAAGTCCTTGAAGTTGAAAAAATTCAAAGTAAATGGAATACCTAGTTCGTTAAGTTTCACCAACACATAATGGGGGCTTCGGAGTCTCTTAACCTTGAATATCCACACTGCTTCACCTTAATTCCATTTCCTAGAAAAGGAAAGTGTGATTCTGAATGCCACAAGTTTCAGCTCCTGAATCTTACTCCTTTTTAACAATGTACATAGTTCTCTGAACATGAAAGATCACAAATATGTTTTTAAACCATTGTAACCACTCCCTGCCCTTTGATTTGACAGAATAATGCCAAAGTTAGTTAACTAAAGAAAAGTTGGTTTTTGGAAGGTCTGGTGATGTGCATCACCTGACAGACTTGTAGATTTAATGGTCTTCTCTGTTTTACTTGGCAGTAATTGGGCCAATCAACATGACAAGGGGTGGACCTCGCATATCACTCTTTGAACTATGCAAGAAACTGCAGTGGCCAATGCCAAGTTTTGAATCAACAGAGCGTACATCCAAGTAAGTAAAAGCAGTTTATGTGCTAACCAGTCTTTCCTTCTTGTTTCTATCAATCTGTTTCCTAGATTGTTGCTTATTGAGTGTAAATTCTGGCCAGATCACTTATTGAATGTGGTGAAGGCTCTGATAAAAGGAAGGTTTACAACACTTTTGCATCTCAAATCTCTCTGACAATACCTGACTATGGTTTGATAGAGCTTACCGGGGATGAAAGAGCTGATAAGAAAAGTTCACTTGATTCAGCAGCACTTCACATGTTATATGAGCTAGAACGAAAGGGAAAAATAGCCATTGGAAATCAATGAATTATCATTAGTGTGAATTCTCACAATCTTACTCTTTAAGGTGTAGAATTGTTAGCATATATCATTTTAGGTCTAGCCCTTGGGTAAGGGAATCCAGAAATTGCTGTGTATGTTGGCATTGAAAAGTAGCAACAAACTTAATAGTTGTGTATCAGGCGGGCATGGTTTCTGTTCCAGCCATTATTGGAAAGCCAATTGAAAATAGGGATGAACTTTTTGAAGTGTATAACGGGGATCGTTCTTATGTCCCCTATTTAAACCTTGATTTAGCTTATCTATTGGGACTTCCTTCTTCATGTGCATCACTTATGTTACATGTGAAACTTCAGGATTGTGTCCTAGAGTTCAAAATCTGTACCTAGTGAACTTTAGGACAGTGTTGAAGTTCAATTCTTACATTGTCTGAGGTTGGATTCCTGCAGTTCTACATTTTACTTTAATTTGTTGCAACTTTTTAAGTTGTTTCATACTTAAACTTGGTCTCAGGAAACACTTCCAACTTTGAGTATGTACATCTAGACCTCAGTGGTCGAAAGAGGGTCTCCTCACCCGTGAAAGAATGGTGTTAGTATCATTTATGAGCATGTTTTCTGCCGTCAAAAATAAAATGCAAATATCAAAACAAGAAATCTTAAGGGAATATCCAAATATTTTTTGAGTGAACTACTTAATTTTTTACCTTCAAAGGCTTACTACTTCAAAATTTTTGATTTCTTGGAGTCTTTGATGTTATCATTTTACAATACTCTGCATTTATAATCATCTGATTCAAATGGATATACTGACATTTTGGATTGTTGAGACATGATTATCAAATTTCAAAAGTAAAGTATTAGAAAGTAGAAGATGAATGGGAAAATGTGGAGTGAATATTCATTTTAAAGAAAAAGATAAAGTTTCACGTGAGGAAGCAAGAGATATATATTCAGGTGAGGGTTAACAAAAAAAAATTGTAGTTCACCCATAAATGGAGGAATTGTCCGTTTTGGTGTTTTTTTTTAGAGAGGATCCATTTTGGTGCCGAACTCACTCTCATTTCAACATTTCTTTGAATCTCCTTGATTTCTTCCATGAATTTTGTTGCATTAGTTTGTTCTCAGTGCATAGCTTAATGGAGGATAAAATAAAATTCTCCTAGAAGAAACTTTCGAAATTGAATTGGTGCTTCAATCGATAGTGGTGATGAAGATGTTGATGAATCTATTCAAAAGGTTTACACAATGGGTCTAACATGAGCCCTCTGTTTGTTGATCTTGAGTACCTGCATCATGCATAGAATGACGTATATTATTAATCTACTTATAAATAGTTCATTTCATACAAATTAATTCTTTGTGATCCTATTATTTAGTCAATTCAACCTATTTATTCTCAAGTCACGTGAACAAATTTAAGTGTACCAACAATAGAAGTGCTAAGTTACAAGTAAAGATGCGAACTTTTTATGCAACTTAAGAAAGTTGATTGTCTATTAATAATATATCCCTTAATAGATATACTCCATTCATTTCTTCTTCTAAAGGTAAAAACAATACAACACATAGAGAAATAATAAATAAAAAATATGGGGAGAGGAAAGATGAAACAAAGAGAATGGAAAACTCACAAGTAATTAACATACTCAAAGAGAAGAAATGGGATCTTGAAAAAAGCTATGGAAATTAGTGTTCTTTATGATGCTCATGTTTCTGTTATCATTTTTGCTAATTCTGGAAATATGCATGAGTTCTCATCTACTCCGTATGTTTATATCTTCATATAATTTGTTTATTTTTTAATTCAACCTTGTTCTTTTTTTTGTCTAAGAAATTTTGGTGTGATCGTTTTGAAGTTTGGTTCATATTTTGGATCAATACCACAAGCTCACTGGGAGAAGATTGTGGGATGTTAAGCATGAGGTAAGCTAATTAAAACTTGGATCAAATTCCATCTTTTCTTTTACCTGTGTGAGTGGGTGGGTGGGGGGTGGGGTGGGGGGAGAGATCAAACAAACCCTAGGATCAAATTCCATATTTTTCTCTTACCTATTCTTGAAAAAGGAAAAAAATCACAAATCCTTGGTTCAAATTCATATTTTTCTTTTACCTATTTCTTGAAAAAGGAAAAAAAAGGGAAAAAAAAATCAAAGAAACACTTGAATCAAATTCCATCTTCTTTTACCTATTGTTGTTATTAAAAAAAAAGGGGGTTGGTGGGGAGGAGTTTAAAGGAACATGTGTATTTTTTTTAAAACAAAGTTAGTTCACTTTAAACCAAATTAGTAAGGTATGAATTAGTAATTTAGGGTTTAGTAATGCACATATTAGTTTTTATCAATTGTTCTTGATGTTTAAAGAAACATGTGTATCTTGCTAAAAACAAAGCTAGTTCACTTGAAACGTGGTTGTTTGGTACAAAGATATATAATACATGAATTACTAATGCATAAATTAGTAATGTATGAATTAGTAATATAAGGATTAGTTTTTATCAAGTGTTTAATTCATTACTTCCCACCTAATCTTGTGTTTGGTTTAAAACTCTACAAAATATTTTTTTCTATTATGCCCTTGAGTTATTATGAGATTTTCTATTTCATTTAACTGGTCAAGTTAAATACTAAAATAAAAAAAAATAAAAAAAATTGAGGTGTGATGTACCACAACGGAGATCCTTGATAGCACGGTATATTTCAAATTTTGTATTGATCAAATATACCTTAAGCTTAACATAGATTTAAGGCTACTTAAATTGTTCAAATTCACGACTTATTTTTTTATTAAAAAAACAAACAAATAGTTTAAGTGGTCAATCGACGAACTACATTTAAAAAGAAATCCCCCCAAAAAAGCAATATAGCAAATCAAACATGGAGATAAAAATATTAATTTGTGAAATCATCAAATTACATTGGATGAATTTGAAAAATTAAAAAGAACATTTATAACAATTTCAATATAAATTTAAAAAATGACAACTTTTACATATAGCAAACATAAAATTCATATTTGTATGCTATAGCAAAGTTTGAATAATTGCGCTCCATAGCAAACATATATATGTATAATTCGATATACATATACAATTGAAGCGAATTGTATAAAATGAAGTGTATAAAAACGAGAAAGAGAAAGAGACATGGGCAGAGAATTGTATAAAATAAAGTGTGTAAAACGAAGAATATAAAACGAATTGTATATGATAAAGTGTATAAGACGATTATATACAATTTGAATTTGTATAAAACAAAAAAGGGAGAAAGGCAAAAGATACTTGGGCAGGGAATAAACAATTGAATCGAATTGTGTAAAACGAGAAAGAGAAAATTATATACAATTTGAATTTGTGTAAAACGAGAAAGAGAGAAAGACAAAAGAGACTTGGGCAGGGAAGTACTTTTATTTTATAATTATAAGTGTATAAGATGGAGATATATGTATTTGCATGTGTATATACAAATTTCTCTCGCTTTATACAATTAGAAACACAATCTATACAATTCTATTGTAAAAAGCGAGAAAGGCGAGTGAAGGAAGCGAGCGAGAGAGGGAGAGTGGGGAGTAAGAATATGAGGGAGAGATGGACTGACAAACAATTTGTTATGGAATACAAATAAATCAAAGGGTAGCTACTATATTTATTTTATATTATTAGTTTGTTATTATATACAATTATCCCTTTAAAAAAGGACCTTAAATTACAAAATATTTAAGAAAAAAGATTGGAGGATAGTTTAGTCATTTAGGGATTTTATCCAAGTATTATTTAACTTTGGATTAATTATTTTTCCCTTTTTAGAGATAAAAATAAGACCTTATATGAGATATGACTATAATGCATGAATTAAATTAAATAAGGTAACCAAAAAATGTTTTTGTTTTGACTAAAAAGATTAGGATTTTCTTCCCTTTTAACATTGAAAGATCAATCTTTTAACTGGTTATTGACTGACCCCTTTTGGGAAGAAAAAAAAGGTGATTTTGTTGTTAGAAAAATTAGAAACATCAATTCTATGAAGAGACCTAAAAATAGCATGTACGTTTGTATAGCTATATATATTATCCCTAGTCAAAATTATTAACAAGGAGGAGTGATGGTTATATTATTCTAGTCAAGAAAATGAAATCTTAATTCTTCCCTCTTATTATTTCCTTTTGTTTGCAAGTCTTTTCATTGTTGTTAGCAACCAAATCTAGCTACCTACCTATATATGTTCTTCAATATATATATATTGATTGATTGATTAAGTAGCTTGAGTACTATTATTCTAATACTAGTTTAATTTCAATGTTTTTTTAAATAAAAAGAAGAATTATTTAAAGTTTTTGATTAGTTTTGATTGGATTGTAAACAGAACTTGACAATGAAATCAACAAAGTCAAGAAAGACAATGACAACATGCAAATAGAACTCAGGTAAATTTATTTAACTTCTCTCTTTACTTTAATAGTTTGAGAGGACGACCTTTAAGTTTGTTTGATTGAAAAAAAATTAGTATAATAGGATTAATCATTTCTGAATAAGTTATTTTACTATGTATATAAAATAATTTATTCCATTACTAAAGTATAAATGGTGAAATAAATAATTTATGTACAGTCTTGCATCAGGATTATTATACCTTCATAACAAACAACTCATAAGTTTATAATTAAATATTTATTGATGTTGAGTTTTTTAATTTCAGGCACCTAAAGGGTGAAGACATATCATCTTTCAACTGTAGTAGATAGCTCATGATATTGGAAGATGCTCTTCGACTCACTCGTATACGTGATAAACAGGTTCATACTATAATTTTCCTTGAGTAATATTTTTAATATCCATATATACTTAAACTATCGCGTGTTTCTTCTTCCTGAACAATCATCATTTTATGTTATTTTTAAAAATAACTAAATTTATTCGGAATGAAAAAAAAATAGACTTCTTTTTCATCATATGGAGTAGCCTCTTGTGTATTTTTTTTTCTTATTTAATAAAAACATTATTGTTAATAACTTTTCTGTGATGTTCAATTATATCATGTGTTGTACATTTTCTTTCTTATATTTTTGACCTACTGTGGTGTTTTAATGGAAATTAATTCCACAGACTCAGAATATGGAGCAGGAGCAACTTAACAGCCAATTGGTATGGTTATCATATTAACTTAATTTTAACATATACATTTGCTCTCTTTTTTCTTTTTTCAAAGTTTTAACACGTTAATTGTCTCATAAAATAAACATGAATACACATGTATATCATATCGCAAATTCAATCTCAAAGTAATTAGAATTAAATTCAAATTACTTACTCCGCCTCAATCAGTGTATAAGCCAGATTTCACAATAATCTTGATATTTTGTTGAGAACGATTTTGAATGAAGTGATGAACATCTATATACTTTTGTTTATTTGGATATACTCATTAACCTTTTGAGATTGATTGATTGAACGTCCGTAGGTCATTAGGTTGTTGATTAGTTATGCAGGTATTAAAATGTAGAAATTAGTTATATAGAGTTCAATATTCCTAACATTTAGTTTGTTTTGGACAGAGGCAACCAGAGATAGTAGGAAGATGGGAGAAATAGGGGAAAGTATTTGAGCAAACAACCAATGCAGCCTAATTTGCACCTTTTATTAGTAATATATATAGTGTTCTAATTTGTGCTTTCAACAAACTTTGGTGTGTAGTATTATCAATACTCATCTCTACTCTATGCTTTTAAGTGACATTAATTATATATCCTGGCCCCAAGGCAAAGATATTTTCTATCGGTGAAAACTTGAAAAAAGGATAAGAATTGTTTACCCTTTTAATGCAGCAGCTAATTTCAATTTGTTATTTTAATGGTAAAATTTCTTTTTGACTTATTTTCTTATAATCTTTCTTTACTAGATATACTAAAAAAAAGTTACATATAAATATTAAAATAATTATTAACAAAATAAAATAGTTTTACTTTTCTTTTATTTTTTTTTCTTTCTTTTCTTTCTTTTATATTACACTAAAGAATGAAAAAAAAAGATGAAATAAGAATAAGAAACTCAAATGATAATAATTTAAAATATCAAAAAATAATTTATGCGTGAACAAGATCAAATACATAATTTTTTAAAATATTAAAAATCAAAAAAGATTTAAAAGTAATTTATCACTTTGTAGCAGTAGGGGTATATTTGAACAACTTTTGTAGCGGCTAGGGGTATATGTGTCACGATCGGGGAGCACCCCCTAGAAGTAACACGGCGTACTTGACCTCTCGGAGGTCTTATACAAACCCATAGTTATCATTCATCGCATTGATATAGTAAATTTAGTGAAAAATTTAAAACTTTTCATAGCACATCATATGCTAGAAACTTTACTTCATATATAGATAATACATAAGTCATAATACATATTTAGACCTTAATTCTCTTTGACATATTAGACTCAACAACATTAGAGTACATTAGGGACACGGCCCATAAGACATATTACATAACTATACAATATTTAAAACACTTTACAGTAAAGACATAAGTAGGAGATCCTTGAATTTAATGATTCCTTTCATTGAGCTTGGGAATCATCTATCAAGCTCTTCACCATTCAAGACATCCTTTAAGCATCCATAACCTACACTTTGTGTAAAAAGTAAAGAAGAATGGGGTTAGCACAAGAATGTACTAAGTATGGCAACCATGCAAAAATATGCATTTAAAAGGGACATTTTCTTGAAATCATACTTCATGCTTTTTGAGTAAATCTTCATAAAACCTTTATCCAGTAACATTTATATCATTCACTTACATCATATAAACATATTCAAAGGCCAAACATTTCATAGGATCATAGGATTTATTACATTTTTTAAGCTACTTTACAGTAAGCTATTCTTACTTAACAGTGAACTATTTTCTCTTTTATTCATTAACCTCCCAAGTAACCCTCTAGTGATACTTGGTCTAATTCATCACCTTAAGGTCACAAAGAAAGCATACATACAACCTACATAAGCCAACACATATCATCATATAAGTATAACATATCATAGACACATTTAAGTCAAGACTTATAGGCTTTACAGTAAGCTACACCAAGTCACACATATATTTACTTCCTTTCATATAACTCATTTATAAGACCTTGTTCATGACCCCAATCTTAGTATACTAGTGCAATGAACATATGGAGCCCCATAACCCCATACATTGTTAGTAAACCCTTCATGAGACCACAAACCTTAACCTTCAATTCGTACATAAACAAGTAAGTGAAGACAACTTCATTCATGTCAATACAAAACCTTCATCATATATTCATTTAGACCAACATAGTGCATACAAGGATAAGATCACATCTTATAGATTCATACCATGCACATTCTCGTAACAAGTAGACAAATACTACAAAGACATACATATGGACATAAACATAATCATACATATTAGGTCACCTTCCTAGGACTTCCTAAGGAGCTACTTGTGCAATGTCTAGATGGGTTCATTACTTCCATCCATCCTAAGTAACATCCCTTAAGTCATCCTAGTTAGGAACCCATTCATTTACTTTCATTGTCCATTTTACTTTAGGGATATTATAGCCTTAACCTACACTAAGACCACGGGTGCTAAACATGGAATTTGGTGTTATAGAGCCTTACACCAGGGAAAGGTGTTCCTACCTAGCTAAGGTAGAATATTAACATATATCCTAGCATATTAGGTGATATCACTTGCTAGATCTTATGTGGAAAGTATTTTTTATGGAACTAAGAGATAGGTATTCCCTCTAAATACCTTTTGGTAATTGGGGCCTCACCTCATGGGAATTATTGGACGAGTATCCCTCAAAGGGGAGTCAACATCACATGTAGAACTATAGGGTAACATTTCCTCTAAGAAAAGCCATCACCTCTCATTGTCAAGTTCACTCGGTGCTAAGCTAAGTTCCCTTTATTGAAAAGCCTTTATTATATTTATTTATAAAATATAGGCTTAGGATATTCACTCATCATATGCTTATAGCATATGCAAGCACCTATCTAGTTTTAGAGTATTCTTGGGCACACCTCTCAAGGCCCCTCTACTTACTAGACCATCATACATGTGTGTGAGTGTATATATAGATGTGAACAAGCCTTTCACATAACACATTAAAACCACACATGACCATACATTCATATTCATGTACATAGAAGCCAAACCTAGGAACTATCCTATCAAGGTACACATGTGCAATGTATAGACTAGGTCACATACCCTTGCCCATACTAGTACACCTATCAAGTCATCCTAGTAAGGAATACTTAACATACTTCACATACATATACTTTACATGCATAGTAGTACACACTAGCGAATATGAGAACAACCTTTCATTAGACACTATGAACATTTACTACATTGTAAGCATGCATGAAGTGTGAGTGTGTGTACATTGATCAACATGATCACATAATGACCATCAACAACTCATTGAGGCAGCCACCCTCTTAGACCACAATACTCTTCAAGCATAGACCACACAACACACAATAGCATAGGAGACAAGTTAACATCATAGAACACTTTAAGACTCCTAACAATATCTATTCACACATTGACATAGGGGTAGAGGGTAAGGGTCATCAATCATTAACACTTAACTCATGGCAGCACCTACACATGCTCTTACATAGCCATTCACATGCTCATAACAATAGTAACACAACCTAGGTTCACAACCATAATGGAAGACTAGGCACAAGTTACACATAAGGTGATCATCATAACCACTCATTCATATAATCATCAATTTGCCTTCAAGGTCATGGTCAACACATATATAATGACAATAAAGTAAACACCGCCACCATAAGTGGACCATACCACATAATGTCATACAAGGCTTCATCAACTACAATACTATAAGAAAGGTAGAAGAGATAAGCATTCTTACCAATTTCTTACCCTTTGATCATCATTGATAAATACACCTTGTTCATCAACAATTCATATATAGGACAGTAGTTATATGTACTTTAATCATAAAAGACACCATGTACAAGTAGATACAAGATCATACTATAACATGATACAAGGCATCACATATATATTAGAAAATAGACAGTCATAGATTACTCATTAGTGTACTTTACTTTGTTTATCATGATTAACATTCATAATATACCAATAATACCAACCTAGGGCAGTAGATATATCTGTAATAATCAAGACTAAATCATGCTTCGTCTACCCTAGAATTAAGATCACATAATATTCATTACAACATTCAAATTATAGTCTAGAAGAACCTACATCAATTCATGCCAAGATTATATTTCTTTGATCATCAAGAACTCATACCCACAATACATTAATATCATCAATATAAGACAGTAGTTAAGAACAATAAATTCTACACGAAATCCTACTACAATTGCCATAACGGCTAGATCACAGGGAATATGCTACTTTAGACATCAATGAAAAAGAGAAGAATCATAGGCTAAACGACATTGATCAACATAAATTACTTATTTACAATTCATCAATAATATCCAATTAACGCAGTAGACACAACCATCCCTACAAAATCAAATTCCATATAAGATCATTAAGAAGCCAATGTTACAGTGAATCGTGTAAAACTAAGCTAAACATGTTCAAATCTTCATACATTGATCCTCATGGATCCATTACATACAATTCAACATTAATTCACGTAAACAACAGTATATATAGGTGATTCAACGTAAGAACATCACAATTCAATCGATAACAAGTCATGATCACAATGTCCATGCAAGGGCTAAATCGATTTAAGGAAGGAGCATGGGTTCATCATGCAATTGGAGTAAAAATCACGTTCAAACCAATATATTAACATCAATTCATCATGATTTAATCATTAAAAACGTTTTTAGAAAAAACCCATGGCTAGATTGAAGAAGAAGAGATTTGATCATGAAACCTTATTTGAAAACATTGAGACTAACTCTCCAAGTGAAAGGTTACTTAGAGATGAAGGATCACCATACCTTTTTATTCATGAAAACCTTTAAAACTTGATGATTCATCCATGTAAATCCAAGCTCCAAGCTGTTCTTGAGCTTCACCAACAATGGTGGTTTCTAGGGAGAATATTTTTGGAGGGAAAGGTTCAATTTGTGTGAGTTGGTTTGGGAATGGGTTGATCACGTTTTTTATCACTTAAATACACCCAAAAATCACCAAATAAATCATGTAGGGTCAGGTTAGCACGTGGGGTGAATTTCCCATTCACCTCTTTAATGAAACAGTCCACAGGCAGCAATTTACAGGCCACCATCGACGGACACATCGACTGGTCGCTGGTCAATCGACAGGCCGTCCTTTAGCTTCCGTCCATTGGTTCTTGGCCAACTTTTGGGTTGAGACCTGACCAAGCTAAGTACCAATCGACGATACCTCACTTACGGGCCGTTGGTCAACCAACTGTCCATCGTTTGGTCCGTCGATTGACACTGCCAAGGGAGTGTATCGACCAGTCTTGGGTCCTTCTTGTGGGCCCTTTTGCGGGGCCATTTAGAAGTCGTACCCGGACGTTTCCAACGTAAATACAACTCTTAACAAGTTGTATACCTTCCACATAAGTTTCACCTAAAACAAACACCTGCAACTCGTCCAAACAGGTTAGGCCCCATCAAGACACACGTTGAGCGTCTTAAGGGTTATCTTTCGAACGCCTTGGACGTTCTTGGTGGTTTGACCTCCAAACTTCACGAAACTTCATATACTACCATTAAACATAATTATAACTCATTTTAAGACATCACAATCTCATTTCATACAATTTTAAGCATGCATAGACACATGAGGCACATAGGTGACTAGTCGTCGAACGTTTTGGTCGACCCTTGACGTTTGACTTCCAAATCACCTCAAACTTTATACATTGCCTCTAAACCATATTACAAGTCATTTTAGTACCTTAGAACCTTAATACAAACATGTTAGTCTCTAGACACCCTAACTCATTTTGGGGGTCTTACAATATGTGTGTCGATTTTGTAACGATAGGAGTATATATAAGCCACTTTTATAACAAATAACATATCAGTCTAAATGATAAAGTCAAGGGTACATTATGACATATTCCCTATATTATTTAACTATTGATTTACTATTCATTTCATACAAGTAAATTCTTTGCAGTCCTATTATTTAGTCAATTCAACACACTTACTCTTAAATCATGTGAAGAAATTTAATTGTATTATACTATTAAAGTCTAAGTATGTGTTTGGATATGTGATTTTATATCGTAATATAAAATCATAACATGAAATTAATGTTTGGATATGCGATTTCTCGTTGATTTCATCTGATGATTTCATATCATGATCTGTAATCCCAAGTTCTCTAAAAAAGCATGATTTGGGAACTTCAAATCATGATTTGAGATTTTTCAATCATAAAGATTAACCCACAAGTTTATATTTATGTAACAGAAAACTCCACATTTTTATTTACTAACCATTTATTTAATATGTAAGATAATTCATAACATTACTTTTTAAATCATTTATACTCATATAGCGGTAATTCTCACCAACATAAAATTTATTATTACTTCAAATCAATTCCTACTTTATCATATTTATATCCACCAAAGTCTTTATTTTTATCAAATTTATTTACCAACAAATGACTCAAAGTAACAACATTGGTTTGTGATCTTCTCGGTCATATGATCGAGAAATGCAAGTGATTATTCGTACTATATGGGATGCTTATATCAAAGACTAGTACACTATAACATATGTTCAATTTATTTATATTTGAATTAATGTCTGAACAATAAATATTGTATTTTTTTGGAATAGCTTTGTGACAATATATTATGTGATTTTATAAACTTTTGCTTATTTGGTAAAATTGTATAAAGAATTGAGATAATTTTAATAATTTTACAAACTTATGTGATTTTTTTGTTTATAAGAATGACATACAACATAACAACTTCCAAATTTCATGTACGAAATGAAGATTTAGAAAAACCAAAGGATAAGAAGGTGTAAGAAAGGGTTAAAAGAAGTGCTAAGTTACAAGTAAAGAGCATTATCAAATGCCTTAAAAAATACAAACTTTTTCTGCTACTTAAGAAAGTTGATAGTCTGTCAATCCCTTAATAGACACTCCCATTCATTTCTTCTTCTTCTTATATACTTACATCTAAAAGGTAAAAACAACACCACATAGAAAGAAAAAAAAAGAAAATGGGGAGAGGAAAGATAGAAATAAAGAGAATAGAAAACTCAAGTAATAGACAAGTAACATACTCAAAGAGAAGAAATGGGATCTTGAAAAAAGCTAAGGAAATTAGTGTTCTTTGTGATGCTCATGTTTCTGTTATCATTTTTGCTACTTCTGGAAAAATGCATGAATTCTCATCTACTTCGTATGTTTATATCTTCATATAATTTGTTTATTTTTTAATACAAACTTGTTTGTTTGTTTTTGGTCTAAGAAATTTTGGTGTGATTGTTTTGAAGTTTGGTTGATATTTTGGATCAATACCACAAGCTTACTGGAAGAAGATTGTGGGATGCTAAGCATGAGGTAAACTAATTAAAACTTAGATCAAATTCCATCTTTTCTTTTACCTATTCTTGAAAAGGGGGAATTTAAAAATAAAAAGTAAAAAAATCAAACAAACACTTGGATTAAATTCTATATTTTTCTTTTACCTATTCTTGAAATAAACACTTGGATCTTATTCCATCTTATCTTTTTACCTATTCTTGAAAAAGGAAAAAAAAATAAGAAAATCTAATAAACCCTTGGATCAAAATCCATATTTTTCTTTTACCTATTGTTGAAAAAAGGGCTAAAATGAAAAAGAATAAATCAAAGAAGCACTTGGATATTCCATCTTTTTTTTTTTACCTATTATTGAAAAAAAAAGGGGGGGGGGGGGGGGAAATAAAACAAACCCTTAATCAAATTCCATATTTTTCTTGAAAGGGGGAGGGGGATCAAAGAGACCCTTGGATCAAATTCCATATTTTCTTTTACCTATTTTTGAAAATGCAAAAAAAAAAAAAATGTATTTTGCTAAAAACAATGTTAGTTCACTTGAAACATAAAATCTTTAAACAGATCTAGAAAAAGCAAGTTGTTTTTTTCTTATTTAACTTCTCTTTTTAGGAAAAAAAAAAAGATTAGGGTTTTCCTCCCTTTGACATGAAAGATCAATGTTTTAACTGGTTATTGACTGACCCCCTTTAGGGAAAAAAGGGTGATTTTGCTGTTAGAAATTAGAAATATCAATTCTATGAAGAGATCTAAAAATAGCATGTACTTTTTTTAGCTATATATATTATTCCTAGTCAAAAATTATTAACAAGGAGTGATGGTTATATTCTTCTAGTCAAGAAAATGAAATCTTAATTCTTCCCTCTTATTATTTCCTTTTGTTTGCAAGTTTTTCCATTGTTGTTAGCACCCAAATCTAGCTACCTACCTATATATATGGTCTTCAATATATATCAATATTGATTGATTGTTTGAGTAGCTTGAGTACTATTATTCTAATATGGTTTGATTTCAATGTTTTTCTAAATAAAAATTATTTAAAGTTTTTGATTAGTTTTGATTGGATTGTAAACAGAACTTGGACAATGAAATCAACAAAGTCAAGAAAGACAATGACAACATGCAAATAGAACTCAGGTAAATTTATTCAACTTCTCTCTTTATTGTTAGACTTTAAAAGATTAATCATAGAATTCGAGCAAAAGCTACTGGATTCCCGTTTGCTCTCTCCTTTTTTCCAAGAAAAAAAATTAAAAATAAAATTCAGTGACCTCCTCTAAAGTTTTGTTTCGTTTCACTAATATTACAAAACAAATCAAAATAAATGTGAGGAAAAAAAACGAAGCAAAACGTGAGGGGAGGTCACTGAAACAAAGCAAAAGGTTTGGTATAATGATTTATGGATGTTGATTTGTTTAATTTCAGGCACCTAAAGGGTGAAGACATATCATCTTTGAATTATAGAGAACTCATGATATTGGAAGATGCACTTGAAAATGGACTCACTGGTATCCGTGACAAACAGGTACCCTACCTACAATTTTATATTTTTGTAATATTGTTTAATTGAATTTAATAATTAATATTTATCACCTTAATTATGTTTCAGAATGAGTTTATGAGGATGATGAGGAAAAAGGTATGTCCAACACTATGTAAATTGTTTGAAGTACAATGAGTTTTAATACATAAATGTTCTCTCTAAATTATTATTGTTTTTGGTATTCATACTTAAAACTATAGTACGTGTTTCTTCCAGAATTATCATCGACTCTTTTTAAATTTGTAGATATTATTTTAAAAAAATAACTTAACTTATTCAGTATGAAAAAATATTGTTCCTTCCAATTCAAACAGAATGACATACTTTTATTTTTAGTTTTTTCATAAAGAATGTTCATTTTCCTTTTTTGGCGATACTTTGGTTTTAGTTTTTCACGTGACATGTTTAATTAAAACCATAAGACTAGAGGACATTTTGGTACATTTGAAGCAATTTCAATTTAGGACCATAAGATTGAAAAAAAAATTATTTACTTAAATTTTGTGTCATATCAAATTAGATTATTCTTTTTTTAATTGAGGGAGTGAGTATTTTCTTTTGAGAGATGGAGTAGCCTCTTGGTTTTTTCCTATTTAGTAAAAAATAATATTGTTGTTAACTTTACTGTATTAATGTTCAATTATATCTTGTTGTATATTATATCTTTCGTATATTTTTTGACCTACTGTGGTGTTTGGATGAAAATTACTCAAGACTCAAAATATGGAGCAGGAGCAAGATCAACTTAACTGTCAATTGGTATGGTTATCATATTAACTTAATTTTAACATATATATTTGCTCTTTTTTCTTTTACGAGGACAAATCCGACATTTGAACTTGATAGGTTTAATCTTCGAGATTCTTAGCACTAAACTGATAAAACTATGAATTCAAATTAATTATTTCGACTTGATCAATGCATTATATTTCTAAAGCTCTATAATATGTTGACTCACTAAGAATTTAGATATGTATAACTTAGATTTCTCAAAATCTTGATGTTTTGTTGAGAACAATTGTGAATGAAGAGACGTAAATCCTAAACATTTTGAGATTAAACGTCCATAGGTAGTTAGATTGCTGGTTAGTTATGCATGTATTAAAAATGTATGAATTACTTTTTATAAAGTAAGTTCAATTACCCATGTACTTCTTGGTTATTTCATCGTTTACCTAGATTTTCTTCTAACTTATACACAAGTACTCTATTAGTTAGGTAGAATTATAAATTGGTAACCAAACACCGCATAATTTGGTGTGTTGAACTTTATACGTAGCATGCAACTATAATATTGTCAAACGTAGTACTAGTTATACTGGTTTTAATACATGAATAACTCGTCATATCCCTAACCGGTAACCAAACTATGTACTTCCATTCACATATCAAGATTTCTAACATCTATAGTTACAAAGATTAATTTGATGATTTAATTTTCATTAATATTTTGTTTGTTTTGGACAAATTAATGACAGAGACAACTAGAGATAGCAAGCATGAATAGGAACATGGGAGAAATAGGTGAAGTGTTTGAGCAAACAAGGGAGAATCATGATTATGGGCAAATGCCTTTTGCTTTCAGAGTCCAACCAATGCAGCCTAATTTGCACCAAAGGTTCTAAATCAAACCTCCCATCTATCTACCTATATCTATGTTTTTTTTTATAACCGAGAAATCCATTCTATCACCTGCCATTTGAACTAATCGTAGCCTTTTAAACTCGGTAGATAATGGGCTCGCACCTTACCTATATCTATGTTTGCTCATCAATGAAACATCTTTTATTAGTAATATTGTTGTGCTTTCAACAAACTTTGGTGTGTAATATCAATACTTTATCTCTACTCTATGCTTTTAAGTGATATTATATAAAATATATTATGCATATCTTGTAGGATGGTTTGGTTCATGAGATAAAAGGTGTATATCTCGGGTTTAAATTTTATATTTTGTTTGGTTGAAACTAAATTTATAGTTCAAACTTTATATTATTTTATCCTATCTAAGAAGTAGGATAAGTTAGTTCCAGAATTATTATCGCAAGATAAATTTATTTGCAAACCAAAATGATCTATGGGGAGAAAAGAAAGTTATAGGACTATATAGCTCTATATGAGATTTGATCAAATCTTTCAATAACGATCACATTATATAATAGTAATATTTTATGATAAAAGTCAGGTTTTTTTATTTAAATAAAAAAATACTTTTAAACTTTACCATGATCAAAAGTATGATATTTAAGTTGGAGAAGAATAAATGGATACACATTAACCATTTGAATTGCAAACTTTACACCACTAGCTCTTGGGATATTTCGGAATCATAAAAAACAAGACTTTCTATTGATTTGATTGAAGGAAGTCTCAATTGTATTAAAGTATTAAACAAGTGTAAGATAAGATAGAAATAATAAGAATTATTCCATTTTGTAATTCATAAGCCAAAAAGTACTGTGACAACACATAGTGCGATGAATATGTTATCAGCCAATGCATCTTCTTGCTAACCCAATACCGAGGTCAATAATCTGACCTTTGGGCACGAACAAGAGACTTACACGATAACTCATCATATATGTAACTTGTTAGTTATTATTGAGTAGTAGTCCTGAAAATCCCCTACGCATAGTCAATGTAACCTGAAATAATCACAAAGAAGAAGATGCCCGTTTGGATAGCCTTATTTTAAGTGTTTTTGAGTCGGAATAGTTTTTGAACAGTTCTGTACCTATAGGGAAAACAAAAAAGGTCCTTATAAGAACTTGTTTTTAAGCCAAAATAACATAAATAAGTCAAAAGTCATAAGTTAGAATTTCCGACTTATGGCTTTTGGCTTATTTGTCATAAGCCAATCCAAACAAAGATCAAAATACATCTGGCTAGTATGTAAACCTTTGTTTCTTTACAAGTATACAAAACCATCACATTGCAAAAATGATTTTTGATGATGAATATGTACAGTTTTTCTTCAGTGTTTACTTACCTTCTTCATCATATCTAAAATCTGCACTTGAGAAAGGCCAGAGGTATGTTTCCAGCCAAATCGAAACCAAAGTAGACCGTCGTCCAACTTTGTTTCCTCCTATGGACTTATGCTCTGATCAACAACTCGTACACGTTACAGTTATTATCACCCGAAACACGCTTCAACATTTCAAAACTTTTACGGCTACCAAGAAACTCTATTCGTCTGAATTCTACACAACCACGGTCACTAGTCTCTTTACTGCAATAAACTGATCTTAGTCGGTCAGCGTTCCTTGAATCTGTGTGGATCGCTACCTCTACCTCTCCATGGGACATGTTTTCCTAGAAATATCACAAATGTAATGTTTTTAGGAACAAGAAATCCAATGAGAGAGCATTTTAAACTTGCCCGAGTAAAGAAACGAAATCTTTCTGTTATTATCCACTCTTGAATAAAAGCAAGTGAATCTAGCAAAGAATAAATCCAATACCTGATAAAATGCATAAATGTAATCCAAGATCTGTAAACACGTGAACCCTTTTTCACTAAAAAAGGTCCTGGAACATGGACCCATTTCGGAAAATCGATCAACTGGAAACAGTATGGTAACGAAGTTGTTTTTCAATATCAGCTCAGCTTTCTCACTGCAATCAAACAAACACAAAAAGACAATCAAAGGAAGAAAAAAAAGTGAATCACATCTATAATCCTCAATAAGTGAGCTAAGTAGCAATTCTGTCCCTAGTGTATCAGTTCCGCCAATAGTAACCTAATAGTTTGATATTGGTCTTTGAATTGTCCTATGCTAAATTCCAACAAGTGCACATGACTTTCATCAATTATCAGTTCTGAAAAAGATTGCTCGTTCATTGCCCACAAAAAGAACCAACATGATATATTCAGTGAAACAATGATATGCGCAATAATTCAAAAGTTTTAAGTCTGCAAGTTGAAACTGTAACAGTCACTGAAAGTAAGAAATCTGACAAACCTTTCAGAAAGCGGTCGGGATAGGTTCACAAATGAAGCTTCAGATGCTTTGTGATCCTCCTTTGCATCAAAAAACACAGATGTGTTCTGTTGGTTTGTATCTTCAACACTAGAAGAATCCATGTAAATAGAAGCAGTTGAAGTTGGATCAGATATCGACCAGCAGATAGAATCTAGAAGGCTGCTTGGAGATAGGTGACGTAGAGGAGTTTGGCATGTCTACAAATCAAATGGGCAAGCAAAATTAAAGTTTTTATTGAAAATAGTAATATACTTGTGAGATCATAATTGATAGTTGGTTGAGTGCTACACATAAATAATTTCTAACTAAGTTAAAGCCCTCATGACTCCTGGGCAATGCTTTATTATCATTTTGGTAGAGCACTAAGAACAAGCAATCTACCAGTGAACTATAATTTCTTAAATAAACCAAAATCGGGTCAAGATTATGAGAACTAAAGTACCCGATTCCTGTTCCCCTCTAAAAGTGTTTTTGAATGGCAGATTGGGATTAACACCAAGTGCCCCAACCTTGGGCCAAACCACTCACAGTTGAGAAGAGAAACATGAAATTCATTAAAGTGCAACTTGAATTAAGATGTTAAATCTAAAATGAGAGTTATGCCATGTCACAACAGATAGTTAAACTATACTGCTAAGTGGCATATTAGCCATAACAGAAAAGAGTATTATAAGTCTAAACCATCCATGCATCTATTTGTATTTGGTGGCATCATTTAAACAAAAAAAATGAGCTGCATGACGACAAGTGGAAGTGTTTTTACCTGCATACGCCAACCACGACGCTTCCTAACTCCCTCTTTGGCCACGTTGGCAACATTTTGCCTTTCTTCCTGGCTCACTCTAGGTGTAGAACATGTTACATCTCGAAGATAAGCACTAGTGTTGACTTCCTATATTCATTAAAAAAAAATATTGAACTGTAGCAAGAAAATCATCAAAAGATGGTGCTACAATGCAAAAATTCAATTAAATATATAAATTGATAACTTAAACTTGTAAATATGTGTATCTGTGTGACCAATTTGAGATCAGTCACTGGAAGCCATCCCATCCAACTAATCACTTGCTACTCTGTCAGAATTTTTTATGGTAAAATCTATTTTAACAGAAAGCCCCAGAAAACTAAACAGCTTTCAACAGGTAAAGCTACCAATTCCTTGCGAGATTTCAAGCATTGTCGAGATGTGGCACCTTTCAACTGGACACAATATCCACATTACTAAATTGCAGGATCAAAGTTTCATGTGAAGTTGATTATATACCCATCCAAGATTATAACGTCATTCAGTTAGCACTTATTTTAGTAGAGAAACTGGGTATAACACCTTGAGTTTAGGAAAGGTAAATGATGACAAACCCAGGGAATGCCTACATTGGCATCCATTGATCGCCTTACGCCCACCTAGAATCCATCTATGATATCTGATGCTCAGGTCAAGAGAGGTACTTGAGGTATTAAACGACAACCAACAGCCTCACTAAATATCCTCCAATCAACTAAAGACCAGAGAAGCTTACAATAGCCACATAAAGCAAGAATCACTCTCTTTAAATATAAATTGCTCTAGTCATCCATTATCATAGTCCACCTTTTCCTCAGTCCGACTATCAGGAATATGTCTGAAATGGAGAATTACCAATATTTGTTGATTAAACATGTGAACTCACAAGTTAACTTCTTTTTTCTTTTTTCTTGTTTCTTTGTTTTTTCTTTGAGATAATAGTACAGAGGACAGTTGTGTTGAAAAGAGTATAAGAAGGGTCCCGCTGAACTTTATGTATTATGTAAGAAGTATTAGAAGGTTTCCTTTAAGGATCAGTTTGGAGAAAATAAAAAAAAGATTGTTTCCTATTACTTCTATTTTTGGGTTAATGAAGAAATGAGGATTCATATAGTCAATCCCAACTTGTTTGGATTGAGGCATAGTTGTTGGTGGTGTTGTTGCAAGAGTAAATAACTTCATTGTCAATGTTTGGTCCCCTTACTTGGAATATCTCACGGAGTTTAGCTCAGATCCAATTGCAAAATTCGGTAACTACTCCGAGTCCAAGCTTAATAATAGTCAAGGGAAAGGATATATAGCTACATCAATAGGAAACCCTATACAGGTACATAACCAAAAATACATGGTCTATCTGAAGTTCTTAGGTTGATCAAAAGACAACCCCTAAGACACTGGATAAATTACCAGAACACCCTTATCATGTGTAGTTATCTTTGAGATTTGTGGGAAAACTAGAAAAATGAGTAGGCCATGGTCCAAATTACAGTTAAAACCCCTTGCATATGGTCCAAATGACAAAATGCTAGGCCAGGACCCTTGAACCAAAGTTAACAAATTTTCTCTGGACCACTGACCCAATTAAAGCCAGATTATCTGATCCATGGATAAGATAGTGGGCCTTATGAAAAAGATGTGACAGACATGCTACTTATCTAGGATCAAGGGCTTACTAGAACAAGATCATATGAGACACTATATAAGCTTTCACTAAAGACAAAGCATAAATTTACTGCCAAAAAGGAGGGAATTTTGTCACTTCACATGTATACCTTACTAAAATTCCTTCAGGCACATACATCCATATGAACTCAGATACAGCACCAAAGTCTACTACAGAGAATATACTGCACCGTGGAACCCACCTCAAACAAAGATTAACCAGATCCCTCAATTTGTATGGTTTCCTTGTGTGAGAAAGAACAAGACAAATACACTGTCTATTTATCTGATGATATATATCAATTTGCTTAGTAAAGGAGCATTGTATTAGAGACCACAAAGCTAATATCCTTGGATTTAAACAACAGGAAGATATTCTAAAACAATCTTTAAGATGATAGAGAAAGCACCTTGGAAAGCTCATCAATAACAATTAGAAGACGGGGATAGTGAAAGAGGAGAGAAGAGGGGCAAACAGAAGGAACATGAATACATACCTTGCTAGAAATTGTATTCTGAATGTTATCAAGTAATATTCCAGTTTGCCTAGCCAAATCAGCAGACATATGAACAAGCCTTTGCAGGCGCTTTTCCTTTGCACTCTTCAGAACCCAGAGCGGCTGATAAAAAGGTTTATTGTTTGTAAAAGCAAGTCCAATGAAGAAAGGAGGCAGGGGAATGATACAACATTCCTCGAGGAGATACTAATAGAAGGACTTATGTAAAGTTCTTGCCCAGGACAAGAAGTGGGATCAGAAAAATGTAATTCACTGAACTTAAATTTTCAGTGCCGATTAAGTTGCAAACATGAGAAATAATTCAGGCATACTCACAAAATAAATGAAGTAACACTTACTGTAACAATTTTAGAGGAATGGCCGAGGTATTTTCGTATTGAGTTTCCTTCGCAGACAACATGGCTCGCACTGCAACCAACAAACCACTGATTGACCAAACTAGCACCTTCTGCTGTTGCAGACTCGATGACCTAAAATTTACAACAAGAAGTCAGAGAAATAGTCAAAGCACCTTTAATAATTTGAATTGATTCAGATGGCATACGCTTCAGATATGACACAATATTGGAATTCATATTGTTGTAACAAACAAAGAAAAATACCAAGTGGCATAGCACCAATTTTCAGTGAAACAATTATAAGACTTAGATAAGCAGAACTACAGCAAAACAATCCAGTATAAGTTGAACATAGTATTCAATTTTGAGCCTTTTTATAACAACCTCAACCTACCTTACTACGCAGCTCATCAGAAACATCAGCATCAACATAAAAGGTATGACCAAACAGAGTTCTTCGCTTAGGTTCTCTTTCAGCATGTACTAATGGCTCTTCAATCATGTCAGGTGGTTTACTATGTTCAGGCAATGCAACAGGGAGACATGAATGCTGACTGCTGATATCATCTACAGAGAAACCACCTTGTCCAACACCTTTAACACTATAAAGGGATTCATTCAGCCTCACTGGAGCAAACATAAGCGATATTGTCTTAGTCATATAAAAAATAAGAAAATAGAAGACATAAATTCCCTAAAGCTTTTGTAAAAGAAACTGCAGAAATATGGGTTGCACCTTGAAAACAAATGCAAGTAAAAGGTTTATTTATTACAGAAGGAGACAAATTCTAGTTTTAACCATCAATGTTTGGAACCCCTTCAATTGAGAATCCATGTAGAAACATCTTAAACAGAAGAATGACAATTCAAGTTCAAAAAATTAAAACAGCAGCTTACTTCTCACTAAATTAAAAACATGAAGGGTAATGGTAATTATCTCAACCATTTTAACATCAAATCACCACGCATTAAGTTTAGGTGATTCAAACTAGCTTATATATTCCTACTGCTTAAACAATGTACAAGTAATTGAAAGTTTTTCCAAAATATATATTTTTTATTATGCTCAAAAGTCATATCCTTGCCATAAAAGAGAAGTGGAAGCAGAATCTTGTATCCGCGTTTGCTGGAGAGAATCTATTAAGAACCACAATTGACAAGTTCTTTAAATTGAAAGAAATGAAAGTTACCGGAAATAAAAAGGAGGAGGATCAGCATGTTCAACAGTCCATTTCAAGGAAAAAGAAATAACAAGATTAATCAATTGGACAAGAACATAAGACCTAGAATACTAGAGTAATACAGAAAACAAGTTATGAAGCTTACTGTGCTATCCCTAATAAAAATACAATACAGAACATTTCTTACCATTCCTTCTCACGCTATCCACAAACCATGCCAATGAAACGACAAGTAGACCGTTTGTTAAACCATGTTTCGAGGCGTGCTCAAACTTTCGTCCAGAAAAACTGTAGCAGACATTAAGGAATAAAAATACAAGCAACAAATTTTAACCAAAAAACACAACCATTAGACCTGAATCACCTGATAACCTGGATCTAATGAGCAAGTTATAAACATTTAACTAGATCCACCTATCCGATTTTCATTTCTCTGGCTTATTTAAGTATGGAAAAGGTAAGTAGTCAACTGGAAGAGATACAAAAAAGTATCATTGACTAGATTTGGAAACAGAAAGTGGTTATGGAAAAATAGTGATCAAGGAAAAAGAAAATGCATAAACAAAAGGATATCTGAACCACCAGATGGGTACATTGAGGGTGCAAATGCGGGCTGTATTTTCCACCTAATCTCTCTGTTGCTTCCATCACCTGCTTCCTAGCTTCTGGTATAACATATTGAAGAAACAAGAATTAGCAATAGAACATAACATGGAAAACACACCAATATCAACTTCATAATTTTTTTTAAAAACAATCTTTTTCATCTCATTTTTCCAATTCACATCAGTTTTAGCTCAAATTTCCAACACCATATTATGCAGAATGCATCACAAACCTTTAGAAAGTCCAGTTACACAGATAACAAGTCCAGAAAATGGACAATTGGATGGAGTGGTGAGTATTGATTGAGACATAACAGAGGAAGAGGAAGCAGGAGACATGAAGGGTTCCAATGAATAAGATGGAATCCCTCTAAATGAAGAGGAAAAATCCACAAACAGCTTAGAACACCCTTTGCTGCTTACGACCTCCACTCTTCCTCCCCCACCCATTTCAATCAAACATCAAAAGTACTAAAATGGTTCAAAGGGAGGGAAAAAACAAAAGCAAAAGAAGAAAAATAAAAAACCCCAAGTGGGATTTTGTCCTCTTTTCTGATTTTGAAAGAAGTATAGAAGGGTGTTGAAGGAAAAAAAGGAACAAAAAAACTGAATATACTATAAAGAAATGGTGTAAAAAGTGAAGATTTTGGGTCAATAGGTATAAGATTGAAGAGACAAATAGAACATTTGGAGTTTCTTTCCCTTTTCTTTAACACATTCTTTGAGTCATAGAGAAGTGAGGAAAAGGGGTATTTGGAATGATGGCTATTTGAAGTGTACAAACTATAAAACAAAAAAGAGTAAAAAAATTGTTTTATATATAAGAAAAGAAGAGAGAGTGAGAGAATGAAGGATTTGAAAGTTGAAAATGGTGGCAGTGTAAAAGAAGAATCTCATGGATTTATAACTTTATTCAAAAATGGTGGATTTGTTCTGATTCATAGCTTTTGCTTTATTGAGGGTTTCACAGAAGTGAGAGAATGGAAGGGAAGAAGAGAAAGGAAGAGTGGGGGACCCCTTTTTTTAAAACTTCAAACGGGCATGCTCGCTCTCTTTGCATCGTTGACACTTTTTGCATACAAATTGCATAGTCAATCAATCGAGATACTAAAATTTATTTATTTTTATTAAATTTAATGAACTATTTTGTACTATTGTTAAGATGTATGAATTTGAATCTATTTGTGTATTTAGTTAATAAAATATTTTAAATTTTTTATGATAATGATATTGACTAATGATGGTGATTGGTGTGTTAGATTTTTTATAGTGAACAATTGTGATTGTTATTGTAGGTGGATGATAATTAATAATAGAATGATATTGATAGTTAATAATGATATAGTGAATAGTGATGGTAATAAGCAATAGATATTATTGACTAATAATGATCATTATCGATAGTAATTAATCAAAGTAAAAATAATTTGTGATTGTGATTGTAAATGATTGCTAATAGTGATGATAATTAATGATTTTGTAATTGGCGATAGTTATAGTAGGAATCAGGAAAAAGATGGTGATGATTAACGATGGTAATAATTATGGTTAAAATAGTGGTTGTGGATAATGGATGAAAGTAGATGAAATAGCGATTTGTAGGATTTTTTAAATGGACATTTTAATGATATTAAAACTTCATTATACATTTTAATCATTCAGATGAATTAAATAATTGAAAAATAAGAAAAATAACACAATTAATAATTAAGATATAAATAATTGGAATTCGGACCTTAAAAATAAGTAGATAAATCTTAATAACCCAAATCTAAATTATTAAGATTGCAAATAAATGATAATTATATATTGTTCCAAAATAGAATTAGGATAACATATTGTATTGTATAATATTATATATCATAATATATTAAACCATTTTAATAAATATGATTTGAATATATTATATCATTTTTTGTCATTATATAATATCATATGTCAAAAAATTAAACTAAACCTAAAAAAAAAATAGTGAAGAAAATAGACTATAAAAAGAAAGGATAAAAAAATTAAAAAATTAAAAAATCAAATGATAAATAAAGGCAAAATAAAAAAAAATAACGATACAACTACATCAAATTAATTGTTATATAAATGACATTTCATCGTTTTAAAATAACAAATTTAGCAATATAATATAATATAACAAAATTTAAATAACAATTTAAGCAAAATCATATTTTAAATTGACAATAATTTTATACAACCAAAGTAAAATTTTAGTGTCAATTGAGAATTACGAAATTTTATGTGGATATACTAATAAATTAATGGGCATTGAAATTACAAGAACGAGAAGAAAAACAATAATTAGTCATAGGTTTAAGTGCATTCAACCTTGGTATTCAAGCTAAACATAATCACATGGATCGTTGAGCTACTTAGCTTTCCAATCTCCATACATCAGTTTTTTGCCCTATTAAATTATTTATTCGTTCATTTTTACTTATTATTAATTTTTAATACGTAACGTATAAATTAAATAAGATATCACATCTTCTTTCATAATTTATTCATTATATATATTGGGACATGGATCCTCACACTTTCCCTCCTTGATTCCAAATTAGTTGACTTAATCATCATTTTGATTATAAAAACAAACAAAAACTAGCTCTGATCACGCTTGAATGGGTTGTTGATGGTGAAATAATGTAGTTTTCACGTCTTAATTAGATTGTTTACCTAAATATAATACAAAGATGTGTCTTGCAGCTAGCTAGCATGTTACCAAACTTGCATATACATAAAAAAAAAAATAGAAAGAGATCTGAAATATGTTTGAACTTTGACAGAATTTATCATAACAATTCGAAAATTTGGGAGGACCTACTAATCTTGCACTATATAATAATGTATCTTAAAGATATATAAATGTCGAGTTTGACAAATTACTATTTATAACAATGCAATATTTATGATGTCCGTGTGAATATATCTTTAAAATACACTATTAACATAGTGCAAGGGAACATAGGTCCTGCCCAAAGTTTGAGATTGTTACAACAATTTCAATTAAAGTTCAGATACATTTCGAACCCCCCCCCCCTCTCCCAAACATATATATAGTGTCCGTTTCGATTGACTTATTTTAAGTGTTTTTAAGCCAAAATAGTTTTTAAACAGTTTTGAATTAATTGAATAAAGTTAAAAAGCGTTTATAAGTACTTATTTTAAAGTCAAAATAGCAAAAATAAGTCATAAGTTAAAATCTTAACTTATGATTTTTGGCTTATAAGTCATAAGCCAAAAGTCATTCCAAATAAACTATTATGGTTAACCCCATGAAATTGTTTTGCTTGTTGATAAAAATTAGTAGTGTATTCGATGTACATATAATGAATCATTTAAGTAATACAGTTAATTATTAATTACTAACTTATAATGTTGTATCACATATTTGTCTTATGAACTTGTAAAACTAATTAATATGTAGTAATACGGTGTTTAATTAATTAAGAAAAAAGTATTCCTAATTTTAGGATCATGCATGGTCTTTTATGAGCAACAACATATTTGTAGTGTATATAGATTATGCAGAAAGTTGAAAAAGAAAGAAACCAAAACATCTTTTTGACTTGTACAGGCATAAACTAACTTATATATATATAAGAAAACAAATTAATTTGAGAGAATTTTTGAACTGAAAATATAGAACTAATTATAATATCACATTATAAACAATTATTGAAATTATTGAATCTAACGGTTGCAGAAGTCGAATATATAGAGAGCGATAAAAAATTACTATATCTAAAGGTAGCTAATAAATAATAAATGAGACAATAATAAAAAGAACGTTAAACGAATTTACAAGGTTCAACGAAATTTTCTTTTCTTTTTTATCTAATCTTCGGACATAATGAACCAATATTTATTTCACCCCACAAGAGTACAAGTGAAATACTATAAGAGAGAAGAAAAAAATCAAATGTCTTAGAAGATGAGAATGCAAGTGATAGGTGTGTTATAAATGAATTAAGAGCTGACTATTTATAGAAATAAATTTTCCTATTAATGTCATTCATAACATCACTAGATGTCAAAATGTCGACGTTTAACCTATCAAATTATATTTAAATTTTACACATAAAGTTACTTTCCTGACTTTTATATCAATGAAGAATTATCTTTTTACCTACCAAATCTTTATATTAATTCATATTGAATCTTATCAAATTTAACATCAACGTCACTAATTCTACATCGAAATACTAGTTACAATCTAGAATTGACTATCCAATGCAAAACATTTTGAGTTGGGTGCCTTTATTACATTAGAGGGCAAAGTTTTTACTTTCTTCAGTTTTCATCGATAGAAGAGGAAGACCACGCGTACCAAAATAGTCACTTTAATTTGGACCATTGAGACTCAATGTAACTGGGGTTAAAACAAAAATTAAATTTGAGTACTAAAATATAAATAAATTTTGTATATGTATTTATTTATTTTTTAAAAAAAATCTTACACTATTTAGATGAAATTATTAATATGATATACTGTTTTTTTCAGTTATTAATTTTAGGTAAAATTTTATCAATTCAACATTAAAAAATATTTTTTCAGTGAGACAATTATTATATGAATTGTTAACATAATTTTATAAGTAATAAATTAATAAATATTAAATAAAGATAAGAGTTAGAACCATAGAATCTAATTCAAGAAGTTGATGACTTGATATAATCTCATTTTAATATACTTGTTGTAATGTTTGAAATTAACACTTTTAAAAGAAATAGAAAATAAGTTTTAATTCATTTTGTTCAACGATTTTCACTATTAAAGATTATATTATTTTAATCTAAATAATTAATTTTTTCTATAAAAAATTACATTATTTACTTTTGATAAAAATATGGGGGCCCTAAATTACATAGCATAGAGCCGGCCCTGATGGCATTTGGTAAAGATCTAAAGGTGACTGTCTATAATCCAAAAAATAAATAAATTGATATCTAATTTAGTCAAACACTAGAGAAAATGAGGTAGGAAGTAAGGTTGTGAGGTTAGGATGGGTAAGCGCGAAGTATGCGGAGACGAGACAATTAATATGAAATGTTCTTAGTGAACTTATTCATGCTTCCATTGAAAAAGTGAACTTAACTTATTTTTTTGAGAAAATACTTTTTCAAAAATTAGAATTCTACTCTGAGAAAATGAAAAAAAAATTCATGATCAATACCATATACAATTTAACTAAAATTTTATTTACTTTGCTCGTAGATAAAGTGGTTTATTATAGTTAGGAAAAAGCTTCTAGGTAGTCAGTTTGATACTTTATTCCGGATATTTTTAATTCTAAAACTGTTAATTCCGGAATCAAGTTCAAACAAACTTAAGATAAAATGATATTAAATTTTATTTCAGAATTGTTATCCCTTATATCACAAAATATAACTATATATGAAATGCTTATCAAGTTCCAGTTAGTTAAACAAGAATAGAAACACATTTTTTAAAATGTCCTTTAGGTTGAGATGAGGGTTTAAGATTGCTAAAAATATTTTGTAAAAAAGTTATATCATAAAAATCAAAATTTGAAACTTCGAAATCATATTATTACTTCCTTCGTCTAATAATAATTGCACATTATGTTATTTTGAAATGTTCAACAATACTTGTCCACTTTATAAAATTAATAGATTATTTTACACTTAATTCTTAATTTATCTTTATCATTAGTTATACACATTTTCCTATTACATTTTTTCAAGACATTATATTTATTGGAAAAAATGGTCAAATGATCCCCCAATCTATTACTGGATTTTCAACTAACACACCTATTCTCCGCGGAAGTCATATTACCCCTTTGAACGACTTTAAAATGAAATAAAATAATCCCTTAAGTGCTGAGTTGACATAGAGAGTGTTTCATTCTCTTCGAGAGAGTGAGTTACCTATTTTATTTTTTTAATTTTCATTTTTTTCTATTTTTTTCTTTCTTTTTCTTCTTATTTATCTATACAACATTTTTCACTATTATCATTGTTGAAACTTTTTCAATGGATGTTTGAAATAAAAATTATCAACAACAATTGCATTTAACGAATAAATAATTTTTCAATCAACTTATTTAGAACATATCTAACAAATTAAATTATTTTTTTAAAAAAAAACATACCCATTAATTTTTCTTAAAGTGATGAATTGAAGAGTAACAAAATCAAAGTGAAGTAATTTTATATTTAAAAAATATTTTCAAACTTAATAAAAGAAACTAAAACAAGACATACACTTTAAAAGAAGGATTCTACGGGTTCTCCTAAAATCCACGAAGAATCAAAATAAAAAACTCAGATTATACATTAATCATGAAAATTTTGGAGGAAGAAATAATAAAGAATGGGGAAGAGGTTTCTCAAATTATTGTTACAAATTGATCTTCTCATCAGTGATTATTTTGAGTGGTGACAGAATCTTCATGGGATGAATTTGATCTCGAATGTTCATAACCCATTTAATGTGTATTTGAAGTTGTCTAAGGAAGAAAATCGAACGAAATATAAAAAAATATGGAGAATTATTGAATTAGTTAGATGAAAGATTTGATTAATTAGGACCGCTATCTTCTAGACTCTAGAGATTCGGGATAGACGAAAAGGTGAGTTCAATTTTCGTTTTTATGACTGGGGAGAAAAGAAAGAGGAAAAAGGTGAACTCTTTTTTTTTTAAATAATCATTAAATGGTAAAATACACGTGTCAAGTGCGTGTACTTCACCATATGTCTCAGTGAGGAAATAATTTCACTTTAAAATAGCTTAGGGGTAATAGGACCCGTTAAGTATAAGTGTGCAATTGGAAATTCGGTTATAGATTGGAGGGTCATTTGACAATTATTTATTTATTTATTATATTCAAAGGGTGATAGAGTAAAATTACCTTTCTATTTATAGTTTATTAAGAAATGTGTGAAATCAATAATGAACAAGTATTGTTAGACAAATACAGTATATATTGAAAAATCTGGTCAATTACCAAGATATATGGTGTAATGAATGACATTGATCCTTTTATAATTAGAAGTCTTATGTGTAAGTATGGATATGAAAAAACTATTGATATGATCGGTTTCAGTGTAAGTGATGAACACCATAAAAGTGTTTGATTAATTAGGGGGGGAAACTATAAAAAGAAATGTCATTATATGTGAAACGAATAACAATGTTTTTTGCCGTCAATATTTTGATTCAAAAATATACTTATTACTACTATTTAAGGGCAAATTACAGAAATCACATAATTTTCAGGTAAAATTACAATTTATCATTTTAAAGTTTATAATTACAAAAATCTCTCAAACGGATACATTAATGGAGGGTCCAGATACATTAATGACCAAAAAATCAAAGCGCTGATACATTAAAAAGAGGGTCGAATACATGCGTTGATACATTAAAAAGAGGTTCAGATACATTAATGGAGGGTTCAGATACATTAATGGCCGAAAAAGCGGGGTCGAGTACATTAATGACGGATCCGAATACATTAATCGCCGAAAAATCAAAGCACTGATATATTAAAAAGAAGGTCGGATACATTAATAGAGTGTCGGATACACTAATGACTTTTTTTACTTAAGAAAAAAATGAGAAATTTTAAAAATTTATAAAACTTATAGGGGATAATGATAATAAGAAAACTGAAATATGAAATTTCCATAATTATTTCATTATTTTTTAATGGGTTAAAATACTCATTCTCTCAATAGTAAAGATATTTTTTAACCAAATATTGGGGATGAGTTTTTGTTCATGTTCATTTCTATCACATTTTTGTCCCTTTTCCCTAATTGGAGTCATATTTAAGTTCACTTAAAAATTAGGACTGCTATCTTCTAGACTCTAGAGATTTGGGATAGATGAAAAGGTGAGTTCAATTTTTATTTTTATGGTTGGGGAAGAAAGAAAGAGGAAGAAGGAGAACTTTTTTTTTATATATAAAAATAATCATTAAATGGTGAAATACACGTGTCAAGTGCGTGTATTTCACGACAAGACATATGCCTGATAATAACATTTCAGGGAGAAAATAATTCCACTTTAAAATAGCTTAGGGGTAATAGGACCATGAAGTATAAGTGTGCAGTTGAAAATTCGGTTATAGATTGGAGGGTCATTTGATCATTTTTTTTATTTATTATATTCAAAGGGTGATATAGTAAAATTATCTTTCTATTTATAGTTTATTAAGAAATGTGTGAAATCAATAATGAACAAGTATTGTTAAACAAATGAAGTTATTTTAAAAAATCTGATTAATTACCAAGATATAAGGTGTAATGAATGACATTGATCCTTTTATAATTAGAAGTCTTATGTGTAAGTGTGGATATGAAAAAACTATTGATATAATCGGTTTCAGTGTGAGTGATGAACACCATAAAAGTGTTTAATTAATTAGGGGGGAAAACTATAAAAAGAAGTGTCATTAAAATATGTGAAACGAATAACAATGTTTTTTTCCGTCAATATTTTGATTAAAAAATATACTTATTACTACTATTTAAGGGCAAATTACAGAAAGTGTAAATTTTGTATATAGCATTTTATACAGTAATATTATCAAGTTATGGCATTAGATTTTCAATTTTATTGTGTAGCATTTAATATCTCACTCTATAGCGTTTTATTAATAATTATATTGTTAATTATAATTTATTAAAAAGAAATAATTAATTAAAAATTAAGGGGATAAAGTAATAATGGATAATTAATGTTAATAATTAGCATACTGACAACACAAATCATGGAATTTTTGTTTCTTTATTAATTGCTACATTTAATGCATGTAGACACGTTTGTGAATATGAATAGTTGCACTTTTTAGGGAGTTTAATTAAAGTTAAATATATGATTAGCACGTTTTTAGGGATATTAAACATTTTCAAATTATCATCATTGCCTTAAATATCTCCAGTTAGTTAAAATAATATTATTTTTTTGAATTAATTCCTTAAAAAACGTTGTCAACCAGATAATAACACATAATATTTTCAGATTTGCATTTCAATCAAATTTGAATCAACGTTACAATTATTATTCATTCCAAATTTTCACAGATTGCTTTCAACGTATACGTCATTTTTTCCTAAAAATTCAAGAATATTTTCATAGCTGCATATTTCACTTCTTATTTTTTAGTAACCTGATAAATTTTGGCGTACAATATATGTTTCTATTTAAATTATAATATATGTTTTTGTATTGAAAATGTATTGTGTTTGTTTAATTGTAGTATTGTATAGGACAGTGAATGATATATTAACTGTGTATGAAGTGTGTATGAATTATATGAATGGATTATAAATCTGTGTAACGTTGAAGTCTGAATTTTTTTTAATAGTGTATGAAGATTATACGAAACGTGTATCATTTGTGTATGAAAGTCCATTTATTTTTTTTCAAAATTACAGTATATGTTGCTAATGAAATTAGAATATATGTTTTGTATTAATTTTGTACAGCGGGTAGACCAAAACTTGAAAGATGGAAGGGGTTTGCTGACGTGAAATTCAAAAGGACAAAAATGACATGCAGTAGATGTCATCAAGTTGGACACAATAGAAAGACATGTTCAAATTATCTTGTGCAAAAACAATAATTTCGTAATGTTACATTTGTTATTGTGTTGTTTTGAATGTTAGAAACACGTTTTGTTTTATTGAATGCAGTTGTTATCATTGACATTTATAAAGTTTGGTTTCATAAAAAATTGTCATATATATATATCCTTTGTTTCTGTTACATATGTCAAAGTTCAATATGACATTCATAATTCATACAATGTTTATACATTATAAATATACATTGAACTATACTGCCATTCATAAAATGTTCATATAATATTCATACAATGTTCATACAGTATTCATACAATGTTCATATATGTACCATTTATTTCTGTTACATATATTCAAGTTTAATATGAGATTCATAATTCATACAATGTTTATACATTATATATATATCAAAGTTCAATATGACATTCATAATTTATACAATATTTATACATTTTTCATACAATATTTGTACCATTTGTTTCAGTTACATATATCCAAGTTCAATATGGGGTTCATAATTCATACAATGTTTATACATTATATATATACATTGAACTTTATTGTCATTCATAAAATATTTATATAGTATTCATACAATATTTATATACATACCATTTGTTTCTGTTACATATATCAAAGTTCAATATGACATTCATAATTTCTACAATATTTATACATTTTTCATACAATGTTCAAGTCTCTAAACATGCTTATGGCTTCCCAGTCAGAAGAATTCTGTCTCCTGGCAATTTTTCTTTTGCTTTTTTTCCTTCAGTTGAGGTGATCATAGTTCTAGTAAGTAAAGAAAATATTAAAAATCATGCAAACAATAATCAACCATTGAAGTTCTTGATCTCGAGTCTGGTGTTTAGTAAGCGCATTTGTTGTATGAGTCATTTGTATGAATTTATACAGTAAAAAGGAATACCAGAATAGCTTCTGATAATGGCATGTCCCATTGTCAACAAGATAATTGACAAAAACAGTCTTGCAATAGGAACCCCTCAAAAGTTGATAATCTCACCATTTTAGACCCACAGCTTCATGGTTGCACCAAAAGCAACTTAATAGGCTGCAAAAATGTTAATCTACCTTAAACGGCCTCGAATCAAAATATTGATGAATGAGATACGTTAGAAGCAAACTCTACATATTGGTGGCCTTCCTAGAAGAAAAAAAAAGTGATTTTAACACATTCCAGCATTAATTGTTAATTCAGGAGCCCAGCGCTACTGTTCTAAAATTTTTATTTTATCTGAGTCCGCCAAGCCATTTGAAAACAGAATCAAGAAACGGAGGTATACTTGTGCCAAGTAAAGATCCTTCCAAATTAAAGAGGAACAAATTGTGTTTCATGATATTACATTCAGTAACCACCATACTTTGTAAATGATCAATTTTGATTGTGATCACAAATTCTTAATCCAAATACTTTAAAGAGTATGATTTTCTTGGTTCTAAGTAAGATGCAATAAGCAGTGGAAGGGAAAAAAAAGAAGAAGACGTAAAGTAACATAGGCACAATATTATTCTAATTGACATATAATATTTCTCCTGAACCATAATGCCACAGTGGTTATTTGTTAGTGCTACAAGAGAGTACTAACAAATGCACTCTTAAGTCTTAAAAGACGCAGCAATAGCCCTTAAGAAACATGAGACAACCTTCTCTTTAACAAGGCCCCTTACAATCAAAATGTTGGCAAAAAAAAAAAAGCAAAATAAAACAAGGTGTTTAACAAATTTAAGTATCTCTATTCAGGTTTAGCATACAAGCACCTTGGCTTTCTTAGAGTAATGTGCATTGATGGTTCAACAGAAAAGAGCTAAAATACTACAGGGACTATACACTTACATTGGGTGTCTATGTGAAAGCAGATTTCTTAATTTGGGTGTCTATATGAAAGCAGATTTTCCTACTCTACCCTTGAAGAAAAGAGGAATCCATCTGATATGAGAGAGAGGATAGTGGGGAAGATGATTGAGGTCGGATTTGGATAAGATCAAAAAATAATTGCGTATTGGAAACTGATCGCGCGTGATGGGGAGAGATGGAGTGTATTGGGGGAAGATGATTGTGTATTGGTTGAGATGGGGGTGGATAGTTATTGGGTAACCGTATAATAGGGAATTAATTAAAATCAAATCCCTATTATTTAGATATTATTTTTTAAAAGGTAACTATATAATGTGAAGTTTAATTAATATTTAATTAATAATAGTTTATTATTTATATTAAAAGCTTTAAAAGGTAATTGATTAATCAGTAAAAATTTAAAGAGTTTGATTTATAAAAGGTAAGTGAATAAATAAAAGTAATTATTTAAACATATTAATTATTATTTAAATAATAAATTATTTTTTTAAATTAATATATTATGAATTGATATGGTATAACTTGATAATAATATGCTATAAGTAGTTTATTTTTAAAGAGTATGAATTAATTTTTTTTAATTAATATATTATTAATTGATATGCTATAACTTGATAATAATATGCTATAAGTAGTTTATTTTTAAAGAGTATGATTATAACTTGATATTTATCATCTTATATGTGTGTGGAATGTTAATTCACATACTTTTAAACTGTAAAAGTTTATAATTACAAAAATCTCTCAAACGGATATATTAATGGAGGGTCCGGATACATTAATGACCAAAAAATCAAAGCGCTGATACATTAAAAAGAGGGTCGAATACATGCGCTGATACATTAAAAAGAGGGTCGGATACATTAATGGAGGGTCCAGATACATTAATGGACGAAAAAACAGGGTTGAATACATTAATGACCGAAAAATCAAAGCACTGATACATTAAAAAGAGTGTTGGATATACTAATGACATTTTTGACTTAAGAAAAAAATAAATTTTTTTAAAAATTTATAAAACTTATAAATGATAATGATAATAAAAAAACTGAAATATGAAATTTTTATAATTATTTCATTATTATTTAATGAGTTAAAATACTCATTCTCTCAATAGTAAAGATATTTTTGAACCAAATATTGCGGATTGAGTTTTTGTTGATGTTTATTTCTATCACATTTTTGTCCCTTTTCCTTAATTGGAGTCATATTTAAGTTCACTTTAAAATTAGGGCCACACAAATTAAATTTTGGCTGTTCCCTCCATTTGTTGTCTGCCCTTCTTCTTCCAAAAATTTGAATGCACCTGAATCTCTCTTCCTCCCATCAATGGCCGGCCCTTCCAACCCCAAAACCCTAAGCATCTCCTCAGCTCTCACTGACGACGATGATTTTCAAGACCCATCTCCTTCTCAGCTCCATTTGCCAAAACCCACCTCAAAAATTGTATCCCGTAAGCCTCTCACACCTGCCACTCCTCGTACTTCCAAGAAGCCAAAACAGTATTCACCACATGTTGGCAAGGAGAACGTTGCTGTTGTTGGGAAGTGTACTGTGAATTTTGATTTGGGCCATGGATTAGATAGTTCTCGTCCTACCAAGAAGCCGAAACAACATCCAGTAAGTGTAGAAAAGGACAGTCTTGCTCCTGTTGGTGTTGAAAAATCTGATGAAAATGGGAAGAGACTTAATCCTGCTCATCAGAAATCGGAGTCTGATTTTGAGGATTTGGATTTGGGTCATGGATTGGATAACATAGAATCAACTATAGATTGTTGTTCTGGGGTCCAAAGAACGACTAATGAGGAAGAATTAAAAAGGGGTTACTTGTTTAAGTCGATAGAGGCAAAATTGCTCAATTCAAATGGTGGGTTCGAAGAGAGGAAAGAGGAGGTATCGGAGGAGTGCTCTGAGCTTGATTTACTGCTCAAGTTATGTGGTGAGGAGGATGGAGTATATGGTGACGCTTTGACAGCTGATCCGCATAGGCAAGAAGAGTGCTTGGGATTAGACGAAGAATATGGCCTCATTTGTTGTCCCCTTTGTGGAGCAGATATTTCAGATTTGAGTGGTGAAATGCGACTGGTTCACACTAATGAGTGTCTTGACAAAGACGAGACTCCAGCTGATGTAAGATGCTCTTACCTAATGTTTGTTTCTTATTGTATGGTATGTAGCAACATATACCTAAGAAACATGTGTATGGCAGTGTTAAATTGATTTCTTTTATGGTTGAGGTGTCACATCAGTTTATGGAGAGTGCTTAAAGCTTTTTCCTAGTGTTTTCTTTTGGCATGAGCACTTTGTAGTCCCTATAATGTTGCCAATATTATATGATATGCTGATTTTAAGGACCAGTGCACCTCCCCTATTGAGGTGATGCTGAAGGAAAATGTTTGTGCCCAACTTGTTGACCGAGGAAGTAGTCATGTTAAATGGTGATATGGTTTCTCTCTACTGCTATAGTTTGAACTACCAGATTGCTATTTTAAACCTTGTAATAGTTGGTCCACTAATTTTGATAGATGAAATGGGAGTACTATCACGAAATAGACAAGATTAATGGTGAAACACCTAATCTTACTATTAGGGGTCGTTTTGTTGATGGATTAGGAATAAGTAATTCTAGCATAAATCCCGTATTGAACAATACAATATATAGTTGGTTGCATAAGAAAAAATAACTGGCCTATAACTAATATAGTGTCTAGTTGACGATATTAGATAATACCATCATTAAGTTATACGATAATCTAATGTACAATTATTTTATGCAGAATAAAATGTGCAATAATCATATGTATATTAGCATACAAGGATTAGACTGTATATTAGCAGGGAAGGATTAGACTGTATATTAGCAGGGAAGGATTAGACTATGCAAAGTCAAAAGTTTCTTTTAGAGTAAGTAATATATGTATAACAATTCTCTTGGTTATGAATCACTGTATAACAATCCCTTTATTATTCACCACAATATAAACAATCCTTGCACTATAATTCCCGCATAACTAACATGTGAACCAAGCCTTCCTTAAGAGTATAAAGGGGCATACCAAGGTAAATTGAGTTCAACACTTATTGAATGTAACAAAAGAATTAAGTGAAAGATTCACCAAAGAAGGGGTGAGAGATAATATATATGGGTCAAAGATTGCAAATGGACATATTTCTTTCTTGTAAGCTAAAGTTCTTGCCAACTAGTGTATCTATGATATTGGTTAAAACTTTTGAACATGATACCGGTTAGGCTACATATATATCTTGAAATTTTTAGTTTGTTTCTTTGGGTCATAGTTAAAAATTTAGAATCGACTACTACTAAAAGTTGTAAGATGTTACTTTTATATTTGGTTGATCTCAATCCAGAAGTCCCTTGGAGAATGAAGATTATGGAGGCTGAAGAATAGTTTATGCTTCTTAAGCAATGTGCTATAGTGGCACTAGTCAGAGTTAAGGTTTTGAGCAAAGGTACCACAGATATAAAAGATAAAATCTTTGTTACATAGTAGAAAGGAACAGCAATGTCTAAGTAGTTTTAACTAGATGTGCCTTGATTAGAAGGAAATGCAATGCATTCTTTTGTGATGGTATCTCTTCTAGCACCAATGTGATTCCCTGGGTGCATAGGGAAAATGTAGATTCAGATATAGATCCAACACTTAGTGGGACAAAAGTAGGTAAGAGATGCATCTTAAAAAGGTATAACTGGTGTATAGTTAGGGTGCCTCTCTGAATGATGTGAGCATGATTCATTGCTGTCAAGAGTTATGGAAATTCATCAACAAAGTATCAAGTAAAAGGATGCACCATCAACTAGAGATATATAACATATGGGTTTAAGATGCCTCATTCCTTTGAGAAATGTTTATCAGCATGAAGTCACTATCTTTCAACCTAAAGGTGGCTGGAACAGAGTCTGGAATGCAACATTGTCTGATTGACAGCTTTGGAGGAATAGATAAATCAGACTTTATGGGAACTCATTCATCACCCTGTACAGGATAAGTTGCCCATCTTTAAAATAGACATCTTTTAGTTTGGAAGATCTCTAACTAAGGATCTGATGAACTGACTCTATTTTTATTTTTTGATAACTAAGAAATCCCCGGGGACAATTTGCACACTGTTTGAAGCTCGGTGGATATTCCCTCTACCCTTTCTCGACTTAGATACTAGGCTTTTGTCAGCAGTAGGTCCTGAACTCGTGATGAGCGCGTTACCCACATATCACATGCTGTGCTCCTACTACTGTACCAAAGTCCAGAGCCCCGGGAGCTGACTCTGTTGTTCTTTTAGTAACCCTAGCTAGTCTTTTGATTAAAATTTTTGTCCCCCCTGCTTTTTTCTTTGACAGTTTTACCATGCTGCTGACCTTTTATTGTGTATCAACAAATGCTTATATCTGAAGTAAGAAAGAAAGATGTCAAACAAGCATTGAAGTTAATAATAAGCAAAGGGTTATGCTGTGCAATGCCAACATGCCCCCATTGTCTCAGTTAAGATGCATTTATTACAATCAAATTCACACTATTGTTCCTTTTTGATACAGTTGGAATTGCAATGATTAAAGTACTGTAATACTGTTTAACATATATCTAGTAAAATGGTGAACATCTGTTCTACTTTTTTCTGTTTTGGTTGCTATTTAAAAGTAAAATAACATAGAATTCTTTGAATTGCTTTGAGTAAAATTTTTATAGCTAATTCATACCAGTGTTGTCAAAGGCGAAAAGCGCAAAAAAGCTCTAAGGTATGTGGGGGCTCTAAGCGCAAATAAAGCGTGGGCTTTAACAAAAACAGGCGCAAAGGGAGAAAAGAATAAAATATTTATGGTTAGTCCAAGACTAATACTTATAAATATGAATGACAAATATATGATCAAAGAAATTGAAAAAAATAATGATAAAGTGAAATATCAATTATTTAACCTCAAATTCTTCATAAGAGGCTCACTGGCAAGGAAATGTTTGCCTTAGAACCTTGATGACGACACTAAAGCGCACATAAAGCGAGGCGAAGCGCTCAACACATTTTGAGCCTTGCTTTAGGGCTTAAGCGCGCCTTTGATAACACTGATTCATACAAGGATATCCATAATCATGGTATGGAAAATGAAAATGTGTAATTTTTAATGGCTACATGATTGCAGTTCCAAGTCTGCAAGTGTTCCTTTCCGCATGCGGCATGTCTGTTTGTGTATTATACTGCTTCTTCCTCTGAGATGAGCTTTAAAATGCTTTTTCCTAAATGGTGGTACTAAATTTTTGTTTTTGGGAATTGTGTTCGGTCACCCTTAGTGACCAGCTGCATTTTTTCTGGGTTGAACCTTCACAAGCTGGGTATGCCCCCAAATCGACAAAAGTTTGTTCGATCATACTTTTAAGACTAGTGGCAATAAACGTAAGTTTCCAAGACAAACATAACCACCAGAGCATTTATATGAAAGAAAACAGACAGACATGGTCTTTGTTACTGAATTCGACCTAGTTCAACACCTTAAAAAATAATGTGTTTCCATCTTACGGTTTCAGTTACATTTCCGTTTATCATATTTCTAATTCAAGTGTGTTTGAGACACTGCTGCTGTTATAGTTCATCAGAGAAGTTGCCTTCTGTTTCCTGATTTTAAAGAAGATATGGGAAGTTAAATGTTGTTACCTCAATACAAATTTGATCATCTTGCAGGTGGTTACTGCCAATAAGGATGTATCTTTTCAGTGTCCTGGGCAAGTGCTCAATGATTCCCCATGTCCTAAAGAGGTTGTCCACAGGTCACCTGTTGTTGAATGGTTACAAAATCTTGGACTAGCTAAATATGAAGAAATCTTTGTTCGGGAGGAGATTGATTGGGACACTTTAAAATCCTTGACAGAAGAGGTTTGCTTATTGTTCTTCATTGCTAATATCTTTGTGTACATAAAACTAACAATATTTTTAGTCACACCAGTTTTGTCGATATTCTCTTTGGAGATGATAATAAAAGGGAACATAGAAGGAAGTATAAGTTTTTTTTTTTTTTTTTTTTTGCTGTTACTTGTGGAATTCTTTTCTTCCGGAAGTGCACTTGTTCCTGTGAGAGTGATAACGTTCAACTTGATGCACCTATAATGAAGGGTTTTGCTTTTTTAGATTTTAAGTGGCTACTATTCATGGTTTATTTAAAAGATTATGCTGTGAGCATAAAGCCTTAAACTCAGAATTGGGCTGGTTAAAATGCATCAGGGCATAATAAAACTTGAACCAATCTGACGTATTTATGTCCCTAGTAATATGTGAAGGGCTATTATTCCGTTAATTGACTATATGGCATCAAAGGTGAGATGTTCACGGGCAGAGTGAGGCCATGGCCTCAAGGATTCTCCTCTTATGTTTTCCCTTCTAGAAAATGGTGTGTTGTTCCCTCCGTTGAGTGCACCCAAAGACACAGAATCTATAACCTAACCATCAATCTCATTTTTTGTTTCTTCTCATTACTTATTTTGTTGGATGTCCTGTCCTACCATTACAAGTTTTGAACTACAAGTTCTTATATGGAGTTGGCCGTTGGGGGTTCAAAACAAGGTTGCAACAGTGAGAACTGGAAACAAGAGTAGTCTTGAAGAATCATTTAAATAATAACTAAAGTGACGATTCTCTGGTTATTACTGTTTGAGTACCGCTTGAGCTATTCTTGCCCCCAAATGAATTTACTTTAGGTTCAAGTCAAGAAGATCAAGGTAAAAAGTTAGACTTGAATTTTCTTCCCCAGAGGGAAATGAACCTGGCAAATTCACATACCCTATAAAGCAAGACTTGTTTCTCTACCATATATTCATTGAATATACTTCTCATGGTGATTTTTCTGCAGAAGTAATTAGCCCATTTTACCTTTCCTCAAGCTCAATCCTTTCCAAGTTGGAGTTGTGAAGGGGGCTTTGCCGAGTTGTATTTGTTATTTCCACTGTTATCTTATTTATGTGATTTGGTGACAAACTATTAAAGCTGTTTATTTCACTTGGTGCTCAAACCACTAAGCTTTAGTTGTATCTTTGCCAAACTAATTCCACTATTTTAAGTACCGTTGCAGGATTTATTTAGCATTGGTGTCACTGCTCTTGGTCCTAGAAAAAAGATTGTTAACTCTATTTTGGAGCTAAGAAAGGAAACTGCCGAGGAAAAAGTAGCTCGACAAGATGTTACGAAGATTACACCTGTTGATGCTGGTACTAAACCAAGCAAGTTGATAACAGATTATTTCATTTGTCCTGTTTCGGAAAGAAAGAAAGTTTGCGCTACTGATAAGGCACAAATGGAGGTCGAAAGAACTTGTTCAAGTGCTTCCCGTAAGAGAATTCAGAAGAAAACTCCAGCCAAAAGTGCAAAATCTAAAGATATTCCCGTGTGGTGTTCTATACCAGGAACACCATTCCGAGTGGTAAATACCCTAAATACATAACCTACTTACATGGGCTTTTGTATCATCTCAGTTCTTGGAAAAGTGCATAATATACTAATCAACATCATCTGTTTTACCAAAATTAAGTAAGATGCTTGAAATGCGCACATTTTTTGGTTTTGCCACAGTGGAGATTATAGGTGCTGGTTCAAAGCAATGCCAATGTGTATTTTATACTGTATTAGTGGTTTAACTAGTTGTATGATTTCTGTGTCTAATGCTTGTGACATTGGGTTATTGATAATGAACATTATTGCACTATGACCTACTTGTGGGATTACACTGGACATGTTCTTGACAAAAAAAGTACCAGACTTTTTTCTAACTGCTAAGATATAAAGATGTTATTCTTTATACCTCTCTTTTGCTATAAATTGCTAAAAGTATCTTGTTTACATCGTTGCAGGATGCTTTCAAGTACTTGAGAAGAGATTGTTCTCATTGGTTCCTCAGCCACTTCCATTTAGATCGTAAGACCTCTTCTGACAACCATATTTTCAAATGTTTATAGCTGAATCAGCACAAATAGAAACAGAGAAAATAGCATCAGCTCGTAAGGCAGTCTCCTTTAACTCTGCTTGTAGGGGCATTTCCAGAATTGTGTTCAATTTAAAAGAAGGCATAAATATATATTGTATTTGTTCAAAAAAGTTGCGGAACCTTCTATTTTCTTTATAATAAAACTTCTCTGCACTCGAAATGCCCCAAAGTCCTTTTCCTTCCTGTAACAAATGCTAAATGAGTAGCATTTTTTATTCTAATCTTAATTACCATGTTAAGTCAAACTACTACAAAAATGAGATGTAGGCAGGAATTGGTTTGACTTTGACCCTGTAATGAGACTTGGAGCTTTCATCTATTTGCTTGCAGAAGTTTTGAGGTACACTATTAGTCGATTGAGTAATTACAAGTTTAACAATTATGAAGAAAGAACATTTACTTTCACGCACTTGTCAATAAAATGAAGCTGTCAAGGTTGCGTTATCTTCATTTTCGTTTTAAGCTTATTCTCCATGTTCATGTTATAGGACATGCTGGACTAAAATAAATGCTGATTTTCTCAATGGTCACCAGATGTAAAGTTCTGTTTCTTTAGGAAATTGCGTTACTTGTCATATTCACCTTTTTGCATAGGATTTCCTCATTTATCATGATAGTCACTTGACAACTTTTGTATCTTTTAGTAAGAAGAGGTTTTTAAGGATGTTACGTATTTGCAATGTGGATATCATATTAACCAGCCTTAAGTCCTACTTGATTGGTTGCTGCCTTTATGGCATGACGTTCATTGAAAATTTTTAGACACATCCTTATAGGTGTATATGATAATCTAGTTTAGTGATTATGTGATCAGATATTACTCATCAGTCAAGTTTTGAATTTTGTTATCATACCTCTGTAGATTATCAAGGCCTCACTAAGTCCTTCTGTCATGGAAAGATTTATTGTTCCTCAATTACGGCAAAGCTTGTTAATCTGAAGATCGGAATCCCATGGAACATGATGCAAGTTTTACCCATCAACCAGAAGATCAACATAGCAGGGATTGATGTCACATGCTTTGATGCAAATCATTGCCCGGGTGCCCTAATAATCCTTTTTGAGCCACCCAATGGTAAGGTGTGGTTCAAATGGTTCGCCCTTTGCTTTTAATGAATTCTAGTTTGATAGCTCTTGTGATGGATGCTTTGTTTGTGTTATGCAATAGGCTGTCCTGCACACAGGGGATTTCCGATTTTGTGAAGAAATGACAATGAATGCAATCTTGCAGACTTGTGGTATCCACAGTCTCATCCTAGATACTACATACTGTAACCCTCAGGTATTTAGATTGTTAATTCATTCTTGGCTGTGAAACCTACCAAAACTTATGTGCTTGGTGTATATTTTAGGTAGTAAACTCAATATATGGTTATATATTTTGAGTGTCATACCTTGGCCATAGAAGCAAACACTTTGAGGAAATGCTCTAGTATGATCATGTCACGTAATGTGTTAGCTAATATTGAGATTTTCTCCTTACATCTGACATGACAAGAAATAATATAGCTAGGAAACGATAATTGACTATGTTATATATCAATTGTAAGAAGTAGCAAATACAATTTATTTACCCAACACATTCAAAAAGACAGGAAACATACAGGACCAATCCATACACCAGGAACATATGAAATAGCAAAAGTCTTGTATATACAGTTGAATACATTTCACTATGTCATCAGCTGTTTCCATTAATACTTCAGATGTTTTAAGTGTTTGCTTGCCTTGCAGTATGACTTTCCCAAACAGGAGGCTGTTATTCAATTTGTTATTGAATCAATACAAGCTGAAACTTTCAACTCGAAGACCTTGTTTCTCATTGGTAGCTATACTATAGGTAAACTTCATCTCTGGCCTTTTAAGTTTCTCGGTAATATTGTGGCAAAAGCTCAAAAGCTACCTAGTATCTTATGCTTAATGCTTTCATCAGAAGGCAATTTCTCATGGTTTCTGTCCTTACCGATTTAGGAAAAGAGAGGTTGTTTGTTGAGGTTGCTCGTGCTCTGCAGAAGAAAGTCTATGTCACTGCATCAAAGTTGAGCATTTTGGAGTGTCTGGGTTTTACTAGAGAAGAAATGCAGTTTTTCACATTAAATGAGCAGGAAAGTCAAATTCATGTCGTGCCTATGTGGACACTGGCTAGCTTCAAAAGGTTGAAGTATGTTTCTAATCAGTATGCGGTAAGTTTTTGATGTCCAAGTGCTTTGTGATGATTTAAATTCTGATGCAGCCTCAGTCTGATGTTTTAAAGATCTTGGAGATGGAAAAAAGTTGGTGTTTAATTGAGGTCCATAGTTAATCAGTAATTATGTTGATTGAAAATAACAAAGCTCAACCTAGTGAATATCATCCTCTTATACTGATTGGAGGGCCTAAACGTTTTCTTTACTGCAACATACTCATTATAATAGACGACACATTTTTCAGTTTTGCTGACATCAATGAGATGCTTTCTCAGTAAGAACCAACAGAGTCTAGCCAAAAGTTTGCACAAAATCTAGAGCTAAATTTTTATTCGTAGGAACAAATCTATGCGTCTTGGTTGGGCTCGTTATGTCATCATCCCTTGCACCTAAGTATACATATATGTTTTTCCTTTATAACACACTTAAGTATATTACATATATGTTTTCCTTTATGGGTTACTCCCTTTGTTTAATTTATATGACACTTTTTTCCATTTCAAAAAATTCTATTTCTACACAATGTGTACAACTTTCAAGTATTCAGGTTTATTAAACTACACACACTCTTAACTTCGATGTGGTGTTTACTTTCTTTTCAACCACTATTTAATAGGAAGGAGTATAAGTTATTGGTTGAGTGTATCACTTGGAGGTCCTTACTTTCTTTTCCTTAGAATGCAACACAACATTAAGATGGAGTATTTCTTGGGAAAATTTGTGTGTACCAATGTCATTTTTCTACCAGAACTGAATTTCTTGGCTGCATATACTCTAGCTTTGTCATTGACTAAATGTGCCTTGTCCAGTTACATCTTTACTTGGGACTCTCTAACCCCAATAGGTTCTCACACCACCATATACACAAGTTTTTGTTTATTGATCCAACTTTGAGTGGTATGTAACAGTTTGTTACTACTTCAGCGTCGATACAGTCTTATAGTTGCTTTCTCTCCAACTGGTTGGTCATTTGGTAAAGGAAAGAAGAAGTCAACTGGAAGCAGGTGGCAACAGGGTACTATAATCAGGTCATTATCTACTACTATTTAACTTGTGTATGTATAACTGAGTCAAGGTATGGATGGCACATTTCTGATTTGATGAAAACATCATTTGTTTTCGTCTCAGGTATGAAGTACCATACAGTGAACACAGCAGCTTTACAGAACTTAAAGAGTTCGTTAAGTTTGTATCTCCTGTTAACATCATCCCTAGTGTAAATAATCATGGACCTGAATCCAGCAGCGCTATGGTCTCACGTCTCTTGGACTGATCTATTCGACACCAAATAGCAATAACTCATTGCCCCTTGCCTCAAGTATTTGGCTACTCTGTAACTTAGTTTTTTCATGTTATCCATTCTGTGTTGTAGCTTGCATGTAACTGCTGATGTTATGTGTATTCTCTTGCATGATGTAATAATAGTTGGTATAATAATTTCTTCTGATCAAGTAGTTTTGGTGCAAAACACGTTTAAGTGTTGATTTGTTTTCACTAAATAAGTAAAAATAATAGATTTCGAACCTGATAAATTTCTAATGTGTCTCAGCCTTCCTATCCTTAGTTGTTTTTCCATTTTTCTTAGTGTGTATTTTTGTGGGTTGTTTGTTTGGGTTTCTTTAAGTTCTTGAAAGTTTCCCTTTTCAAGTTAATCCAAATGCTTGTAAAAAGTAAATAATATCTTTACTTATTTACACTTAATTATACAGCAACTATTTGATATGGTTTCTTGATTATATAGAAATCCACATATTTAAATAAAATATAATTTTTAAAATAATATTCAATACTTCTTTTTTTGTTTACGTAAAACAATATTTATTTTATATCTAGATAAAGATAGAAGTATGACTTAATTTAGAGTGTGAAGTATATGATATTTTTCTATTTTGGGTAAAACTGTTGCAACAATATTCATTAAGTGAAGGCAGGTGGCAAGTCTTTTCTCAACCATAAGACTATTATCCCTCACCAAGTTGGATATTCAACTATCTTCTTTTTGTTACAAGTCAAAATCCAAGGCCTTATGCTATTGATTCTTCAACTAGTTTTTATATCATTTAATTTTATGAAATGATAAACTCTATTTATATTATATTATATTAATATTTTTTTATTGCGTTTTAATTATTAAATAGTTTAATTGGACATAAATTTAAGAAATATCAAAAGACTTTGCAATGTTTTAAAACTATTTCAGAAAGAGCATGGGATCTTAGAGGAGGCGAGGCGAGGGTGTTCATCGAATCTTCTCCATAAAAAAATTACATTATATGTATAATAGATTATGAATCATTTAAACCCAAGGCTAAAAATTGACTCAATTATTAGTATTAATTACTTAGTGTTTCAAGATTAGAATTTGACATAGATTTTAATATTTGAAAAAATATTTCCTTTTTTAAAAATATAATTTATATTCATAAGTTTTGAAAACTATCAAAATTAACCATAAGTTTGTATTACAAGTCAATTAGATCTTCGTTGCAACAAATAACAAGCAGTGTCCATGACACTAGAGTAATGTGGTAGTTTGGAGTGAGTGCAACAAACATCATTCCATACAACCTCAAGTAGACAAAACACATGACTTTGTTACTCCAAGCCGATGGTTCATCATTTTCATCAATAACCATATCATCACTTTCACATTTACTGAATATTTCATCACTATTTTTGTGTTCACGTAAAAAATTGTGTTATACAACACAACACTACTATAGAGGATCTTTTTGTAAAAAATAAAAAATTTGGTGTAAAATTTTAATTTTCAAAAGTTTCCAAATAATGAGATGTGTTCCAAATACCAGAAAAACTAGTATTTGAAAATTTGAGATATTTGCCATAAATATTTGTCAAATAATGATAAATTATATGGACAAACACTATTTGTCAATTCCTCCCCCGCCCCCCACCCCCACCCCCAAAAAAATATATTATTTGAGAAATCTATGGCCAACTACTTGTTGTTTTCTATAGTTTGTATCTAATGTTCTTCCTCTGCTGAATAATAGTTGTCTATTATATAAAAAGTACTAGGGAACATAGCCGCGCTTTGTGCGAGTGTTAAAATATGTGTTAGAATTAATTTCTTTCCGATTAATTATATGTCCACTATATCATATTGTTTGATCTTATCATTATTTCTTAATTTTAATATTGTAGGGAAAAAAAAATATCGCTCAATTTTGTTTAATAGTTGATTTTATCTTCAGTTATATTATCCGGTCATTCATATCGGCCATCATCTACAAACTTGTGATATGTACTCTTCAATTGGATAGAAAACCTTAAATCAAATGAAATTACTCATTTTAAAAAAGAATAATTCATCATCCAATGTTACCTCATGTCCAACCTCTAACTATCTAAACTCAAACAAATAAAACTCATGCTCGATTCATCTACCTTTATTTTGTTCGAAAGATTTTTTTGATATGCTTTTAAGATGTCACAAATTTAAACATTAATAATTGGGGGTTATGAAGGGCTATGAAGGTATAAAGTTGGAAGTTATAGGTATTACTAATAAGTATTAATTAAGTATAGAGGTTATGAAAGATGAAGAGATGTGAGTTTATGATAAAAATTAAATTAAAATAAATATATAAAAATAATAGAAAAAGTTAAAAAATGTTACATATTTTTTAATAAACAAAAGTATGTTTAAGTAAAATCCTCCACCATTTTTATGGTTTAATTTATTATATGACATATTTTCTTTTTACCTCATTTTAGAATTTCAAATTAATTAAAAGTCTCTAAATATGCTTCTACTAATAAACATTATTTTTAGTGATTATTATTATTTTGAACAATACATACTTTTTCTCTTATTTTATATTATAGGATAAAAATCTATTAAGAGAAAAATTAATTAAAACCAAATTTAAAAAGGGATATAGAATTAAAAAGTTAATCAAAAGAAATAGAAAAAAATAAAATTGTCAAAAAAGGTAATCCTGCGGATGTTTTAAAATAAAACTAAAAAATAGTTAATTTTTTTTTAAAATTCTCAAAATTGTGAAACGGCTTTTTGGCCTATAAATAATTTCTATGTATAAATAATATAATAAATAATGCAGCGTTAAAATTATGTATTTTTACCATATCACCGTTATGTGATTGTGAGATACGAAATTATAAGAGGAATCGATTTATTTGATTCTTAGCTATATAACATGTTTGTATTTAATATTTAGTATTTTATTTACTTTATATTGAGATGTGATATATATATATTTTTTTATTACTTATATTTATTATATATTTGTATAACATTTTTATAGCTAGTGAGGAGGAATAAGAAAAAAAATCTCAAAAAACTACAAAGAGAAGCAAAAGAGAAAATGAACAAATTATTTTTTATATAAAAAAATCATGATTTGTATCATCAACAATCCAAACTAATAATATCAAATGTATAATTACAATAGAACAAAAGTGATAATGATAATTAGACATGTCAAATTATTTTACCTCACAAAATCAAACTATGCAAAATAATCCAAACTAATAATATCAAATGTAAATTACAATAGAACAAAAGTGATAATGATAATTAGACATGTCAAATTATTTTACCTCACAAAATCAAACGATGCAAAATATCTAATATTTTTTTATTATACATCCCCCTCTTGCAAAATCAGATCAAAGAAGATAAAAAAATTAACAATCAAAGAAACAAAGATGAAGAATAAGAAAAATAAAAATAAAATGACCATCATACATGTCTCAAAGTGGGTTTGTATAGGTGTAATATTTAGGAGTTATAGTATTTATATTAAATAATTTGAAGGTTATGAATATGAAAGGTTAGGAGTTATATATATATTATTAAATTAAAAGGTTAGGAGTTATATATATTATTAAAAGGTTAGGAGGTGTAATGCTCATTAAGTAATTTATTAATAGCAATATATATATATACACATATAATATTATTGTGTAAAGAATTTAAAAAGCCCTAAAAAAATTTAAAAAATAAATATTTTTCTGATCATTGAGGCATGCCACATAGGCGGAATGAAGATCCTCATTTATATATATATATATATATTGATTTGTTCAACAATACTCATTCAATTTAAGAGATAATTTACTTTTTTTTTTTATCTATTTTATCTTTGTTATTAAATATTTCCTCTGTCCCTAATTACTTATCAACTTTTGAATTGACACACATATTAAGAAAATAATTATTGACATAGTGAGTTTATCGTTTTACCCCTATTAATTATGAAGTGAATGAATTAAAAATTTAAGATTTTTAAAAAGTTTTACTTCCTCCGTTTTAAAAAAATGACCTAGTTTGATTTGGAACGGAGTTTAAGAAAAGAAAGAAGATTTTTAATCTTGTGGTTCTAAATTAAAGTTATGTCAAATGTACCAAAATACCCTTTAATCATGTGGTCTTAAACATGCCACGTGGAAAGTTAAAGTTAAAGTGTTGCCAAAAAAGGAAAGAGGTCATTCTTTTTTAAACAAACTAAAAAAGAAACAAGGTCATTCTTTTTGAAACGAAGGGAGTACCTTTTTCAAAATAATTAATTGAGGATATAATAGGTAAAAAAATTTATTTCTTGATTTGTCAAAATGGAGAAGTAATTAGGGACAACTATAAAATGAAAAGTGGACAAGTAATTAGGGACAGAGGACTAGAGGAATATTTATCATCTAACACATTTCTTAAAACATTAAATTTAATAAAGTCAAATGATAAAATAGTAATATTACTCCTATTATTTATTGTTTTTTATAATATGTATTTACTCAGTACTTTTGAATTGATACACCTATTAAGAAAATAATAATTAATATACTGAGATTACCATTTTACCCTTATTAATTATGAAGTGGATGAATTGAAAATTTAAGTTTTTTAAAAAGTTTTACTTTTTTCAAAGTAATTAATTAGGGGGTATAATATGTACTCTAAGGGGTCGGTTGGTAGAGTGTATTACAAAATATAATGCATATATTAGGTGTGTGCATGTATTAGTAGTACCTTGTCTGGTACATTTGTTCATGCCATGTATATACACTCTATTCTGTATTAAGTTATGTATTACTAATACCAAGAAATTTTAGGTATTAGTAATACACAACATTTTGACTCTTGCGTTAGATTAAATAATTATAAAACTACCCTTAAAGCCATTTCATTTTCTTTGTTGTCATAGATTTTTATTTTTATTTTTATTTGTTTTTTTGGTGTCTTTTAATTTTTTGGGGTCTTAATAGATTTTATGACCTCTTAAGTATTTTTTTTTAAAAAAAATAAAATAAAATCTAATTTCAATATAATTTATTCAAAATTTTTACTATTGTGACGATAAATTTGATTAAAAAAATTATTTGTCAACTTTTCACAAAAATATTTTGACGCAATAGTACAACTATTTAACATTATTTTTGAAAAAAAAAGAGAAGAAGAGTTAACGGAAAAGGGTCATATTTGCCCTTGTACTCTTAGAAAAGGGTCATATTTATCCTTCGTCATACTTTTTTGATATATTTGCCCTTACCATTCAACTTTAGGCACATATTTGCCCTTGTACAGTTAAGTATTGTATCACTATTTTGATTAATCTATGTGGCGCCTAGGTGGCTCCATGTGTATATATTTTATTATAATTAAAATTTTATTTTCTATTTAGTGAACTATCTGACCCATTTAGTAAAATCCAACCCAATCAAAATAAAGACCCATTAACCCGATTCTAATACACATTATCCCTAATTTCTATGTCCTAATTTTTATACCCATCTGCAACGCTTCAAAATACACATTATCCACAGTCAAATACAAGCACTACATTATATTTACATACACGTATTAGCATTATGAAGAGATTGTTTCTTAAAATCCAACCAAAACTACCATGTGCAAGCAATTTTAATAAAGTATAATTCTAAATTATAACAACAATAGCTAATAAAGAGAGACAAAGGGAAGAGTATGTCTAATTGTCCAAAGTAACTCTTTTGCAATGTATAACTTTTTTTTTTTTTTGAAACCAAAAGAAATGTCTGTTAGTTTTTTCTCATAACTTTACAAGAATGTACAAGTATTGTACACTACAGTGTTCACAGTAAATACTTTCTAGCTAATGAATGATCTCATTTATTTGTCATCACTATACAAGTGAAGGAAAAAGAAAGAATTTCACAAATAAATTAGAAAGGGTTAAGGAAATTTTTTAGAAATGTAGACCTCCATTTCTGTTAGTAATCAAAATGGGGAGAAAGGAAGAAAAGAAAGATAAAACAATGCACATTAATGCTTATGTTTACTTCATCTGTGAATGTTTTTTCTTCTGACTTCATCTGTGAATGTTTTTTGATATACCTATTTTGAAGCGTTGCAGATGGGTATAGAAATTAGGACATAAAAATTAGAGATAATGTGTATTAGAATCGGGTTAATGGGTCTTTATTTTGATTGGGTCGGATTTTACTAAATGGGTTAGATAGTTCACTAAATAGAAAATAAAATTTTAATTATAATAAAATATATACACATGGAGCCACATAGATTAATAAAAATGGTGATACAATACTTAACTGTACAAGGGCAAATATGTGCCTAAAGTTGGATGATAAGGGCAAATATATCAAAAAAGTATGACGAAGGATAAATATGACCCTTTTCTAAGAGTACAAGGGCAAATATGACCCTTTTCCGAAGAGTTAATGATGTTTTAGCAAAGAATTTTTTTTGATGTTCTAGCAAAGAACTTTGTTGCAAAGGAAGTGTACAAATAAATAAAGTGTAAAGTGTATATTATATTTGTAAACATATATATTTTTAACAGAAATTATGTAAGATTTGTTGTTTCTATTACATCAAATCAAACAATGTAGAAAAAACAATGCTTGCATAACTAATGCAAACATTACTAATGCACTCTACTTTACATTATTCTTATACACTCTATCAAACGATCCCTTAATTGTAATTTCTTCATTTGTTAAAATGGTCAAGTAATTAGGGATAACTATACATAGAAAAGTAGAGAAAGTAATAAACAACTATTATTGGACAGTGAAAATACTAAACGGGAAAAAAGACAAAAATACGGGTCAGTGCTTGATTTCATCACCTGTAAGCCCAAAACAATTATGTGTGAACTCATACAATTAATGAGAGAAAATGACATAAATAGTCTCTTAACTATAAGAATAGGTCTAAAATGATCCCTTAACTATATACTTGACGGATATATTCCTTTCACTATTTAAAAGTTTGTCAATTTTTATCCCTCAATCATACACTTATCAATTTTAGTCCCTTAACTATAAAATTATCAATTTTAGTCTTTTAAATATTCAAAAACTTATCATATTTGATTTTTATTTATTTTTTAATATAAATAACTTAGATTTATATCTATAATTAAAATTCCATTTTAGACCAACTCCTACCATTAAGAAACTATTTATGTCATTTTCTCCCATTAATGACATATTTATCACAAAGATAATGTAACTACTTTTCCAATAATAGCAACACAATTATTATTGTCACCATATTTTTCTTGCATCATTTATAACTTGAGTTTGAATTATAACTTTTTCTTTGTCTTTTCTACCACAATAATAATAATAATAATAATATATATATATATATATATATATATATATATATATATATATATATATATATATATATATATATATATATATATATATATATATATATATATATACTTTCCGTCTCATTTTATATGTCATTTATTTTTATAAAAAAATGGTCTAAAATACTTGTCATTTTATAAAATCAATGCATAAAATATCATATTTTTTCTTTTTTTACCGGTATGAGTTATTAGTCTTGAAAATATACATTTGACCAACTTAGAAAAACTAAGTAAATGATTCATGTTCATTAGTTAAGTTAATTAATCAAAATAAATTAATTCATATTCATTAATTAAAAACTTGAGCTTCAAAAAAATTTAAATAAGAATAAAAATGCAATGTTATATTATTTTTAATGTAAATATAAAATAAAAATATAACGTATAAAATTGAACGGAGGAAGTAATATATTTGCTTCTATCTTTAACTTGTCTTTATCTCCTTTGAAATTGCATCTACCATCATTTAGTCGGGGCTCGAGGGATAACTGATAAGTTGTTCCAAAATTGTTAATTCTATATATTTTAAATATGAAATAGAAAGAATATCATAATTTTGGGATAACTAAAGGATAAGTTATCTCGTGAGTTTATCTCAACTAAATATGATATTAACTTATTCTAAAATATTACGAAATTAGTAGGGGAATTTATATAAATTTCACTAGTTTAAGAGTTAATTACTTAGATGCACTCTAGTTTGCAATGTTACATAGCTTGTCAGATTTTTGGTTGTCCATATACGATGAGTACATGTGTCTGGAAATAAATCGGTCAAAATTAATTAAGTGTAATTTATTATAAATACAACGTATCTAACTGGATTCACATGTATCTATTTGGGATACATAACAAATTTCACTCGCCTCTCTTCCATATTGCTCGCTACTCTCCATTGTATCTGATATCGCTAATACATGCGAATCACACCAGATACATACAAATACATGTATTTAGTGTAATTCAAATGTATCTGAGATATATACACATCTCGCTCATCTCTAGTTTTGTGTATTTGATAACAAAAATTCATGTATCTAAATGTATTTTTATTAATATATGGTAAAAAGCACTTCGATAGTAATAAAATACGTAATATTATTAATAATATATATGATAGTAAAATATATCAATATTGTAGTTTTTCCAAATTAGTAACTCTTGTACCAAACGGGCCCTTATCATCATGAAAACTTATTAAAAAAGAAAAGACAGAAGAGGCTTGATAGTTTTTCATTACTTCATTGTCCAGAACATATCGATCTTCGAATATTCTATGATCACCACATCATTGAGAGCTGAATTAGTCAATTAAATAAAATAAAATACAGAGAGTTTTTCAAGAGATCTAACATGGTATAATAACACACACATTCCAAACAATTAATACCGACATCTTTAAAATATGATTAGAAATAGGACAATTTTCTCCTAAGTTTATCTCAAATATATCAATAGCTTTAGAAGAAATAACTATTCATCCATCTCTATTTACTTATTCACTTTTTCTTTTATAATCGTCCTAATTATTTGTCCATTTTTACATATAATTGCCCTAATTATTTGTTCATTTTGACAAATCAAGAAATAATAGTTTTTTTTCTTATTATACCTTCAATTAATTACTTTGAAAAAGGTAGAACTTTTTGAAAATATTTATTCGTCCACTTCATAATTAACAAGGGTAAAATAGTAAACTTACTATGCCAATAATAATTTTTTTAATAGGTGTGTCAATTCAAAAATAAATAAGTAATTAGGGACAGAGGGAGTAATCGTTACGGCCCGTCTTCTAAGCATTAAGTATCTCATTTATTTCATAAGGGTTTAACATGCGTATCATTACAAAATGGTTTAAGAACATTGTCTTCTATACATTGCATTATATAACCACAAATGTGTCATTTTAGTTCCCACCAAATACATAGTTTCCTTCACAAGACTTTAAAATATGTCAAGTTTCTTGCAAAGTTTAAATATGTTTTTGATATTTTTCTCGACTATTTATTAAGAGCTTCATTTTTCTACAAGAGTTTGAGATCACTTGGTATGTTATGTGGCAAATCAGGGGTGTATCTAAATTTACTTAATCAATTAAATGAGTGTTTTTAAGACTGTCAATAATTTAAAAACGAAACTAATAATTTGCACCAAGCAACATTAGTTTCATCCTATGTAAATTTGGAAGAAATTAATGAAGATATATAATAGTTAAGAAAAATAAATTAACTTTCATAATTTTCTTTTTTTTTTCAAAACGCAAATGAGAAGGAGTAGAGGGTTGAGACATCCCATTATTTGATCCAAACAATTAAACTTTAGGAGAATTGGATCATGATATAACTGATTAACTGATTTACACCCTTTTTAATCGTTCAAATTTGATTCAACTCGCTCATTACCACACATAATATTCATAATTGTGTAAATTTTGAATATAGCATAATATGTAGTATTATTATCAAGTTATGACATTAGAGTTTCAATTTCATTTTGTAGCATTTAATATATCACTCTATAGCATTTAATTAGTAATTATATTGTTAATTATAATTTATTAAAAGCATTTGTTATTAAAAATTAATTAAAAAATAAGTGGATAAAGTGCTAATGAGTAATTAATTCTAATGCCTAATAATTCTGACAACATAAATGAAGTGCTAATGAGTAATTAATTCTGACAACTAATTTTCAGTTATAATTAATGCGCAGTAATTTAATATGCACGACTGAGAATTTGAAGGGACTACTTTTTTATTGAGTTAAATTAAAGGTAGATAAATGATTAGCATTACAATTATTCTTCATTCCAAAATTTGTCTATTACTTTAAAATTTCTTTCAACATATAAGTCATTTTTTCCCCCAAGAATTGAAGATTATTTTCATAGCTACATATTTCACTTCTGATGGATAACTTTGTGTCAATTTTAATTAAACATGGTGGAAAGTAGAATTATTCGGGTTAGTTTTTAATTTTAATTTGTTTATTTTAATTATGAATTGTTGGTTTGTTGTTTTTTACATTTAAAACAGTGTTAACTTTTTTTTGTAACTGTATTATATGTAATACAGTTTGTATAAATTTTTTTTTGAAAAGAAACAGTATGTTCTGTATAGCGTACATGAAGTATGAAGTTTATTTTATTAGTGAATGAAATGTATATGAAACATGTATCATTTGTGTATTAATTATATAGCAATTATACATTATATTTTACTAAAATATTATTTTAATGTTGTGAAACAGGAAAATACGTCGATTTTCAGATGGAGGGCATCATATATGATGCGTCTACTCTCTATATTGGTTTAGTTAATGCAATAATAACTCAACTTAATATAGACGAAAATATAAATAATGAAACTTTGTTTCTTTATTAATTGCTACATTTAATGCATGTAGACACGTTTGTGAATATGAATAGTTGCACTTTTTAGGGAGTTTAATTAAAGTTAAATATATGATATGTTTCTATTTAAATTATAATATATGTTTTTGTATTAATTTTTTATTGAAAATGTATTGTGTTTGTATAATTGTAGTATTGTATAGGACAGTGAATGATATATTAACTGTGTATGAAGTGTGTATGAATTATATGAACGGATTATAAATCTGTGTAACGTTGAAGTCTGATTTTTTTTAATAGTGTATGAAGATTATACGAAACGTGTATCATTTGTGTATGAAAGTCCATTTATTTTTTTTTCAAAATTACAGTATATGTTTCTAATGAAATTAGAATATATGTTTTGTATTAATTTTGTACAGCGGGTAGACCAAAACTTGAAAGATGGAAGGGGTTTGCTGACGTGAAATTCAAAAGGACAAAAATGACTTGCAGTAGATGCCGTCAAGTTGGACACAATTGAAAGACATGTTCAAATTATCCTGTGCAAAAACAATGATTTCGTAAATGTTACATTTGTTATTGTGTTGTTTTGAATGTTAGAAATACGTTTTGTTTTATTGAGTGCAGTTGTTATCATTGACATTTATAAAGTTTGGTTTCGTAAAAAATTATCATATATATATCATTTGTTTCTGTTAATATGTCAAAGTTCAATATGACATTCATAATTCATACAATGTTTATACATTATAAAAATACATTGAACTATACTGCCATTCATAAAATATTCATTTAGTATTCATACAATGTTCATACAGTATTCATACAATGTTCATATATGTACCATTTGTTTCTGTTACATATATCCAAGTTCAATATGGGATTCATAATTCATACAATGTTTATACATTATATATGTATATTGAACTTTATTGTCATTCATAAAATGTTTATATAGTATTCATACAATGTTCATATATATACCATTTGTTTCTGTTACATATATCAGAGTTCAGTATGACATTCATAATTTATACATTTTTCATACAATATTTGTACCATTTGTTTATGTTACATATATCCAAGTTCAATATGGGATTCATAATTCATACAATGTTTATACATTATATATATATACATTGAACTTTATTGTCATTCATAAAATGTTTATACATTATATATATACATTGAACTTTATTGTCATTCATAAAATGTTTATATAGTATTTATACAATGTTCATATATATACCATTTGTTTCTGTTACATATATCAAAGTTTCAATACGACATTCATAATTTATACAATATTTATACATTTTTCATACAATGTTCAAGTCAAATTTTTACAACAAGTTTCTGCAATTAATCTATTTGGAACAGATGGATCAGAAATAAAATAAGAAATTGGACCAGATTTTAGACCGGTTACAACGACAAACTCTTTTAAGCCAAAATGTAACTCTGTACCATTTACATTGATAATGAACATATTATCCCTGCCATTTTCAGATTCAAAAAGAAAAATATGGCGCAACAATTGACATTGGATTTTTATGTTATGTAAATCATACAAATATTCAAATGGAGTTTCTTGTAAAAATTGCTGGAACTTATCTTGACCGAGGAAGGTCAACAAATCAGCGAACACATTCATGTTGATACATGAAGATAAATGTGTTTGAACCTTCTTCTCCTATAAAATTTGTAAAACTGAATTATTACTTTTTATATACTATAAAACTATATATAAAAAATCATACAACTATATACCACAAATCATTTCATACATAATCATACAAAAACTTCATACAGTATTCAAACAAAAAAAATACAATATTAATACCACAGTTTCATCCACAATGCATACAACTTTATATCACAGTTTCATGCACAATTCATACACCTATACGCTATAGTTCATACACAATTCATACAACTTTAGGTTAGAGCTTCATTGGATATTGAATCTGATGGACTTTCAAATTTAAGAGTTAAGAAGAAGAAGAATAAATTCATCATTGATGTCCAGTGACTTCTGTGAGCTTTTTTTGGTGATTAGCAATTGGTATATAATATCCAGCTACTTAGATGAGTCTATTACCATCGATAGCAATGATACTCACAAGATTATTTTTTTGTCTACTCAAATGTCTTTAAAGGTTAATTTTATCAACCTTCACAATGTTATTGAGGCTAAGGTTTATGTCCTCCTCCGTGTAATTAATATTTGTGATAAATATACAGGTTAGGAGTCTTGCCTAAACTCCCCCATCAGTTAGATGGACCTTTTTAAAAATAAAAAAAATCGGAAACATTTATCAATCCGACTAATGTTTTAATTATACAGAGTAAATGCAGATTTTAATAGATCATCCAAACACGTAATAGTTAATACTTAAATCAGAAATCATTAGTCATCTGTACACAGTACATAATTACTTACTGTAAAACCAAAGAGAGAGACTAACCATAGCAACCGAAAAAGCCTCAACAGCAAGCTTCTCAATGAGTCCTTGCGTAGCCTCATAAACTATCTCATTTTTCAGACCTGAAACAAAATTAGCAACAAATAGAGTTGTATATTAACAATTATTATTAAGATCAATTGATTAAAACGGAAATGCAAACTTACTGGAGACAGCGTGAACGAGATGAAGCGTATCGGCGAGACGGCAAAGGTGAGTAACGGCCCAATCAAAAGCGTGTTTGCTGTTAGGACCGTGATCTACAGCGATCACTATACCTTTAAAGTTAATTCTTAAACATTCTATATGAACTTAATGGGGAACTGATCTGAGAGGGATGTTCGTGTTTTGGGATGAACTAATCTGAGAGAGAGGGATAATGGGAAAGATGATTGAGGCCAGATTTGGGTAAGATCAAAAATTGATTGCGTATTGGGAATTGATCGCGCGTGATGGGGAGAGATGGAGTGTATTGGGGGAAGATGATTGTGTATTGGTTGAGATGGGGGTGGATAGTTATTGGGTAACCGTATAATAGGGAATTAATTAAAATCAAATCCCTATTATTTAGATATTGTTTTTTAAAAGGTAACTATATAATGTGAAGTTTAATTAATATTTAATTAATAATAGTTTATTATTTATATTAAAAGCTTTAAAAGGTAATCGATTAATCAGTAAAAATTTAAAGAGTTTGATTTATAAAAGGTAAGTGAATAAATAAAAGTAATTATTTAAGCATATTAATTATTATTTAAATAATAAATTATTTTTTTTTAAATTAATATATTATTAATTGATATGATATAACTTGATAATAATATGTTATAAGTAGTTTATTTTTAAAGAGTATGAATTAATTTTTTTAAATTAATATATTATTAATTGATATGCTATAACTTAATAATAATATGCTATAAGTAATTTATTTTTAAAGAGTATGAATTAATTTTTTTTAATTAATATATAATTAATTGATATGCTATAACTTGATAATAATATGCTATAAGTAATTTATTTTTAAAAAGTATAATTATAACTTGATATTTATCATCTTAAATATGTGTGGGATGTTAATTTTCCTTAATAATTTCACTGTCCTTAGAATTGAGCTGGAAACACCTAACGTACTGAAAAAGTAAGCTGTGGAAAGAGGTTTCTAGAAAGTCTTTACTTTATAAAGCATAACATAGCAAGCGTACATGCAAAACAAAATAATGAAGTCATTTGCATGACCAACAAGGGCCGTGGTGTTATAGTGGAGTAATAAATATTTTTTTATTTTTAATTAGAGTCTCGAGTCACATTGGATATATAGTCTTCTTTGTTAGGAAGCGCCTTATTCATATAGTACTTCGATCGGCACAAATTCAGATTTAGTCGGGACTGTAATATAGATATTGAGTCAAAACCCAAATGTCATACTTTGATTGACACAAATTTAGATTTAGTCAGACTCTAATATTTAATATTGAGTAAAAAATAAAAAAATAGAAGTCATTTGCGTAATTTCCAACTACTTTGTCATAAATGTATTATTAGGAATTTATGGCTAGTTGATAGCACCCAACTAACACCTCTCTCAATTGGTTGTCCAATTTCATTTCACCTAACTATCTAACCCATCCATTCTCCCAACGCTTAATTCCATAATAAATGCTCCTACACTTTTCATTATCTTATAAAACAAGATATACATTATCCCTATATTTCCATCAAAAAAATAAAATAAAATCAACAACAGTTACGTCTCAATCTCAAATATGGCTCGAGAAGAACATGATCTTCTATCAACGGAGATTGTGAACCGAGGGCTATCGGATGAGGGATCACAAACGTTCTCCGTTAGGGTACGGAGGCGTTTGCCCGATTTCTTGCAATCAGTTAACTTAAAATATGTGAAGTTAGGGTATCATTACTTGATAAAACATGGGATATATTTGGCTATATTGCCAGTGTTGGTGTTGGTTTTCAGTGCTGAAATTGGGAGTCTAAGTAGAGAGGAGTTGTGGAGGAGAGTTTGGGATAGCACAACACGTTATGATTTGGCTACAGTGTTGTCATTTGTGGTGCTCTTTGTCTTCACTATCTCTCTTTATATCATGTCTAAGCCAAAACCTATTTACCTTCTTGATTTTGCATGTTACAAACCAAGTGATGATCTTAAGGTAATTTTCTTACTTGTATACTTATTTTTTGTGGTCTCTTGACCCCACGCAAACGTGTGATGGTTCATGCACTGTTTATCTTTTATTTTCTCATTAATCTAACTTGTTTGAACGAGGTTCTTTTGAAAATAACTCTCTACTTCCATGATGTGGGGTAAGATCAGTCGTCCTGTTTTTTTAGACTTCACCGGTGAAATTATACTTATATGTTTTGTGTTTAAACATGTTCATCTACTATAGTATTAACTTCTTTTGTTTGTTATTTTTGTATGTATATTTAGAGTTAGTTAACCATTTCTAGGAGTGAAAGTAAGTAAAAATATGATTATTTGACTAGTTTTATAAAAAAATTTAGATATCTATGAAAATTATATAAAAGGTAAATGATAAATTGATAATTGTCGTATTAGAAGATTTAGTCAAATATTCTTTTAATTAACTGTGCATGTACGAGCTAGCTGACCTTTTTTTCCCCTCCTTCTCTAATTAAAAAAGAATTAAAAAGAGAGAAGGTTAATTTAATGCACTTTACATAAAACCATATAGTAAAGTTATATGGTTAAAATGTAAGTTTTGTGCTCCGATAATATATGATACTTTTACATCATAAGATTACGTTAATATATGATCCATAATAGCTCAAAAATCAAAATAACCTTTCATAACGTGTTAATTTATACCGATAATATAAAGCTTTTGCTTATTGTTAGTATATATAACATTCTTAATGCATGTCATTTTAATATCCTGGTAGGTAACAAAGGATCAATTCATCGAGTTAGCACGAAATTCGGGCAAATTCGATGAATCTAGTCTCGAATTTCAGAAAAGAATTCTAGAATCTTCTGGAATTGGGGACGAGACGTACGTCCCGAAATCCATTGGATCATCAGAAAACACAGCCACCATGAAAGAAGGACGATACGAGGCATCAACGGTGATGTTCGGAGCTCTGGATGAACTTTTCGAGAAGACGAAAATTCGGCCTAAAGACGTCGGAGTATTGGTGGTGAATTGCAGTATTTTCAACCCAACACCATCACTTTCAGCCATGATAATAAATCACTATAAAATGAGGGGAAATATACTTAGTTTTAATTTAGGTGGAATGGGTTGTAGTGCTGGAATAATAGCATTAGATTTGGCACGTGATATGTTACAAGCTAACCCTAATAATTATGCTATCGTAGTTAGTGGTGAGATGGTTGCATATAATTGGTACCCTGGTAAAGAACGATCTATGCTTATTCCAAATTGTTTTTTTCGAATGGGTTGCTCCGCCCTCCTCCTCTCTAATCGTCGTCGCGATTACCACCGTGCTAAGTACAGCCTCGAACACATCGTCAGGACACATAAAGCTTCTAATGATCGTGCATTCAGGTAAGTGTTCTGATCATTTCGTCTAAACATCTTAAATTGTTATTTTATGATAAGGTTTGAATGTTCGTATAAGGGCATTAATATCGTAAAATCAATTAAGTGTTATAGGGACGTGTCCTACTAAAGTTTAAAAGACAGCTAATTATTAACAGATACAATTTTGTGTGCTTTTAATGTTAGATATATTATATGGTACTTGAGGGTGGGTGTACATTTAATTTAATTTCAAACTATATGGTTGAGACATTTATTACAACCAGGTAAATAATGTCTCAACTGTCTAATAAATGACTTTAAATTCTGGGGACCAACATACTACTCTACGGATTATTTCCTCAATTCATTATATGAAAACAAAATTGTTTATTTTTATTTACTTTGAGAAATCAAAAAATAATTTATGTTTTATATATTTATTTTATCCTTATTATAAAGTATTATCTATTTCTCATAAGTGTATTTAAAATATTAAATTTATTATATCTAAAAGATACGACACTAAATTTATTATTTTATTAACTATTGAATGCGTTATTATATCAGTTTCAGAAAAATAACAGACACATGCTTTAAAAAATCATGAATTGTTTGTTCACATTTGTGTTCATAGATATTATCGACATTTCATAAAAAAATAATTTAATAGTCATCGACTTTAATGAGGACTTGTCACTAGGCAGTTGGCCAAACCAAACGAAGCATTTAATTTACACTAGTTTTATATACATTTATTTGTTTATGTGGACAACACAATATTCATTTGTTGACTTTGACAGGCCATAAAGATTTTTTAGACATAATAATTAAAATTTAAAAATGGCCGTTTTATAATCATCACTCTTTTCCTCTGTCATCTTAATTGGTGAAAAATGCATTTATTTTGCCTACCTTTTTTATTAGGTTGATCTAATCATTGTGTGTATTAATTAATTACAAGAAAATACATTAATACATATATTTGTCTAATTCTTGTCAATTAATTTCATGACTATATATTATGCTTAATTTTGAACAAGCTATTCTCTCATAAAGATAAATCAATTTGAAAATATTATACCACACAACTAAAGTATCTACAACTACTCCATAATTTTTTTTAATTAATATTATCAATGCATATAACTTAAATATTTTTCAGGTGCATTTATCAAGAAGAAGATAGCCAACGTTACAAGGGGCTAAAGATAAGCAAAGATTTAGTAGAAGTTGGAGGAGATGCATTGAAGACTAATATTACTACATTAGGCCCTTTGGTTCTACCTTTATCAGAACAACTATTCTTCTTTGGAAACTTAGTTTGGAGGCATTTATTTGGCAATAAAAATGCCAAAACAAACAATAATAAAAATAACAATTCTCAGCAGGCCAATAATATTAAGCCCTATATTCCAGACTACAAACTTGCCTTTGAGCACTTTTGTGTCTATGCAGCCAGCAAAACTGTCCTTGATGAGCTTCAAAGAAACCTAGAGTTGAGTGAGGAAAATATGGAAGCATCTCGCGCTACACTCCATCGATTTGGTATTAATATTGAACTACGTGATCATCTCATATATTACTATATATATAACATGTTAAGTTATGTTGTTAGAGTGAAGGTAGTTTTAATTATTATATATTATTATGTCTGAACAGGTAACACGTCTAGTAGTAGCATTTGGTACGAGTTGGCTTATTTGGAGGCTAAGGAGAAAATCAGAAGAGGTGATCGTGTGTGGCAAATTGCATTTGGGTCGGGTTTTAAGTGTAACAGTGCTGTTTGGAAAGCTATTCGTCGCGTTAAGAAGCCTTCAACGAATCCTTGGCTTGGTTGTGTTGATAGGTATCCAGAGTCTCTCACACAATAAACGTAAGTTTAATTTTATGATCGATTTGGAGTTGGGAGATTCGATGGGAATTTATGAATGACTATATAACTGTATAGTCTACTAAGAGTATTGATATTATAATGAAGTTAAGTTGATTTATGGAAATTAAGGTACTTATTTTATTAGAATATTGACCTTGATCACATGGATTGTTAATGAAATTTAAGTGTTCCAAGTTTAACAAACATATATAAGTCCCTTCTTTAATTTCTTATCGTCTAAAAGTTTGAAATAAATGTATTATATATGAACATTTTATATTGGTGATAAACAAACATTTATGTATTAATTATTGATGTTTGCATTAATTAAGTTGGTCATCTTCTCAATATTCTTGTTGTTGCGGAAGCCGAATATATAGAGAGTGATGGAATCACAACTGCTATATCTGAAGGTAGCTAATAAATAGTAAATGAGACAACAATAAAAGGAACACCAGAAATTAACGAGGTTCGGCAAACTTTTGTTTTCTTTTGCCTATTCCTCGGACACAACCAACCAATATTTATTTCACTCCAAAAGAGTACAAGTGAAATACTACGAGAGAGAAAGAAGAACAAATGCCTTAGGAGATGAGAAGGCAAGTGAGAGGTGTGTTACAAATGAATTAGGAGTTACCTATTTATAGGAGTGAATTCTTCCTATTGATGTCATCCATGACATCACAATATGTCAAAAATGTCAAGATTTACCTTGTGAAACCAATTTATGGTTTACCTAAATTTCACCTACAAAAGATGTTATCTTGACTTTTCTACCGATGAAGAATTATCCTCCTAACTACCATATCTTCTCATTAATATATTTTTGAATCTTGTCAAATTTAACAAATCTCCACCTTGGCAAGATTCTCCATTTTCAACTTTCTCTCAACAACAATTTTGATTGTGTCTTCAACCATAATCTTCAATGTTCAACAATGTTGATCAAGTTCAAACAATGTTGAAACTTGACCGCAGTCACCACTTTTGTCAACATATCGGCAGGATTATCCGTAGTATGAATTTTCTGTATTATGACTCCACCATCTTCTATGATTTCTCGTATGAAATGATATCGGACGTCAATGTGCTTCGTCCTTGCATGATAAACTTGGTTCTTTGCTAATTGAATAGCACTCTGACTATCACAAAATATTGTGATTTCTTCTTGTCCAATACCAAGCTCTCTAAGCAATCCTTGAAGCCAAATTGCTTCCTTCGCAGCCTCTGTAATTGCAATGTACTCTGCCTCAGTGGTAGACAAAGCAACTGTTGACTGCAAAGTAGACTTCCAACTAACTGGTGCATTTGCAATAGTAAAAACATAACCAGTAGTTGATCTTCGTTTGTCCAAATCACCTGCATAATCTGAGTCACAATATCCAACAAGATATTGACTATCTTTCTGCTCGAAAACCAAACCAACATCTACAGTATTATGAATATACCGTAGAATCCATTTTACAGCCTGCCAATGATCCTTTCCAGGATTGTGCATGTACCTGCTTACAACTCCAACAGCGTGTGAAATATCTGGCCTTGTGCAAACCATTGCATACATCAAGCTACCAATAACATTAGCGTATGGTACTCTTGACATATATTCTCGTTCAGCTTCATTCTTAGGTGACATAGCATCACTAAGCTTAAAATGAGGAGCAAGCGGAGTGCTAACCGACTTCGTTTTTTTATTCATACCGAATCGCTTTAGTACTCTTTTCAAATATTCCTTTTGAGATAAATAGAGTTTCTTTGAATGTCTATCTCTTTTTATCTCCATGCCAAGAATCTTATTTGCCTCACCCAAATCCTTCATCTCAAACTCCTTTCTTAGTTGAATCTTTAGCTTCTCAATTTCCTCTTGACTTTTAGAAGCTATCAACATATCATCAACATATAGGAGAAGATATATAAAGGAATTATCTTCAAGCTTGCGCAAATACACACAATGATCGTATTTGCTTCTTATGTACCTTTGCTGCAACATAAACTTGTCAAATCGTTTGTACCATTGTCTAGAAGATTGTTTCAATCCATACAACGATTTTTCAAGTTTGCACACCATATTTTATTTTCCATCAACTTTGAATCCTTCTGGCTGAGTCATATAGATTTCCTCTTCCAAGTCTCCATGTAAAAAAGCAGTTTTTACATCCAACTGAACTAGTTCCAAATTCAACTGTGCTATCAAAGCCAACAAAACTCTAATGGAGGAGTGTTTCACAACTGAAGAAAATACCTCATTATAATCAATTTCCTCCTTTTGAGCATATACTTTGGCCACCAATCTTGCTTTGTAGCGAACATCTTCTTGGTTAGGAAATCCCTCTTTCTTTGCAAATACCCATTTGCACCCAATTGCTTTCTTGCCCTCTGGGAGATTGGCCAATCTCCATGTATGATTCTGATGAAGGGATTGCATTTCTTCATCCATGGCATTCCTCCACTTATCTTCTTGTGAACTTTGGACTGCGTCTTTATAAGTGGTAGGAATGTCATCGGCTGCAATTGAGTTAGCACAAGCCATCGTATATGTGAGTCGAGCAGGTTTTCTTATTGTTCTTTTTGGCTTGCTCGTTGCTATTGATTCAAGTTGTGGTTGAGGTTCTTGAGATGAAACCTCCTCTTCGACTGGCTCTCCTTCAAGAGGAAAATCTTCTGTTGTTTCCTCGTTTGATCCCTGTGTTGGGAAAATTATCTTTCCCTCAAACTCCACCTGCTTTGAAGCACCATCAATTTGTTTGACCTCTTTCAGAGGCAGATTCATCAAAGGTAACATCCCTGCTGAAAATAACTTTTCTTCTCTCTAGACACCATAAACGGTATCCTTTGACTCCAGAAGTAATTCCCATAAATAAAGCTTTCTTTGCTCTTGGGTTCAATTTTGACTCTCTTACATGATAATATGCAATTGAGCCAAATACATATAAAGAACCATAATCTTCAGCAGGTTTTCTGTACCATTTTTCAAATGGTGTCTTCCCACCAATAGCAGCAGATGGTAGACGATTAATGAGGTGGCACGCATATGTTATTGCCTCAGCCCAAAATTCTTTGCCCAAGCCAGCATTGGACAACATACACCGAACTTTCTCCAGCAAAGTTCGGTTCATGCGTTCTGCCACTCCATTCTGTTGTGGTGTATTTATGACGGTGAAATGTCTGACGATGCCATTTTCCTCACAAATTTTCTGAAAAAGATCATTTTTGTATTCTCCACCATTGTCTGTGCGAAGACATTTGATCTTTCTGCCACTTTGAGTTTCTATCATCGCCTTCCATTTGAGAAAAATTCTCAAAACTTCATCTTTTGTTTTCATCGTATACACCCACAATCTTCGAGAAAAGTCATCAACAAAGGTTACAAAATAGTGTTTCCCACCTGATGAAGGTGTTTTAGAAGCACCCCAAACATCCGAATGAACATAATCCAAAATATCTTTAGTATTATGGATAGTTGTTCCAAATTTAACCCTTGTTTGCTTTCCCTTGATACAATGCTCACAAAACTCCAAGTTGCAAGTTTTTACTCCTTTTAGCAATCCTTGATCCGATAAAGTTTTCAAGGATTTCCCTCCAGCATATCCCAAACGCATATGCCACAGCTTGGTCATTTCTGCCTCCTTCTCGTCATTGGATGTTGTTGCCGCTGTCCCAATAATTGTACTACCTTGATAGTGGTACATGTTATTATTTCTTCGAATTGCCTTCATTACCACCAGTGCACCAGAGCATATTCTCATCACGCCATTATCTGCAATGACTTTGAATCCCTTTGATTCTAGGGCTCCTACAGAAATGAGATTTTTCTTCAAATATGGTACATATCGAACATCTGTTAATGTTCTACTTAATCCATCATGGTTCCTTAATCGGATTGAACCAACACCATATGCGGTAAGAGGATTATTGTTTGCAGTGTGAATAACTTCACATTCTCTTTCTTGTAAATCAATAAACCAGTCCCGATTGGGACACATATGATAACTACAAGCTGAGTCCATCAACCATACATCAGATGATTTGGATGGATCTGTTGTAACTAGTGAGTAATCGGAGTCATCACAATCAGCCACATTTGAATCCATGACAGCCTTCCCATTATTTGGTTTGGCTTTGCTATTCAACTTTGGGCAGTCTTTCTTCCAATGCCCTTTTTCTCGGCAAAAGGCACATTCATCTTTGCTGAGTCTCGATCTTGACTTAGATATCCCTTTCTTCGTTCTCATATGATTTTGAGAACGACCTCTCGCAACCAGTGCTTCTGCTTCTCTGCCTTTTTGTTTTTCTCTCTTTCTTTGTTCATAACTGTATAAGGCAGAAAAAACTTCTTTGAGAGATACTTCATCATTCCCATGCAGTAGAGTCGTTTCAAGATGCTCGAACTCATCGGAAAGTGAACTTAACAACATTAAGGCCATATCTCCATTCGTAAAAGTCACGTCCATATTCCGCAAATCTGTCGCCAACTTATTAAAGCTGGTGATATGATCATTCATTGTGCTACCAGGAATATAAGTGAAGCATAACAGTCTTCTTTTCTTGTAAAGTTTATTTTGACTGTTTTTCTTCAAGAATTTCTCCTCCAATGAATTCCATAATTTATTTGCAGATGTTTCCGTCGTGTATGGATACTTTTGTTCTCTTGCAAGGTAAGATCGAATGGTACCGCAAGCAACACGGTTGATAATCTTCCAATCTTCTTCTCCTACACCGTCTGGTTTCTTTTCTTCAATGGCAATATCTAGCCCTTGTTGAAAAAGAACATCAAGAACCTCGCCTTGCCACATTCCGAAATGTCCTGACCCGTCAAAAATTTCAACTGCAAATTTCGTATTTGACACAATTCTTGTCATAAGCGAAGATGCCAATGATGACGTATTATTGACACTTGATGTGGACTTATCATTTTTCTTGTCTTCCATTTTACTACAAATACTATTTACTAGCTAACAATGCAAAGACCAAAGTAAATCTTTTTCTGATGTGGAAGTTCAGACTATGCTGCAACCACAGAGCATACTCAGATAATACCTTGGCTCTGATACCAATTGTTGCGGAAGCCGAATATATAGAGAGTGATGGAATCACAACTGCTATATCTGAAGGTAGCTAATAAATAATAAATGAGACAACAATAAAAGGAACACCAGAAATTAACGAGGTTCGGCAAACTTTTGTTTTCTTTTGCCTATTCCTCGGACACAACCAACCAATATTTATTTCACTCCAAAAGAGTACAAGTGAAATACTACGAGAGAGAAAGAAGAACAAATGCCTTAGGAGATGAGAAGGCAAGTGAGAGGTGTGTTACAAATGAATTAGGAGCTACCTATTTATAGGAGTGAATTCTTCCTATTGATGTCATCCATGACATCACAATATGTCAAAAATGTCAAGATTTACCTTGTGAAACCAATTTATGGTTTACCTAAATTTCACCTACAAAAGATGTTATCTTGACTTTTCTACCAATGAAGAATTATCCTCCTAACTACCATATCTTCTCATTAATTCATTTTTGAATCTTGTCAAATTTAACACTTGTTAAATTCCTATATTTCTTGTATTAGCACACGATGCCATTGGATTTACTAGCTCGATTAATTTATAAGGAAAATAATCAATTATCACTTACCCAACTCTGTCAAATTTCTTTTTTATCTCATAAATTCTCCTTTTCTTTGTTTCCTTTATGTCATCCGTTTTTGGTAAGAAGGAAAATATTTTTTGTCAAAAATATTTTTGTAGATTTTTATGAAAAATAAATTATTTTTTCTCATTTTTTTAAGTACTTGGTAAGTTAGCAAAAATATATTATATTAAGAACATTTATAAATAAAAGGGTGGCGAGGCTAGGATGTTAAAGGGGTAGGGGTTGGAGGGCGTTAGATGGACGGGGAAGATAAATAAACATAGAATATCGCTTATATCTAAAATTTATTTTACCTATTTTTATTATGAAAGTTTTTCGCATTTAAGTATTTTGTTTTTTCGAGAGAAAATGTTTTCAATTTTTTAAATTCAATCAAACATGAGAAAATAAAAATATATTTTTAGAAGAAAAAAAACATTTCTTCCCTACCAAAGACACCCATAATGTCACTAATTAATTATTGGCAATGTCCCAATCATTAAGCCACTACTTTCGTGTCTCCATGATTTCTTTTTCCATTTTTTCTTTACACTTTTATTTAATTAATCCAAATCTCTTCATCTTCATATCACTTCATTCCTATACATTAAAATGTAATATTACTAAATAATAAATAATATAATCAATACTCAAAAGATAATTAAAGGTATTAAAATGTGAGAAAATAATAACTAAAATACGTATTTATGTTCGAAGATAACCACCCCACATTTAAATTCTTGTTTGTGCTCGAGCAAATATCAAATACTCAATTTATATACGTAATATTATATCTCTATATTGTTGTATTATATATTTGATTATATATACTATTGATGCAATATTCATATATTACATAATTATATATACTATATCCATGCATTACAAAACTGTTTATATAATATCGACATATTTGATAATTATTTTATATAATATCGATACATTACATAAACTATTTATACAATCTCAATACATTATATAATATTACATATACAAAGGATCATTTTATTTGAGTTTTTATCATATGTACAATTATATAAAAGTAAATTTACCTAGCATAGAGCCTATTTAAAGGGTTGCACACCCAACCAAAAAATAAACAAAATCTGTAGCAAAGTCATTCAACTTTAAAAAATTATTTAAAATTAAACTTTATTTTGTATTAATAAAATCACTCAACTTTGACTTTTATATCAACAAAATCACTTAATTAAATTTATCTTCAAAAAATAATAAACAAATGACTCACGATTACTACTGCATTATGTGAACATAACATTAAAAAGGTTGTTTTGTCATGTCAAAATTCTTAATAAATTTAGTAATGATACAAAATAAAATATAATAATTTAAGTGGATAAATTTTTAAACTTGAATAATCTTTTGAGATATTAACTCCTCAAAAGGTTAAGATATATATATGTATACACTCCTCAACCTTTTTATTGTGTGAAAGGTGTTGCAGGGAATATGCATGGTAGAGCCTAAGGCTCATCTTAGATGTTTACATCTTTTATTTAATTATTGAATAATCTGTGGAACATGTGATCAAGAGAAAATGAATTTTTTTTTTCCTTTAAAAAAAAGAGAAATTAACTCGAAAATTATGTTTATGATAAAGATTCGCTTTTTGTTACTCCTAAAGTTTAAAGGAAACTAAAGAATAAGCATGATTACCTCTTCTTTTTTTTTCTTGAATTGTTCCTATAATCATTTACTTTTGAATAATATGGAGAATAGGCATGATTTATGACTATTTCTTCTATTGTAAAAAAATAAAATAGATTAACTAAATGATAGGTGACATGAAAGCTATTTTAATTTGATAATAACATACTATATTTGAAGAATAATTAAGCTTGTCGATTTCATTTATTTAAGTGCCTCGTTATCTTTTTTTCTTCCAATTTTATGAAGTACAATGTTACGTTGAAAAAAAATATATATTACAAGGTCAAGTAATAATATAATAATAAATTTCATAAGTATACAATAATATAATTTTATTTATATTAAATATAGTTAAATTTTCATTTGTATACAAATAATTCAAAATTTGTGATATATTTATAGGCAATTAAAATTAATTTCAACAAAATGGTTATATGTATAAATAAAGTATCAATATGTATATATAATGTATATCATACTATATAAATAATGTATGCTCGTTTATAAATGATGTATAACTATATATATAAAAAGATGTATTATATAATCAAAAAATTACATTATTGTTCTCTCCTGATTAATTCAAATCTTCTCTAAGCTATCTCAAAATTTAGATAATAAGCTCTCAATTTTTCAAGTTTTTAAAACAATTCACATTTGAGACAAGTTAATTTTAAAAGAAAGAAGAATGTTATGTTACGGTCATTTTTAATGTGAAATAAAGTTTTTCTGACTTATGTCATAATTACAATAATTAATATAACCAAAAATTTGAGAAAAGAGTAATGACCCCTTTTTTTAAAATGAAACTTGCAATAATTTAGTCCCAGAAATTGTAAATTATTAGTACTTGTGAAAATACGCAACCAAATAAAATACAAAATCTTCTAAAAAATATAAATTAAAATACAATGATGAGAACCATTAAATATCAGATCTCTCATAATTGACAGAAAAGAAAAACTGGGAGACATACATATAATAAATTAATTTCTCCCTCATCTATTATTTCTCTCTAGACCCTGCGATTTCTAGCAAACGCCTTTATTACTGATCATTTTTTTAAATAAATAAAATAAAATAAAAAAGCAAATAAATGGAGAAATTTAAAATCCTCCTTCCCCAAAAGAAAGAGAAAAAAAAACAGCAATTTGGGGCTTTAATATAAAGGCCAAAGATTTGATTATGATTAAAAAAAAAACAATCAATCTTTCTTCTTCTTTTCAAGCTAACCATTCCACATCCATTCCTTCAATTTCTTCAATGTCCATACTGTAACAACACAGAAATTTAAAATAAAATAAGAATATGGAGAACATAATAGTTTTTGTGACATATTTATAACAAATATTCCCTGAATATAGTTAGATAAAAAATACCTTTGAGACACAATGAAAATATAATAATTTAAAAGTCAGATTTGATGATCAGATAATGATATGAATAAATAGAAAAGGCATCAACTATCTTTTCTTTAGTAAAAGAAAAAGAAATATAGAAATAAAATTTACAGTTCTTTTTCAATTTGATGTTCGATATCTATATCTAATTTGAAAGGTAAAAACATTATATATATATACCAAGTGTGGTTTCATTTTTAGATTTCAGATCTCGAATATTTCATAAACTTTAATTTTTCATATAGAGATCAAGAAGACATCAAATTTTTCTTTCTCAAGAAAATCATATCTTATAAATTTTTTGGTATTTTTAAAAATAAAAATCTATAATAAATTCTTAGGCTTTCACAAAGAGAGTATGAAGACATTTGATCTTGAATCTCTTAAATTCTTAGGATATTTATAAAAATATCAAACTATATCACTTTTCTTGATAATTAAATATTTTAAAAAGATTCATAAAATATGTTATTAACAATGCTCGAATTACCAGATAATTTTAAAAGAGAAGAACCTAAAACTAAATAGATTTGTACCTACCATGTTAATTATTAAGAAAATAAGATAATTAATTTTCAAATAATAATGAACAGCTGCTAGAGATAATTACAAATTCAATATTTTCTCAATGACCCAACAAACTCCTAAAACAAAAAAAACAAAAAAAAAAAACACAATTTTTTTTTAAAAAAAGGTGGGCCCAATGGGTTGTCTGTTTCATTTGTTCCACCGTTTGACGTGTCAATGCTAGCAAAGACCCATACTTCCGTATACTAATACCAACAAAACATGATGCTAATAGCATGCATCAGTTTTGGCCCACGGAAATTTCCTAAAATAAATTGTCAATGATGTTAAAAAAAATCGTAACAATAACTCGATACATTAAAATTATGTTATTGCTAATTATATATAAAGTTCAAAAAATAAGATTGTATTTAACATGTTATACTCAACTATATCCTCTATTTCTGTGGGCGACTATTTTTTTTTAACTATAAAAATAAACAAAGAGCATCTTGTACAGTAAGATGACATAGGAACAAAAAACATTTCCTAATATTTTAAACATAAAAATGAAGAAATGAAACAACAATAACAACATCCTACATCCTAGAGTAATTTCATCAGGTTAGGATATACCTGATTTTATTAGGTTATTTTCGAAAGATTCACGATTCAAGTAGGTTATACGGATGTAAAGAAGACATAATAACAAATAATAACGAAAACAGAAGTGAAATGAGTAAGAAATAGTTACCATGGTAAGGTAGGATGAGAATAGGTATCACCAACATGGTGTTGCAAGCAGGTTTCATTTGGATTAAACCATGGAGGGAATTCCATGACTTCATCAAATGGATAACATCCATAATCCTCAGCAATGTTCTTCTCATCAGGTCCAATTTCCATGGTTTTCAAGAACTTGAACCACCAAGCTGAAGTTGCTAAATTGAGTGTGTCATTCCACTCCATCTCATGTTGTTCCCCTACTGATCTGATCTCTTCCATTTCTTGGTCATCCATTGATGGATGCAACCTTGAATTCACCATTTCACTTATAGGACCAACCCCTTCTCCCACGTAATGGAATTCATCTGAAGAAGATGAAGGAGATGATGATGAAAAGATTGAATTTTTATTGTTCATGCTACAATAAGGGGTTGCATCTAAATTGTTGAAATCATGGAAATTAAGATTCAATCCTAATGTTTGGTTTGGAAGTGGAAAATTCAGGTTGTCTTGGAGTGAACCAAAGGATGAAACAGGACAAGAATAAGGATATTGAGGATGACAAGGGAAGGTTGAATTGGAGAAATTTTCCATGTTATAACATGGCAAGTTATTAGCCATAGTGTTGGAAGCATAAATCCTGGGGTTTCTCCGGGATTTTTGCTTCCCTTGTTCTTCTCCTAAAGATTCTTGAGGCCATGTCTGCAACGACTGTGGCTCGGTGTGAGATTGTTGTTGTTGTTGTTGCTGCTGTTGTTTCATAGACGCTCTATGAAACTTAAGGGCAGTGACAATCTCACGCCGAGCCTCAGCCATATTTAAGAGCCTCTCTTGATAAGGCCTACTAGTGTGGAGTCTCCTCCTCACTTGTTTCTTTTTAATCTGTGGTGGTGCTGCTGCTGGCTGTGGTGATGACAATTGTGTATCACTACACAAATTATCATCAAGTTTTGTTGAATTCTCTAGTGAATCATCATGGTCTTTAGGATTCAAGGGATCTTTGGTTCTTGAAGAAGTTAACTGCTTAACTAAGCTTCTAATATAGGCACCAGATAGATGAGGCTCTTGTTTTAGTTTATCAACTTTTGCTACTTCCATAACTCCTCCTTCCTTTGGTGATGATCTTCCCCTCATCTTTTACTCAAATGGCTTTGCTTTTTTCACTCTTTTTGGGATCTATTTTAGGATGGAAATGGAGGTCAATAGAGCAAGAAGGTCGGTCTAAAGAAACATGTCATTCACTTTCTGAGGAGCCAAAGTACACACTATGCAGAGGAGAGGCAGAGGTTAGGAAGGTCTCTTGGGTGCATATAAATAGCTAGAGACAGTCTAGGGTTTTTAAATACTTTTGGAGTTTTCCCATTTTTCTACTATTCTTTTGTTACTTTAGTCTTAGATGGGGGTAGTTAGGAAGAGTTTCATAACAGATTTTACTCTACAAAATGACAGTTACATGTGTAAGCATCCTTCTCCTTTTTTTAATAGGATCAAGTTAAAAGGATGTATGAGACATAATCATCCATAATAGTTGGAGGATCCACTATTATAAAACATCTAGTGTAGCCCGATGCACAAAGCATTTTACATTAGCAGGGTTCGAGGAAGAACCGCACCACATTGGGTGTGATGTAGACAACCTACCCTAATGTAAGCATTAGTGATTGCTTTCAGGACTCAACCTGTAACCTATAGATTACACAAAGACAACTTTAACCTATAAGTAAATTTGAGTATTGAGCCAAATCAAGTTGAGTCGAGTTAAGCCTATCGAACTTGCTATGGTAACAAGTTAAATCAAGTCCGAGGTGAACTCAACCATGAGTCCATACTTTGAATCCCGCCGTTTATTTTTACTTGTTTTGGATAAACTAATCTCATTACATAAATAACACATAAAGTTGGTGTTATGACTCGCTCAACCACATCTATCATATAAGTTGTCAAAGTCAAAAGTTCAAACCTTTTGTTCTAAGCATAGTTTTTTAAAAAAAAAAAGCCAAACTAGAAAACAAAATCAAATCCATCATCAAAGCAAACAATTTGACTAGTGTCCATTACACCAAGCCAAATCAAGGTTAGAAAAACTCCAAAGTGTGAAATAATGGACTTTCACAGGATTCATGTACATTGATGACTTCGGTGCTGCATACAAGTCTATGACATTAAGGCATGTTCATGTGACCTTTTGGTTAGGCTAGAAAGTCTCATTCTATATATGCAGTGTTCAAAAAATAAAAACAACTAAGGGAACAAGAAATGTAAAAACAATTGGGATAATAAAGAAAAGACAGTCCCAAACCTACCAGACTTAGTTCAAGGGGCAAAGGTTGACCGACTTGTGATTTAGGCCACTGGCTCGAGCCTTGTAGTATGCGAACTAAGCCTGATTTTTAAGTGAAAATGGTAAAAGGGTGAATCCATCATTTCCGAGTTTGAAAGGATACAATTGGTCTTAAGGGTGCAGTCCACTAGCCTCCACCATAATTAAGGCCTGCAAAAAGACCTTCAATGCTCAGAAAATCAAGCATCTTATACTTATCTAACCGTTGACAAAATAATTTCCAGAATTACCTATTTTACTACCTCTAAGAAATGGTTAAGACAGGATAGATCAATCATTCAACTAGAGAAACAATCAAGATAGGATCGTTTAGTAAAGTGTATTAGAATAGTACTAAATAGGACGTATTAGTTATGTTGGAATTAGTAATTCAGGAATGTGTTTGGTTTGGTGTATAACGGTCAATTTTGTCTTTAGCCATTCTTATGCATAAATCTATAACCCTTGTATTACAAAGATCATGATTTGTTATGTATTGGTTATATACTCTATGATACTGAACATGGTGTATAACGAATACATAGAGAAATATTCTATTATATAATACCATATTTAATACATATATTAGATTCTCTTAATACTTCCTACCAAACGACCCCTCAATGTTAGTATCTCTAAAGTGCTTGTCTCTTCGTTTTCTCTCTTCGTTTTCATAAAACATTAGGAGTGTAGCAAAATGTTCATTTTCTTTTTCATTTCCAACAATTAAAATTAAGGAAAATACACACACATATACGTCAAGGCAGAAAAACAGAGTTGATCTACATATTCTATACATATCTTTTGTACAAGATACAGATGTATGTAATAATCCTCAATTACAAACTAATTAAGTAATTCTATTTAATGCACAAAAGGGCAAAGATAACTTCATGACATGGCCCTGCACCTCTTAAGTCATCAATTTCAGAGGCCAATTACTACTTTAGTTATCAGATATATATTAACACAAAATTTATTCTACAAGGTATTTTAAGCAGCTATTTGTTATTTTAATAATGTTAAATCAAAATAGAATGCTAGAAATAGAGAAGTAGTACTAAGGTGTTAGGTGAAAGAAGGATACCTATCAAATTGAAAGGTAACTTGTAAATTAATTGTAAGACTAACAATTTTATATAAGAGTAGATTCTAGTTTCTAAAGTCCGGTATATCTGCAAGATGAATGTTGTAGAGATGTGGACACTAAAATGGATGTGCAATCATACTAGACTAGATAAAATAAAAAATAACTCCATCAGAAGTTACAAGTAGCACATACCGAGTAAAAATGAGAAAAAGACCAATTTATATGATTTAGTCATGTTTTGTGTCAATCACCATATGGATCATTTGTAGGTGTGAAGTCATGGTAAGTGGGAATGAGGTACACCTAAATTACATGGAAGAAGTTGTCTTGAAATTCATGCAAACCTAGCAATGAATAGAGAAGCAAAGTCAATTAGTTGGGAATATGTTTTAGCATGTTAATATTTTTCCTTTTATGACTTTATCATTTCTAGGTGTCTGAAATTTCTATGCTTGTAGACCAACATGATCAACGAGAAATCATATAGCCGACCCCAGATTACATTAGATTGAGGCTTTTAGTTGTTGTGGTTAAAGAGTTTTGATACTTGTTCCATTTTTCAATGTATTGAAGAAGAGGGTAATTTAGGCATATAAGTTTCTGATGGTTTTGAAGCAATTTGTGTGGAGGCTAGTAAGTTGGTACCATGGGACCAGGATCAAAACGTCAGCAGAAGGCCTACAGAAACTGACAGGAGAATCTCCATACTATTGTAACCTCATTTCTTTGTATAAACAATTGTATGTGAACATAATAATAATAATATTTGTTAAATAAAAACCAATATTTATGTACAAATTGTTGATATGACTAGTGTCTGTTACTTAAAACAGAGAACTTGGACCTTTTGGAAAGGCTAGCCTGTTAAAGACAGAAATGTTCCATACCTCCCCCTTCCTTTTCTTTCTGTTTTCTTTCATATATATTTCTGCTTTTCTTCCAAACAGTTTCTATTTAATTTCTAATATGCTACTTGGACCTGCCACTGGCATGGCTCCTAACTCTTTTTCAAGATTAGAGTAACAGCAAATAGATAAAATCGAATTAGTGGATAGTTTATCGAAGATAATTTATATGCCTTCACAAGGTAAGGATATGATTACGTACACACCATCATCATGAGATTTCACTTATGAAATTACACCGAGTAATTCATATGTTGTAGCTATAATAAAGAACCAATACTAGAAAGAGGGTCATTAAATAACATAGCCCCAACTCACAAAGGGTAATCAAACTATCAAAGGACTAGAATGACAAACTTGGAAACTATAGTTCAAATTCCACTAGAAACGGTGGTGTAAGTGAATTCTCCCATTTGCCCAAACTATAGGTAAAGAATTACCATAAAGTTTTGTCTAGGAGTGATAAAAGAGCGGGTTGAATAAAATATGGGCGTATCAAAAATGAATTTGTTAGAATATGAATAGGTTTATACAATCCTATTAGAATAGGAATAGTTTATACAATACTATTAAAATAGGAATAGGTTTATATAATCCTATTAGAATAGGAATAGGACTACTAAATAGTATCCTATTTGGTAAAGGATTGTATTCTATGGTCTATAAATAGGATCTCATGTAATAATGTAGATACAACAACAATTCAATAATATTATTTTGCTATATTTCTCACATGGTATCAGAGCCTCTACGATCTTGGTAAACAATCAAAGAGCTTCAGCTGTCGGCGGGCGGCTATTACTCATATATGCCGCCCGTCCGGCCAATGATTATGTTAGCAAAAGTTGGGTCACCGTGTATCTTTCTAGTGACTATTTTCCTATATTTAATTTTGTAGCACCGTCCCATCTTTCCGGTGATTACTTTTTCATATTTAATTTTGTAGCACTGTCCCATCTTTCCGGTGACTACCTTTTTTTGCATATCTGATTTGCGTAGCACCGTTTCGTCTTTTCCGGTGACTCCTCAAATCTGATTTGCGTAGGGTTTTGCCATCATTCCAATCCTACCTACATAATTTCTCTTTTTCATTAGGGTCGTGCCATCATTCCGACCCTACCCATATTATTCTCTTTTTTTGTCAATGGGGTCGTTCCAACTATCCTATATAATTTCTATTTTCTAGTTGGGTCGTGACATCATTCCGACCCTACCTATATAATTTTATTTCTTAGATTGTGACCATTTTTAGCCATCAAATCTAATACTACGGCATATGAGCATGTTCCAATAATTATTTTGGTGACTTTCTTATTTAATATTAACTCATCTATTGATGCCAACATGATCCATATACTTTATATTAGATTTGAGCACTTCGTTGCTCAGGGGGAGTTTAGTAGCCTTGTATGTCGATTGTGTTGTGTCATCGATTGTGCAGATCACTCTATGGTCTAGAACAATTTTTTCTCAAGCTTGGGTTGGGAAGTTCAACACCAACATTATGAATCAAATTCAGTATTTCATGCGAAGATTAAGCACATTGAGATTTACTGGTATTATGAATCAAATACAGTATTTAATGAGAAGACAAGCACATTAAGATTGACCGTCAATTTTGTGAAGTCTGCAAATATCTCACCAAGCCCCTCATCAGTCCCCGTGTTAATTACATTTGTAACAAGCTAGGTGCATGAATTGTACGCACTAGCTTGAGGGGAGTGTTAGAATATGAATAGGTTTATACAATCCTATTAGAATAGGAATAGTTTATACAATACTATTAAAATAGGAATAGGTTTATATAATCCTATTAGAATAGGAATAGGACTACTAAATAGTATCCTATTTGGTAAAGGATTGTATTCTATGGTCTATAAATAGGGTCTAATATAATAATGTAGATACAACAATAATTCAATAATATTATTTTGCTATATTTCTCACAGAATTGAACAAAAACAAATCAAATGTTCAATCAGATTCTATTTATCACATATAAAAATAGGTTAATCCATGGATAACATAAATTTAATCCATTTTTTAACAATCGAATATTCAACTCGTATCTAATGGATCGGATTGGATGGGTTACTTGTTCTTTTTAACCATTTTACCATCCCTAGTTGTACTGGTAAATTGACTCAGACACCAACGTTATCAAAAATAAAAAATTAGATCCTCTAATATCAATTCACTATTAAATGCCGACAATGTAGAATAATACTGAATAAAATAATTTCAATTAACTTAGTGGTCAATGAATTTTGAGAATTATAAAGTTTCAGATTGAAATTTTAGTAGAGATAATATACTAGGTGATTTCTTTTTATTTGTCATTTTGATGAATAGAGTTACCTGATACATGATATTGATGGGAGGTGATAGATATCCCGTGAAATTAGTTGAAAGTTAACTCAATCACTGCAATTAAAAAGAAAAAAAAGTAATTTCTGTCAAACTATAAGCTTCAAATTGATTTAAACTTATCTAATTAATAATAAGTTCAACTAATCTCCAGGTTTTGGTTCACCGATAAGAACGCATTAGACGCTCATCACGAGTTTGAATTTTATTACAAATAGAAACTTAATATTTAGGCGTGGAAAAATAAAAGGACAAATTCATTATCTACTGAATTTCAAACTGTGCCTATCGCTGCAAGGATTTATAACGAAAATAAAAATAAAAATCAATCAACTATTTGGAGTTACATCCCCGACACCTTCTGTTATCTTCACGAGTATGACACTGTAGTGTACGTAGGAAGCAAATGCAGTAATCTGTCCCAGAAACTTACAAGTTCATTCCAAAAACTATACAAATATTGAGACAAAGCCATGAGATTTCATCAAAGTTTCAATTTTAGTAGACGTTTGGATATGTGATTTTACGTTCTGCTTTTGAATTATGAGATGAAATCAGAACGTGATTTCAAATTTTCCAAAAGCTTAATTTGAAAATCTCATATCATGATTTTACATTTTTCAAATAAAAAAAATTAACCCACAAATATATATAGCGCATAAAAAATCCATTATTTTATATTTGTAATTTTTTGGTGAGAATACGAAAAGAGTGATGATCAAATATTCACAGAATATTAACATGATGATGTGGTTACTAATTATATTGACCGTACTCAATTTTATTGGAGAATAGTACACTAAAAATCTACAACTAATGTTTAATTTTACTTCTTTATTGAGCTATAATTCATTTAATAAATGCAGTATTTTTTTTTTATGACACGGAAAATCCGCAGTCGCTATCCTTTGTGTACACACAGGGTAAAAACCCCACTTTTATGCAATAGCTCACGAACAACATAGGAGAGGTAATCCGCACTAGGTAAGCCCGGTGCGACGAGCTCGACCCAAAAGTCAAACCCCTTACTTTCATTGGCAAGGGATTTCGAACTTGAGACCTCCAATATGAAAGTCCCTTTTAACATAACTTTATGGTAGTATGTTATACTTTTGTTACGAGCTTTTGCATATTTAGTAAAATTGTATAAAGAATTGATGCAATTTTGATAGCTTCACAACCAAGGGAGTTCTTCTATTTAGGAGCAAAAATACAACTCAAAAATTCAAATTGCATATCCAATAAAATTTTAACTTCATCTCATAAGATTTCAAATTATGATTTAAACCCTTAATTTAACATTCCTAATTGCAATATATCCTTGGGCCTTTTCACTCCAAAACAAACAATTTTTACTAAAAAAGCTAGAGAAGTTCAAAGTTATTTCCATTTTTGTTATTATTTGTGTGATGTTTTCTGTTCTATGATCCCAAACCAGTAAAGGATAACTGTGAAAGCTGAGTTATTTGCTCAATTCACATGGAAATGTCCAATCATCACCAGGAGGGAAAAAAAGGCTCTTAATGGTATCCAACCTTTCACATTACTGTGCAAGTTAAAGGTGTCAGCAAATCAATATTACTAAATGGCAATAATTATTCAAAAATACCAATAATAGGAAAAGGTTAAGTTTTCTCCCAAATATGTAGACATGATTTGGTTGAGATTTGAAAAAATAATAGTAATTTAAAAATTAAATATGTGTTTAAATATGAATATAAAGTTGAAATTTTATCAGTAAAAACTTGAAAAACTTACCAAATCTATATTTCAAACTTCAAAATTCTATATTTCAAGTTTGAAATTGAAATGATATGGAAATATAATAAATCAATGATTATTTGAAATGATCTCCCAATATTATTTTGAGTTTTGGAATCAATATACATCGTCAAACGGTGTTTGGTATGCAAGAATTTTCTTTGAGAAAGCCATATTATTATGCATCTTTAAAAATAGTTCTTCAATTTTGCTATAGTGATGGACGGATTGACATGACAATTTTAAGGGAAAGTGTTATGTTGTATGTTATTCACAGTGACACAATTTTGATTGGCAAGACGTGCGGTAAATTAACAATAGAATAAAAATTTGGAGATGGACCGTATAGCCAAATCTTGAATCAAACATGAGTGATGGTTAGATCAACATTATTGTATGTGACGGAATATTGACCAGTAAAAATTGTGCACGTTTAATAGATGAAGGTAGTGGAGATGAAGTTCCTCAGATAAATGTATTAGGATACTATATGAGAGATGATTATTAAGAACAAGATGAAAGTAACCTCTACGTCTACAGGATAAAAAAAGTAATACTGAAATGATTTAAGTAAAATTACATGAAATATGCTATTGTTGTCGGCTTAAAATGCTCAGCATTACTCCATTTCTTTAGTACAACTTCCAAAATTTTCAAGCACTAAACCTTTTAAATTAAACAAATTTTAAACTTTTGCTAATTTTTCAAACGTTAAGACATTACTTTAGGTATTTTTTACATCTTCACTAGAATAACAAGAACATTATTAACACTTTAAAACTCAAGAAATATCTAAACAAATATCTTCAAATAAAATAAAAGTTATAAAGTGCTATCTTCTTATAGGGACCAGATAGTGCAATAAAATTGGCCTAAAGTAAATACACTGCCATATGCAGTGTACAATTTTGACACACATGTAGACAATAATTTTGACATTAGACATGTAGGCAATCGTTTTGACTATTTCACCTAGTAAGATATATAATAATTTTGACACTAAAGATATGTTCTATTTCATCAAATGCTATTACATTCGATCAATATAGTTAAAGATAATTTTATCAATTAAAGTTTAGTAAAAGATTATCTAATATTAATATAAATTAAATGATAATTTTATCGATCAAAGTTTATTCATACTTTTACTAGAGAAAAGTCAAATACTTTACCTTTTTGTCCACAACTAGGAAAAAAAAGTCAATGTGATGTAATGCTAAACTTTTTTCCCTTTCACTATATTTATACATTTGTTAGCTTCAAGCAGTATTAGAAGTTTTAAGGTTAATTAATTTTGAAGCATATGTTAATTTTTAATTTCATTACCAAAGCATTTGAACAATTAAACACTTCTGCAACCAAAAAACAAAAATTGTATTACTATTTCAATTCCATTTTTTAGACATCGTCTAAGGTTGTTCAAGGCTTAATTATTAGTAAAACCTTACAACACATTAGGATGGCAAATTGAATGTGCATTTATTGTCAAATTACGAATCCCATACTTAACCCACAGATTTCTACACATTACCACATTGTGTGTGGTCCGAATACATAGAACTAATGGATACTCTTCCGTTACTCTTATCTGTCCATTTTAAACTTTATACGTTCTTAAAATATAATTCATAATTTTAGATTTTTACTAGGAGATACTTCTTCTGAACAACTCTCTATTCAACATTTGTTGTTCACTATTGATTTAACACACCCCTTAGCAACGGTAAATAGAAGGATAATTTTACTATATTATCCTTTAAATATAATAAATACCAAGTCTTGAAAAATGTTATAGGAAATGACTAATTAATGATGAGGTTAAATTAAAAATTAAATATAAAATTATTCATTGATTTAATAAAGTAGACATGTATTGTTGGACATCTCAAAATAATATGAACAACTATTGTTAGACGGAGGGAGTAAGTCATTAATGTTTCATTTCTTAGTATGTAAAAAGTGAGAATCAATTTTTAGAATAGTGAACAAGTAAAAAAGATTGAAAGGAATAAAAATTTGCAAATATGAAAAGAATTAGCAGGATGCAAAACATAGAAGAATATCTAGAGGGGAATTCTAGAAGCTCAATTGATTGATACATAAGCTTTCATTTTATTGATCAAAAATTAATTCTCCATATTATAGTTTCCTTCTCAATTCCATTATCTTTTTAAAGAAAAAACAGATAAATACCTAGAAATTAATACTATAGACACCACCGACCAGAATAAGGTAGGAGTGATGGAGATGAAATTACCAAATTGAAAACTCAAAAATGAATTGCAAGTTACAATTCAATAAAAAAATTGTATTCAAAACTTTGGTTTGGTAGATATTCTTCTACCAAACAATATTGGTTAGCACTTTCTAGTCTCAACTATTCTATTTTGATTTTATAGGTAACATCTTTATCTTTTATATCGTATCTCAATTAATTTAATATTTATCTACTATTTCCAGGCAAAGTAGCTGTTAACTACACTAAAATTTCAATAAATTAAAATTCATTAATCAATAATTTTTTTAAGATAATATTTTTCTCCGATCTTAATTTGGGTCAATAATAAAAGTCTATTCATTTTGATAAGATAATATATTTTCTGAAAACCCTTGTATAAATATATGTCCCATTAATATTATAAATTAATAATTCATTAAACGAACAAATATATCCAAGACAATTCAATGAAACATGATTTTATCATATTCGATTGTTTTATTAAAATTTAAATTTTGTTGATACTCATCTCTAACTTTTCTTATTGCATTCGAAAGTTTCGGTGTTGTCTTTTTAAACTGCACCATAAAATTGTGAAAAGTTCTAAATGTAATAAGTGTTTTCTTGCCGTAAATTATTCCAAAGGTATTGTATTATCTTCTATTTTATCATCAACATTATTTTTTTCAATGGTATCTACAATTTTTTCTAAACTGTGGACCTACGGCATGTATCATTTTAACCCATACAACAGGTTATTAACGTCCATCTGAAATCATGATCTCAAGCTCATGAACGACGTTTCACAAGTGGATTCATTTATATTCTCTGGAATTTTTTCCCCCAACAAGCTTTGTGAAGTCGAAACACTCTTTAAATTAATAAATGTGAATTTATTGATCTATAAAATAATAATATTTTATAATTTCACTTATATTAATCTAGTGAGGTTTTAGAGCAATTCTTTTGATCAATAAAAAAAAATCACATAGTAATATTTATATCTCTGCTTTAAATTTAAAATTAATATCTCCTATTCTTAACCACTTCAACAACGGTTAGACGGCACCCTAATAATCATTGTTAGTACTTATCATATATCCTCTCGTAGATTGATAAAAGTATTATAAAGAAAGCTCAAAATATATAATAATAATAAGAAGAAGAAGAAGGCAACAAATATAAGATGGAAAAGAGAACTTTTCTTATTTAAGTGTGTCTTTCAAATGGTGAGTGATATCTCTATTTATAGTGTTGAGATATCACTCCCAAAAGTCATCTAATTAATAGATACATAGTTATCTTGGAAATCTTATCATATTGGAAACAACAATACATGAATCCAATTTGTTTGGATAGATCTAATGGATAATCCACATGTTTAATACAGTGGATTTGTAACACTTCCCCTTGGATATCCATAGATAATGTGCCTCGTTAAAACCTTACTAGAAAAAACCCAGTGGTAAAAAGTCTAGTGAAGGAAAAAGAGTACGCACATCTCATAATACGCTTTGAATGTTGTCTCATTAAAAATCTTACCAGGAAAATCCAACTTGGACAAAATCATAGTTAAGGAAAAAAGTACAACGCGTATTTCACTCCCCCTGATGAAAACTTCACTAAATATCTCGGAAATAGCGCATTCCAATCTTGTATCTCAACTTCTCAAACGTTGATGTTGGCAATGCCTTAGTGAATAAATTAGCAAGATTATCACTTGAACGGATTTGTTGAACTTCTATCTCACCATTTTGTTGAAGATCATGCGTGAAAAAAAACTTTGGTTAAATATGCTTTGTTCGGTCTCCATTAATGTATTCTCGTTTCAATTGAGCTATACATACAGCATTACTTCGTACATTGTGATTGGTATATTCTTTTTCAAAGAAAAACCACACATTTTTTGAATATGGTGGATCATTGATCTCAACCAGACGCACTCTCGACTTATTTCATGGATGACTATTATTTCTGCATGATTTGAAGAAGTGGCTATCAACATTTGCTTCATTGATCACCAAGATATTGTCGTGTCTCCACATGTAAACAAATAGCATATTTGTGATCGAGCTTTATACAGATCAGATAAATACTCTGCATCTTCGTAATCAATCAGTTCTGACTTGAATTCATTGAAATAGAATAAACCCATGTCCATGGTCCCCCGAAGATATCAAAGTATGTGTTTAACACCATTTCAATGTCTTTTTGTTGGGGAGGAACTGAATCTTGCCAGTAGACTTATTGCAAAATAGATATATGGTCGAGTATTATTTCATTACCAAGAAGCTCTTCATCCTTCTCTTGAGGTCGAAATGGATCTGTAATGATGTCAAGCGATCTTACCACCATTGGGGTACTCAATAGATGTGAGTTATCCATGTAAAATCGTTTTAATATCTTTTCTATGTATGTTAATTGATGAACAAGTATTCCATTTGACAAATTCTCAATCTGTAGGTCAAGACAAAATTTTATCTTTCCGAGATCTTTTATTTCAAATTCTCTTTTCAGACACTCAACAGCTTCTAAAAGTTTTTTACGAGTGCCAATGATGTTCAAATCATCAACATACACGATATTATAACAAATTCAGACTCCGACCGTTTAATGAAAATGTAGGGACAAATCGAGTCATTTTTGTACCTTTTCTTTAACAAATATTCACTCGGACGATTGTACCACATGCTCCCTGACTGTTTCAATCCATACAATGATTTCTAAAGCTCTATTAAACAAGTCTCGAATCTTTGCATGCTTCATGCACTTTGAATGTTTAATGAATTTTCATGAAAATATCGTGGTCCAATGAGTCATATAGATAGGTTGTGACAAAGTTTATTAGACGCATTTCAAGCTTTTCATTTCTTTTTCGTATAAAAATCCATTTGTACCCCACTGGCTTGATACCTTCATGTGTTCGGATTATTGGTCCGAAAACTTCACGTTTTTCTAGTGAAGTCAATTTTGCTTGAATTGCATCCTTCAATTTTGGTCAATCATTTCTCTGTCTACATTCGTGAACAGATTTTCGCTCAAAATCTTCATCTTGTTGCATTTTGTCAATAGCAACATTATAGGCAAATATGTTGTCAATCACAAAATTATTTCGATTTCACATCTTTCTCGTCGAGACATGATTCATTGAAATTTCATTGTTTTCAGAAGTTTGAACCTTCTCGGATATTGCATCATGTGTTATGACTTGGGTCTCATCTTGAGAAATTTCTTTCAACCCATGATCATCTTGATAATTTATTCCTTTTCTCTTTCGAGAATTTTTATCCTTGAAATCAATTGGTTTACCACGCTTCAAATGTGGTCTAGACTCATTTGCCTTAACAAATTCAAACAAAATCGCTTTTACAAATTTATTTTATTAAATATGTGGATTATCCATTAGATCTATCCAAACAAATTGGATTCATGTATTGTTGTTTCCAACATGATAAGAACTTCCAAGATAATTATGTATCTATTAATTAAATTACTTTTGGGAGTGATATCTCAACACCATAAATAGAGATATCACTCATCATTTGGAAGACACACTTAAATAAGAAAAGTTCTCTCTTCCATCTTATATTTATTGCCTTCTTATTATTATTATTATATTATATTCTGAGCTTTCTTTATAATAAAAAGATTGTTTTTGAATTTTTCTTCTTAGCCAGAATAAAGCTTAAAATAATATCTTTTTTTGATTTAAAGTTAAATTATAAGAACTTTGGTAAATATTTTAAGATGTATTTTTTATCTTATTGATATGCAAAAAATTGCAATTTATAGTATTTTTATATAGTTTTTGAATATCTAAATCTTTTGTTTAAAATATTGAATTAATATAATCTAATTTAACTTTAAAAATTTGTCAAATTGACTTTCGAAAAACGTATCACGACAAATAAAAATGGACAGAAGAAGTACCAAACATATTCAAACCAGATCTCTATTAATCTTATAGTTTCTCTAAATTTATACGCTATAACACTTTCACCAATAATAACGATTAGAAGTGTTAAAAATAGTCTAATTATAAGTAATATGTTCTATCTGTCTAGAATTTTATATGTTTTATATGTAAGGTTCAATATAATTTGAATGTAGTTCAATATCAACTCATTCATATCTTGATTCATTTTAAGAGAATCCTCAATTCACCCTAATCTAATCTTCAATTTCAATTCGTTTTAAGACTCTTTATTTGCATTGATGTAATTCTCAATTGAGCCTAATTTAATCTTCTCAAATTTATTTTAAAACTCTTTATTTGAATTGATGTATTATATGTTCCTATATTGAAGATATGAAATACTATCTATTTTACATATTTTAGTGTTATATATCTTTTTTTTATAACAAGGAAAACCCGCAGCCGCTACCTTTAGGTGCGCTCGCAAACCACATAGGAGAGGTAACATACATTAAGCAAGCCTGGTGCGACGCGGTCGACTCAAAAGGCAAAGCTCTTGCTTTCGCTGGCAAGAGGTTTCAAACTTGAGACCTCCAATATGGAAGTCCCAAGCTCAAACCACACCGCGCCACCCCGAAGGGCAGTATCATACATCTATTTATAACTTTTTTAAAAACAAATTTCTTTAGTTGGAATTCAAATTATGATTATAAAAATTATATAATAATATATTAAATCATTGTAATTAAGAGTCAAATTGGACTAGTCATAACCCAATTCAAATTTTAACTCATTTAAGTTCAATATAAATTTAAACGGATCAAAACTCAACACAATTTTTATTGCAACCTATTCTAATATCTCCATTTTCAGTCTAACTCGGGATAGTCCACCCAAAAAATTGAAATTCAAAACTAAAAATAAAAATGGGGACTTCTTATGTCAAAAGAATGAATTAAACTAATTCAAAATCACAAAAAGAGAGGACAATCATGTAAGTTGCAGGCAAAGACAAATAAATAAAAATTCTAGAAACACATATGTAAGAAATGCAATATATTAATAGAGATAAACAACAACAATAATTATACTATATATTAACAAAAAAATAAGGTAAGAAAGAGAAGAGACCTGAGTGGTGTTGGATAACATCAAATAGAGAGAAAAAGATGGAATTTGCTTCTTTTTATTTCTCTCTCTATTTGTAAGATCTGATCTGATCTGATCTGAACAGGAAACCTGATTCCACCAATCATCTTCTTCTTCAGAAATTAGGCCAATTACATTCTTCCACTAAATACATTAACAAAACTCTATCCTTTTCTTCTTTCGATTCCATTCACACCTTTGCCGTTTTCTCCTCTCTTATCTTCTTATCCGATTAATCAAAGCTTTACCCCCGCCGACTAAACCCGCCGCAGCAGAGCGAAGAACTTGGAATTTTTTAGTATTTTACTTTTTAGGTCATTCATTTTTCTTCTTCTTGTTTTTTATTTTAAAAGGGTGAAAAGTGTACCCTGACCACGTTTTAACAACACACAATAATATGTGGTGTACATAATATGTACTAACAAGGTACAATATTGCATTATATTGTAATATCTATTTTTATCCTTTTTCATTTTTAATTTTTTTTATATAAAATTTAGGGAAAAAGATCTGAAAAATTTTGGTTAAAATTGTTATTACGATATCAAATTTTATTTATATAGGACTTTTTACCTCCTAAATTATTTAATACTGTAATTTAAAAATATATATGTCGAGGACACATTACTATTTATAATTATGAAATATTTTTTTGTCCACGTAGACACATATATATCTTTAAAAAATGCAACTAAATAGTGCAGGGATAAAAGTCATTTTCAAAATTTGATATCGTAACAATAATTTCGATTTCAAATATATTTTAGACTTTTTTCCTTAATATATATATATATATTTAAATGAATACTTGTGCACATCCAAAATTAGAGCGTAGATTATAACTGAAGTCAAGTTAAAATGATAATGTAATTATGTCCATCTCATATGATCTATTATCTATGTAAATAAATGAAATTTAATAGTCGTTAAAGATTATTTTTTTAAAAATACTAATAACCTGAAATTTATTTACGATATAGATAGATAATCTTTTAAGAAATTGTTGCGAAACATGCATTAAAATATGCTTATAAGGTTATCACTAGATTTCAATAAAGTTAATAATATTATTTTTTAACTATGTTCATATTTTTTATCAATTATAAAATGGTATTAAATTATAACTCGATCATTTTTTTCTTTTTTTTAGACGAAATTAATATAAATTTGTTATATTAGTTACAAAATTATAAAAATATGATTTAAAAAGAAGCATAAAAAAGTAAAAATAAAGATTGGTAACGTAAGGTACAATAGTGATTTCAAAAAGTCAATTAGCAAAATGATTGTTTTCAAAGTTGAAGGGAGAATTTAATTTTTAAAGTAAAGTTTTAAGTTTAAATAATTTTCACCCTATATTGTTTTATATATATAATAACTATGCAGATATTATTCATATATGTATTAATTATTTCACCTTCTATTCTATTAATATATATATTTCCCATATTGTGTATATTTATTAGTTATAGTAATTTCAAAATTGTCAATGTATTGTTGTATACATAAATTAACTTATTGTATTACCTACCAAAAATCATATGGAAATTAATAAATACCAAATAAGTTGAATCTTATCTGCCTACCAAATACCCCAACAGTCAACACCAAGTATGTTGAAAGAAAAATATGAGCGTCTATTTGGGTAGGTAATATAAAATAACTCGTAAGCATCAAAAGCTAAAAAATAATATTTAATTATTAAAACTGATTTTATAAATAATTCATTAGGTGTTTAAATAGAATTATTGAATTGGTTATAGATCATTTTTGTATGTGCAGTGAAAAAGTGTTTGATCTATTAAATGAATAAATGTTGCTACCTACATTCAACACAAAATAAATTATTTATAATTTCTCGTTAGTAATGTTCGTCTGCCTCCTGATATGTTCAATATATAGTAGCAGTATATTTTCAACTCTAGCTAGTAGGTTGTTTTTATCTCATCAGATTTATATCAAAAAAATTCATATTGAATAAAATATTTTTAATATAGACGATTTCATATTTAAGACTCAAACACGAGACTTCTGATTAAAGATGAAAAAAATATATATCACTCTACCATAATTCTTGTTGATTCTTATTTGTATGTTATATTATAGAGTGAGGTTTGAAATAAGATCGTTTTGCCTGAATATCCCAATAGCTATTTTGCTTTATTTCATTTTTACTTGCATTCAAAACCATATTTGATTACTACTAACAAATAATATATGAATCCAGCGAGTTAAATCAGGATAATCATAATATATATCTAGAGAAAATGATCTGAAATCCCTTCAATCTATACGCGAAATTTCAACTAAACACTCCAACTTTACGGGTGTCCTATTACCCACCTGAACTTTATT
>CM040625.1:74026895-74105411 GCA_022817965.1 Solanum lycopersicoides
GCAAATTATATTTGCGTTTCATCTAAAAATATAGTAATTATTTTTTATACTAAATTTAAATTTGTTTTATGAATTCAAATTTTAATCAATTAGCACAAATATCAATCCATAAATAGGCTAAAAATTGATTAACATCAAGTGTTTATATAAAATAAAATATTATATATGATTACACATGCACTTCTATCACTCAATAAAAACCTGAAGAATTTTAAAATTTTGCATGTAATTATCTTATTGTCGTATTTTTTTTCCCACAAAAACATGCTTAGAAACTGATTTTTATTTTAGGTATTAGTTGCATTTGTTTTTTATTCTAAAAGTATGAAATTCTAAATAATTTACTAAAACATATGTGATTTCAGGTGTATCCTTTAAAATTGTCTTAAGTAGTGGAACCGTTTAGCAAAGTTATTTTTTATTAAATATATTTTCTTGTTGCAAATTCCTTTTCTATATAGTTTTTACAAAAGATAAACCACCTTATCTCTAAAAGGAATGCAATTAACTTTTGATTCAAATTTTATATTTTTTTAATGATAAGTATAAGAAGTTAAAAATAAATAAAAAATTATATAAGAAATTAAAAAAAAGGAGTTGTAGAGAGTTTATTTTTTCATATATTTTGAAAGTTCAAAATATGCCATTGAAAATATAGTTAATTAATAATAATACTTAAAAGGAAGGGTAGATGTCAACAAAGTACACATAAAAACATGAAATTTTTTTAAATTGTGCATGTAATTATTTTATTATCGCATATTTTTTCACAAAAACATTCTTAGAAATTGATTTTTTTTTGTCTCAACTTCAACTACAATTTTATGCGGAGAAATTGATTTTAAATTGTGTTCTTTTTTCTTTTGTGAAAAGAAAACATCAATCATTAAATATATGTGTACCTAAATAAGTTTTTTTTTTTTTTACAAATAACAAACAAAAGAATAAAAATAAACCTCTAATGAAGAAATGTTTTGAAAATTATATATCAAACATTTTTCAGACACCTATGGTCAATATATGATTATTAGCAGTACATTAGAATTTTACACATTTATTTTTGTTTTACGACTCTAACATCATTATAAGCAAAGAATGATCAAATATAACAATTTATTACTTTAGATGATTAAAAACTTTTAAGGTTAATAGAATTTTATACCTTCTCAATCACTTAAATTACAAATGACGTTAGTTGATTTTAAATGAGTATATATTTTTCATAAGACTTCTAATAGTAATCCTCGCAATTTAGATTTTATTTATCATTTAAAAGATATAACAAAAAAAAAAAGACTCCTAAATTTCGAGTTTTACCTGTATGGAGGAGAATATTTTGGTGTGTGATGAAGTCCTAGAAAAAATATTTCGCCCCTAAAAATATCAAAATTATAATTTTATTATGTAGATTCAAATAATACAGAAAAAAAAACATCAATTGAAAATGTATTTTAAATTTATTTTGTAATAACACAAACTTAAAACAGAGAACAAATATATGATCTTGAATCTTCTTTTTATTTTGTTAAAACATAATCACTATTCTTTTTTGGGGGGTAAAAGATCTTCTTTCATTTTTACATCACTTTTTTTTTTTTTTTGGTTAATTGAAGACTTATAATGTTTTCTAGAGAATCAATAAACATAAAATGATAGAGAAAAATTGAGAAGCAAAGAGAGTAAAATCAATTATTAAGAGATTGAGAAAAAAGATTAAAAGACATATATAACTATAATTGTGTAGCAGTTGACATTTTTGTTTTTAAATTTTTTGACAGTTTTTAAAAAAATTAAAGGCTCTTAAACGTGGTAACTTTTTTAATTTAAAATATATATTGTTTTTTAATATTTAAAAATTTAAAATTACCAAGTAAGATAGATTAAATTTTTTTAAAATTTTAATTTTTAAAATAAAATGAGTAGTAATTGTAGGTTGGTATTTTTTATTCTTTTGTATTTTAAATACTGTTTATTTAAAATTTATCTATTTATTTTATTTTATTTTTGTGGTGTTAACATGTGTCCTAAATTTTATTCTAATTATTGACACGTGTTTATATTTAGTTATTAAAGTATTGATTATTAATTATTTTAAAATACTAAAAAATTATAGTGTTAACTTGTGTCATTTTTTCTTCCCCTTTTATAGATAAATTATTATTATTATTATTATTTTATTTTTTATATTATTTTTATTATTATCATCATTATTGTTATTATTATTATTATTGTTATTATTATTATTATTATTAAATAATTTAACTTTTATTTTGGTTATAAAGAAGGAATAGAAGTGAAAAGTTAATTTAAATATTTTGTATAAGAAGTTTGACATACTTAAAAAAATCAGTTTTTTTATTTTATAAAAAAAATAAAATTTAAGAACGGTAACAAACTAGGGATTTTTAAAAAAAAGTGACAGTAAGGTTTCAAAATAAATGGGCGGTGACATAAGTCTTAAGTATTGGATGTAGGTGACAATTATGTGATTAATGATTAAGGATTGTGGAGTTGCCCTCAAGTTTATAATTTGACAGTTTGGTCCATTGAATTAAATGAAGGGTAAAATGGTAAATTGACTAAAACCTAATTTAACCAATTTTGATGGGAATTAAAATTGGGGGAAGCCACCAGCAAGTTGTACCAAAAGGGGAAATAAAATATTTTTCCCCCACCGCTTGTCGTATTCTTCTTCTTCTTCTTCGTTCTTGCCTGCTTGCTTGTCTTTCTTCCCGTTCTCTTTATCTTTTTCTTCTTCTTTTCGTACATTATTGGTCTTGGCTGCTAGTCCGTGAGCTTTCTTCTTTTCTTCTTCTTGAATCAAATTTAACTAATTTAATCAATGGACCAGATTTCGTTTGCTATCAGTTGAAATTACTTTATAAATGATTAGGGTCACACACCATTATTTTGATATGTAAAATTAATAGTTCTTTGAAATCCTTCATCATCATCTGGGCACCTGCAATTTTTTCAATAATTTGCATCCGCGTTTCCAACAGATTGCTATATGTTGCAACAATTGACTATTGGAACAAATTATAGTCATATGTAGCAACAGAAAGGTTATTTCAATAGCAACATAATAGACATATGTTGCAACATATAACTTACACAAGCTGCATCATATACGCTAGACATGTAGCAACATATGACTTACATGTCGCAATTGACATGATAGTTATATAATACCCTTGTAAATCATTGTTTCAAGTGTTATATCATATTTTTATTGCTTAATTATGGTTCAGAGTACTAAAATTTGTTCAATTTGACATTTCTACATTCCTAAATCGCTCAATTTATCGATTAAATCATCCTTGAAGTGACATATGTGGCAACATATGCACGTTCTGTTGGGAAAATTGCAACAGAAGTGTCATATGTGGCAATATATGTATATTATAAAATGATCTTTTGGGGGTTAATTCAATTAAATTGTCACATAATTCAACATGTAACACTAATATATAGTCCTACAACATGTCTAAGTACAAAATTATGGTCTAATACAACAACCTTCATCAATTCTATCAATTATTTTTACAGACTATCATACCACTAGTTCATCATACAATGACCAAGTAACTACATATGATAGTTATATAACACCCTTATAAATCGTTGTTTCAAGTGTTATAACATATTTTTATTGCATAATTAAGGTTCAAAGTACTAAAATTTGGTCCAATTCGACAAATTTTCATTCTAAATTGCTCAATTTATTGATTAAGCCATCATTGAAATGATATATGTAACAACGTATGCACGTTCTGTTGAAAAAATTGCAACAGAAATGTCATATATGACAACATATGTATATCATAAAATGATCTTTTGGGGGATAATTCAATTAAATTGTCACCTAATTCAACATATAACACTAATATATAGTCCTACAACATGTCTAAGTACAAAATTATGGTCTAATACAACAACCTTCATCAATTCTATCAATTATTTATACAAAGACTATCATACCACTAGTTCATCATACAATGACCAAATAACTACATATGATAGTTATATAACACCCTTATAAATCGTTGTTCCAAGTGGTATAACATATTTTTATTGCTTAATTATGGTTCAAAGTACTAAAATTTGACTCAACAAGAAATGTAAAAACAATTGGGATAATAAAGAAAAGACAGTCCCAAACCTACCAGACTTAGTTCAAGGGGCAAAGGTTGGCCGACTTGTGATTTAGGCCACTGGCTCGAGCCTTGTAGTATGCGAACTAAGCCTGATTTTTAAGTGAAAATGGTAAAAGGGTGAATCCATCATTTCCGAGTTTGAAAGGATACAATTGGTCTTAAGGGTGCAGTCCACTAGCCTCCACCATAATTAAGGCCTGCAAAAAGACCTTCAATGCTCAGAAAATCAAGCATCTTATACTTATCTAACCGTTGACAAAATAATTTCCAGAATTACCTATTTTACTACCTCTAAGAAATGGTTAAGACAGGATAGATCAATCATTCAACTAGAGAAACAATCAAGATAGGATCGTTTAGTAAAGTGTATTAGAATAGTACTAAATAGGACGTATTAGTTTATGTTGGAATTAGTAATTCAGGAATGTGTTTGGTTTGGTGTATAACGGTCAATTTTGTCTTTAGCCATTCTTATGCATAAATCTATAACCCTTGTATTACAAAGATCATGATTTGTTATGTATTGGTTATATACTCTATGATACTGAACATGGTGTATAACGAATACATAGAGAAATATTCTATTATATAATACCATATTTAATACATATATTAGATTCTCTTAATACTTCCTACCAAACGACCCTCAATGTTAGTATCTCTAAAGTGCTTGTCTCTTCGTTTTCTCTCTTCGTTTTCATAAAACATTAGGAGTGTAGCAAAATGTTCATTTTCTTTTTCATTTCCAACAATTAAAATTAAGGAAAATACACACACATATACGTCAAGGCAGAAAAACAGAGTTGATCTACATATTCTATACATATCTTTTGTACAAGATACAGATGTATGTAATAATCCTCAATTACAAACTAATTAAGTAATTCTATTTAATGCACAAAAGGGCAAAGATAACTTCATGACATGGCCCTGCACCTCTTAAGTCATCAATTTCAGAGGCCAATTACTACTTTAGTTATCAGATATATATTAACACAAAATTTATTCTACAAGGTATTTTAAGCAGCTATTTGTTATTTTAATAATGTTAAATCAAAATAGAATGCTAGAAATAGAGAAGTAGTACTAAGGTGTTAGGTGAAAGAAGGATACCTATCAAATTGAAAGGTAACTTGTAAATTAATTGTAAGACTAACAATTTTATATAAGAGTAGATTCTAGTTTCTAAAGTCCGGTATATCTGCAAGATGAATGTTGTAGAGATGTGGACACTAAAATGGATGTGCAATCATACTAGACTAGATAAAATAAAAAATAACTCCATCAGAAGTTACAAGTAGCACATACCGAGTAAAAATGAGAAAAAGACCAATTTATATGATTTAGTCATGTTTTGTGTCAATCACCATATGGATCATTTGTAGGTGTGAAGTCATGGTAAGTGGGAATGAGGTACACCTAAATTACATGGAAGAAGTTGTCTTGAAATTCATGCAAACCTAGCAATGAATAGAGAAGCAAAGTCAATTAGTTGGGAATATGTTTTAGCATGTTAATATTTTTCCTTTTATGACTTTATCATTTCTAGGTGTCTGAAATTTCTATGCTTGTAGACCAACATGATCAACGAGAAATCATATAGCCGACCCCAGATTACATTAGATTGAGGCTTTTAGTTGTTGTGGTTAAAGAGTTTTGATACTTGTTCCATTTTTCAATGTATTGAAGAAGAGGGTAATTTAGGCATATAAGTTTCTGATGGTTTTGAAGCAATTTGTGTGGAGGCTAGTAAGTTGGTACCATGGGACCAGGATCAAAACGTCAGCAGAAGGCCTACAGAAACTGACAGGAGAATCTCCATACTATTGTAACCTCATTTCTTTGTATAAACAATTGTATGTGAACATAATAATAATAATATTTGTTAAATAAAAACCAATATTTATGTACAAATTGTTGATATGACTAGTGTCTGTTACTTAAAACAGAGAACTTGGACCTTTTGGAAAGGCTAGCCTGTTAAAGACAGAAATGTTCCATACCTCCCCCTTCCTTTTCTTTCTGTTTTCTTTCATATATATTTCTGCTTTTCTTCCAAACAGTTTCTATTTAATTTCTAATATGCTACTTGGACCTGCCACTGGCATGGCTCCTAACTCTTTTTCAAGATTAGAGTAACAGCAAATAGATAAAATCGAATTAGTGGATAGTTTATCGAAGATAATTTATATGCCTTCACAAGGTAAGGATATGATTACGTACACACCATCATCATGAGATTTCACTTATGAAATTACACCGAGTAATTCATATGTTGTAGCTATAATAAAGAACCAATACTAGAAAGAGGGTCATTAAATAACATAGCCCCAACTCACAAAGGGTAATCAAACTATCAAAGGACTAGAATGACAAACTTGGAAACTATAGTTCAAATTCCACTAGAAACGGTGGTGTAAGTGAATTCTCCCATTTGCCCAAACTATAGGTAAAGAATTACCATAAAGTTTTGTCTAGGAGTGATAAAAGAGCGGGTTGAATAAAATATGGGCGTATCAAAAATGAATTTGTTAGAATATGAATAGGTTTATACAATCCTATTAGAATAGGAATAGTTTATACAATACTATTAAAATAGGAATAGGTTTATATAATCCTATTAGAATAGGAATAGGACTACTAAATAGTATCCTATTTGGTAAAGGATTGTATTCTATGGTCTATAAATAGGATCTCATGTAATAATGTAGATACAACAACAATTCAATAATATTATTTTGCTATATTTCTCACATGGTATCAGAGCCTCTACGATCTTGGTAAACAATCAAAGAGCTTCAGCTGTCGGCGGGCGGCTATTACTCATATATGCCGCCCGTCCGGCCAATGATTATGTTAGCAAAAGTTGGGTCACCGTGTATCTTTCTAGTGACTATTTTCCTATATTTAATTTTGTAGCACCGTCCCATCTTTCCGGTGATTACTTTTTCATATTTAATTTTGTAGCACTGTCCCATCTTTCCGGTGACTACCTTTTTTTGCATATCTGATTTGCGTAGCACCGTTTCGTCTTTTCCGGTGACTCCTCAAATCTGATTTGCGTAGGGTTTTGCCATCATTCCAATCCTACCTACATAATTTCTCTTTTTCATTAGGGTCGTGCCATCATTCCGACCCTACCCATATTATTCTCTTTTTTTGTCAATGGGGTTGTTCCAACTATCCTATATAATTTCTATTTTCTAGTTGGGTCGTGACATCATTCCGACCCTACCTATATAATTTTATTTCTTAGATTGTGACCATTTTTAGCCATCAAATCTAATACTACGGCATATGAGCATGTTCCAATAATTATTTTGGTGACTTTCTTATTTAATATTAACTCATCTATTGATGCCAACATGATCCATATACTTTATATTAGATTTGAGCACTTCGTTGCTCAGGGGGAGTTTAGTAGCCTTGTATGTCGATTGTGTTGTGTCATCGATTGTGCAGATCACTCTATGGTCTAGAACAATTTTTTCTCAAGCTTGGGTTGGGAAGTTCAACACCAACATTATGAATCAAATTCAGTATTTCATGCGAAGATTAAGCACATTGAGATTTACTGGTATTATGAATCAAATACAGTATTTAATGAGAAGACAAGCACATTAAGATTGACCGTCAATTTTGTGAAGTCTGCAAATATCTCACCAAGCCCCTCATCAGTCCCCGTGTTAATTACATTTGTAACAAGCTAGGTGCATGAATTGTACGCACTAGCTTGAGGGGGAGTGTTAGAATATGAATAGGTTTATACAATCCTATTAGAATAGGAATAGTTTATACAATACTATTAAAATAGAAATAGGTTTATATAATCCTATTAGAATAGGAATAGGACTACTAAATAGTATCCTATTTGGTAAAGGATTGTATTCTATGGTCTATAAATAGGGTCTAATATAATAATGTAGATACAACAATAATTCAATAATATTATTTTGCTATATTTCTCACAGAATTGAACAAAAACAAATCAAATGTTCAATCAGATTCTATTTATCACATATAAAAATAGGTTAATCCATGGATAACATAAATTTAATCCATTTTTTAACAATCGAATATTCAACTCGTATCTAATGGATCGGATTGGATGGGTTACTTGTTCTTTTTAACCATTTTACCATCCCTAGTTGTACTGGTAAATTGACTCAGACACCAACGTTATCAAAAATAAAAAATTAGATCCTCTAATATCAATTCACTATTAAATGCCGACAATGTAGAATAATACTGAATAAAATAATTTCAATTAACTTAGTGGTCAATGAATTTTGAGAATTATAAAGTTTCAGATTGAAATTTTAGTAGAGATAATATACTAGGTGATTTCTTTTTATTTGTCATTTTGATGAATAGAGTTACCTGATACATGATATTGATGGGAGGTGATAGATATCCCGTGAAATTAGTTGAAAGTTAACTCAATCACTGCAATTAAAAAGAAAAAAAAAGTAATTTCTGTCAAACTATAAGCTTCAAATTGATTTAAACTTATCTAATTAATAATAAGTTCAACTAATCTCCAGGTTTTGGTTCACCGATAAGAACGCATTAGACGCTCATCACGAGTTTGAATTTTATTACAAATAGAAACTTAATATTTAGGCGTGGAAAAATAAAAGGACAAATTCATTATCTACTGAATTTCAAACTGTGCCTATCGCTGCAAGGATTTATAACGAAAATAAAAATAAAAATCAATCAACTATTTGGAGTTACATCCCCGACACCTTCTGTTATCTTCACGAGTATGACACTGTAGTGTACGTAGGAAGCAAATGCAGTAATCTGTCCCAGAAACTTACAAGTTCATTCCAAAAACTATACAAATATTGAGACAAAGCCATGAGATTTCATCAAAGTTTCAATTTTAGTAGACGTTTGGATATGTGATTTTACGTTCTGCTTTTGAATTATGAGATGAAATCAGAACGTGATTTCAAATTTTCCAAAAGCTTAATTTGAAAATCTCATATCATGATTTTACATTTTTCAAATAAAAAAAATTAACCCACAAATTTATATATCGCATAAAAAATCCATTATTTTATATTTGTAATTTTTTGGTGAGAATACGAAAAGAGTGATGATCAAATATTCACAGAATATTAACATGATGATGTAGTTACTAATTATATTGACCGTACTCAATTTTATTGGAGAATAGTACACTAAAAATCTACAACTAATGTTTAATTTTACTTCTTTATTGAGCTATAATTCATTTAATAAATGCAGTATTTTTTTTTTATGACACGGAAAATCCGCAGTCGCTATCCTTTGTGTACACACAGGGTAAAAACCCCACTTTTATGCAATAGCTCACGAACAACATAGGAGAGGTAATCCGCACTAGGTAAGCCCGGTGCGACGAGCTCGACCCAAAAGTCAAACCCCTTACTTTCATTGGCAAGGGATTTCGAACTTGAGACCTCCAATATGAAAGTCCCTTTTAACATAACTTTATGGTAGTATGTTATACTTTTGTTACGAGCTTTTGCATATTTAGTAAAATTGTATAAAGAATTGATGCAATTTTGATAGCTTCACAACCAAGGGAGTTCTTCTATTTAGGAGCAAAAATACAACTCAAAAATTCAAATTGCATATCCAATAAAATTTTAACTTCATCTCATAAGATTTCAAATTATGATTTAAACCCTTAATTTAACATTCCTAATTGCAATATATCCTTGGGCCTTTTCACTCCAAAACAAACAATTTTTACTAAAAAAGCTAGAGAAGTTCAAAGTTATTTCCATTTTTGTTATTATTTGTGTGATGTTTTGTTCTATGATCCCAAACCAGTAAAGGATAACTGTGAAAGCTGAGTTATTTGCTCAATTCAAAAGGAAATGTCCAATCATCACCAGGAGGGAAAAAAAGGCTCTTAATGGTATCCAACCTTTCACATTACTGTGCAAGTTAAAGGTGTCAGCAAATCAATATTACTAAATGGCAATAATTATTCAAAAATACCAATAATAGGAAAAGGTTAAGTTTTCTCCCAAATATGTAGACATGATTTGGTTGAGATTTGAAAAAATAATAGTAATTTAAAAATTAAATATGTGTTTAAATATGAATATAAAGTTGAAATTTTATCAGTAAAAACTTGAAAAACTTACCAAATCTATATTTCAAACTTCAAAATTCATATTTCAAGTTTGAAATTGAAATGATATGGAAATATAATAAATCAATGATTATTTGAAATGATCTCCCAATATTATTTTGAGTTTTGGAATCAATATACATCGTCAAACGGTGTTTGGTATGCAAGAATTTTCTTTGAGAAAGCCATATTATTATGCATCTTTAAAAATAGTTCTTCAATTTTGCTATAGTGATGGACGGATTGACATGACAATTTTAAGGGAAAGTGTTATGTTGTATGTTATTCACAGTGACACAATTTTGATTGGCAAGACGTGCGGTAAATTAACAATAGAATAAAAATTTGGAGATGGACCGTATAGCCAAATCTTGAATCAAACATGAGTATGGTTAGATCAACATTATTGTATGTGACGGAATATTGACCAGTAAAAATTGTGCACGTTTAATAGATGAAGGTAGTGGAGATGAAGTTCCTCAGATAAATGTATTAGGATACTATATGAGAGATGATTATTAAGAACAAGATGAAAGTAACCTCTACGTCTACAGGATAAAAAAAGTAATACTGAAATGATTTAAGTAAAATTACATGAAATATGCTATTGTTGTCGGCTTAAAATGCTCAGCATTACTCCATTTCTTTAGTACAACTTCCAAAATTTTCAAGCACTAAACCTTTTAAATTAAACAAATTTTAAACTTTTGCTAATTTTTCAAACGTTAAGCCATTACTTTAGGTATTTTTTACATCTTCACTAGAATAACAAGAACATTATTAACACTTTAAAACTCAAGAAATATCTAAACAAATATCTTCAAATAAAATAAAAGTTATAAAGTGCTATCTTCTTATAGGGACCAGATAGTGCAATAAAATTGGCCTAAAGTAAATACACTGCCATATGCAGTGTACAATTTTGACACACATGTAGACAATAATTTTGACATTAGACATGTAGGCAATCGTTTTGACTATTTCACCTAGTAAGATATATAATAATTTTGACACTAAAGATATGTTCTATTTCATCAAATGCTATTACATTCGATCAATATAGTTAAAGATAATTTTATCAATTAAAGTTTAGTAAAAGATTATCTAATATTAATATAAATTAAATGATAATTTTATCGATCAAAGTTTATTCATACTTTTACTAGAGAAAAGTCAAATACTTTACTTTTTTGTCCACAACTAGGAAAAAAAAGTCAATGTGATGTAATGCTAAACTTTTTTCCCTTTCACTATATTTATACATTTGTTAGCTTCAAGCAGTATTAGAAGTTTTAAGGTTAATTAATTTTGAAGCATATGTTAATTTTTAATTTCATTACCAAAGCATTTGAACAATTAAACACTTCTGCAACCAAAAAACAAAAATTGTATTACTATTTCAATTCCATTTTTTAGACATAGTCTAAGGTTGTTCAAGGCTTAATTATTAGTAAAACCTTACAACACATTAGGATGGCAAATTGAATGTGCATTTATTGTCAAATTACGAATCCCATACTTAACCCACAGATTTCTACACATTACCACATTGTGTGTGGTCCGAATACATAGAACTAATGGATACTCTTCCGTTACTCTTATCTGTCCATTTTAAACTTTATACGTTCTTAAAATATAATTCATAATTTTAGATTTTTACTAGGAGATACTTCTTCTGAACAACTCTCTATTCAACATTTGTTGTTCACTATTGATTTGACACACCCCTTAGCAACGGTAAATAGAAGGATAATTTTACTATATTATCCTTTAAATATAATAAATACCAAGTCTTGAAAAATGTTATAGGAAATGACTAATTAATGATGAGGTTAAATTAAAAATTAAATATAAAATTATTCATTGATTTAATAAAGTAGACATGTATTGTTGGACATCTCAAAATAATATGAACAACTATTGTTAGACGGAGGGAGTAAGTCATTAATGTTTCATTTCTTAGTATGTAAAAAGTGAGAATCAATTTTTAGAATAGTGAACAAGTAAAAAAGATTGAAAGGAATAAAAATTTGCAAATATGAAAAGAATTAGCAGGATGCAAAACATAGAAGAATATCTAGAGGGGAATTCTAGAAGCTCAATTGATTGATACATAAGCTTTCATTTTATTGATCAAAAATTAATTCTCCATATTATAGTTTCCTTCTCAATTCCATTATTTTTTTAAAGAAAAAACAGATAAATACCTAGAAATTAATACTATAGACACCACCGACCAGAATAAGGTAGGAGTATGGAGATGAAATTACCAAATTGAAAACTCAAAAATGAATTGCAAGTTACAATTCAATAAAAAAATTGTATTCAAAACTTTGGTTTGGTAGATATTCTTCTACCAAACAATATTGGTTAGCACTTTCTAGTCTCAACTATTCTATTTTGATTTTATAGGTAACATCTTTATCTTTTATATCGTATCTCAATTAATTTAATATTTATCTACTATTTCCAGGCAAAGTAGCTGTTAACTACACTAAAATTTCAATAAATTAAAATTCAATTAATCAATAATTTTTTTAAGATAATATTTTTCTCCGATCTTAATTTGGGTCAATAATAAAAGTCTATTCATTTTGATAAGATAATATATTTTCTGAAAACCCTTGTATAAATATATGTCCCATTAATATTATAAATTAATAATTCATTAAACGAACAAATATATCCAAGACAATTCAATGAAACATGATTTTATCATATTCGATTGTTTTATTAAAATTTAAATTTTGTTGATACTCATCTCTAACTTTTCTTATTGCATTCGAAAGTTTCGGTGTTGTCTTTTTAAACTGCACCATAAAATTGTGAAAAGTTCTAAATGTAATAAGTGTTTTCTTGCCATAAATTATTCCAAAGGTATTGTATTATCTTCTATTTTATCATCAACATTATTTTTTTCAATGGTATCTACAATTTTTTCTAAACTGTGGACCTACGGCATGTATCATTTTAACCCATACAACAGGTTATTAACGTCCATCTGAAATCATGATCTCAAGCTCATGAACGACGTTTCACAAGTGGATTCATTTATATTCTCTGGAATTTTTTTCCCCAACAAGCTTTGTGAAGTCGAAACACTCTTTAAATTAATAAATGTGAATTTATTGATCTATAAAATAATAATATTTTATAATTTCACTTATATTAATCTAGTGAGGTTTTAGAGCAATTCTTTTGATCAATAAAAAAAAATCACATAGTAATATTTATATCTCTGCTTTAAATTTAAAATTAATATCTCCTATTCTTAACCACTTCAACAACGGTTAGACGGCACCCTAATAATCATTGTTAGTACTTATCATATATCCTCTCGTAGATTGATAAAAGTATTATAAAGAAAGCTCAAAATATATAATAATAAGAAGAAGAAGAAGAAGGCAACAAATATAAGATGGAAAAGAGAACTTTTCTTATTTAAGTGTGTCTTTCAAATGGTGAGTGATATCTCTATTTATAGTGTTGAGATATCACTCCCAAAAGTCATCTAATTAATAGATACATAGTTATCTTGGAAATCTTATCATATTGGAAACAACAATACATGAATCCAATGTGTTTGGATAGATCTAATGGATAATCCACATGTTTAATACAGTGGATTTGTAACACTTCCCCTTGGATATCCATAGATAATGTGCCTCGTTAAAACCTTACTAGAAAAAACCCAGTGGTAAAAAGTCTAGTGAAGGAAAAAGAGTACGCACATCTCATAATACGCTTTGAATGTTGTCTCATTAAAAATCTTACCAGGAAAATCCAACTTGGACAAAATCATAGTTAAGGAAAAAAGTACAACGCGTATTTCACTCCCCCTGATGAAAACTTCACTAAATATCTCGGAAATAGCGCATTCCAATCTTGTATCTCAACTTCTCAAACGTTGATGTTGGCAATGCCTTAGTGAATAAATTAGCAAGATTATCACTTGAACGGATTTGTTGAACTTCTATCTCACCATTTTGTTGAAGATCATGCGTGAAAAAAAACTTTGGTTAAATATGCTTTGTTCGGTCTCCATTAATGTATTCTCGTTTCAATTGAGCTATACATACAGCATTACTTCGTACATTGTGATTGGTATATTCTTTTTCAAAGAAAAACCACACATTTTTTGAATATGGTGGATCATTGATCTCAACCAGACGCACTCTCGACTTATTTCATGGATGACTATTATTTCTGCATGATTTGAAGAAGTGGCTATCAACATTTGCTTCATTGATCACCAAGATATTGTCGTGTCTCCACATGTAAACAAATAGCATATTTGTGATCGAGCTTTATACAGATCAGATAAATACTCTGCATCTTCGTAATCAATCAGTTCTGACTTGAATTCATTGAAATAGAATAAACCCATGTCCATGGTCCCCCGAAGATATCAAAGTATGTGTTTAACACCATTTCAATGTCTTTTTGTTGGGGAGGAACTGAATCTTGCCAGTAGACTTATTGCAAAATAGATATATGGTCGAGTATTATTTCATTACCAAGAAGCTCTTCATCCTTCTCTTGAGGTCGAAATGGATCTGTAATGATGTCAAGCGATCTTACCACCATTGGGGTACTCAATAGATGTGAGTTATCCATGTAAAATCGTTTTAATATCTTTTCTATGTATGTTAATTGATGAACAAGTATTCCATTTGACAAATTCTCAATCTGTAGGTCAAGACAAAATTTTATCTTTCCGAGATCTTTTATTTCAAATTCTCTTTTCAGACACTCAACAGCTTCTAAAAGTTTTTTACGAGTGCCAATGATGTTCAAATCATCAACATACACGATATTATAACAAATTCAGACTCCGACCGTTTAATGAAAATGTAGGGACAAATCGAGTCATTTTTGTACCTTTTCTTTAACAAATATTCACTCGGACGATTGTACCACATGCTCCCTGACTGTTTCAATCCATACAATGATTTCTAAAGCTCTATTAAACAAGTCTCGAATCTTTGCATGCTTCATGCACTTTGAATGTTTAATGAATTTTCATGAAAATATCGTGGTCCAATGAGTCATATAGATAGGTTGTGACAAAGTTTATTAGACGCATTTCAAGCTTTTCATTTCTTTTTCGTATAAAAATCCATTTGTACCCCACTGGCTTGATACCTTCATGTGTTCGGATTATTGGTCCGAAAACTTCACGTTTTTCTAGTGAAGTCAATTTTGCTTGAATTGCATCCTTCAATTTTGGTCAATCATTTCTCTGTCTACATTCGTGAACAGATTTTGGCTCAAAATCTTCATCTTGTTGCATTTTGTCAATAGCAACATTATAGGCAAATATGTTGTCAATCACAAAATTATTTCGATTTCACATCTTTCTCGTCGAGACATGATTCATTGAAATTTCATTGTTTTCAGAAGTTTGAACCTTCTCGGATATTGCATCATGTGTTATGACTTGGGTCTCATCTTGAGAAATTTCTTTCAACCCATGATCATCTTGATAATTTATTCCTTTTCTCTTTCGAGAATTTTTATCCTTGAAATCAATTGGTTTACCACGCTTCAAATGTGGTCTAGACTCATTTGCCTTAACAAATTCAAACAAAATCGCTTTTACAAATTTATTTTATTAAATATGTGGATTATCCATTAGATCTATCCAAACAAATTGGATTCATGTATTGTTGTTTCCAACATGATAAGAACTTCCAAGATAATTATGTATCTATTAATTAAATTACTTTTGGGAGTGATATCTCAACACCATAAATAGAGATATCACTCATCATTTGGAAGACACACTTAAATAAGAAAAGTTCTCTCTTCCATCTTATATTTATTGCCTTCTTATTATTATTATTATATTATATTCTGAGCTTTCTTTATAATAAAAAGATTGTTTTTGAATTTTTCTTCTTAGCCAGAATAAAGCTTAAAATAATATCTTTTTTTGATTTAAAGTTAAATTATAAGAACTTTGGTAAATATTTTAAGATATATTTTTTATCTTATTGATATGCAAAAAATTACAATTTATAGTATTTTTATATAGTTTTTGAATATCTAAATCTTTTGTTTAAAATATTGAATTAATATAATCTAATTTAACTTTAAAAATTTGTCAAATTGACTTTCGAAAAACGTATCACGACAAATAAAAATGGACAGAAGAAGTACCAAACATATTCAAACCAGATCTCTATTAATCTTATAGTTTCTCTAAATTTATACGCTATAACACTTTCACCAATAATAACGATTAGAAGTGTTTAAAATAGTCTAATTATAAGTAATATGTTCTATCTGTCTAGAATTTTATATGTTTTATATGTAAGGCTCAATATAATTTGAATGTAGTTCAATATCAACTCATTCATATCTTGATTCATTTTAAGAGAATCCTCAATTCACCCTAATCTAATCTTCAATTTCAATTCGTTTTAAGACTCTTTATTTGCATTGATGTAATTCTCAATTGAGCCTAATTTAATCTTCTCAAATTTATTTTAAAACTCTTTATTTGAATTGATGTATTATATGTTCCTATATTGAAGATATGAAATACTATCTATTTTACATATTTTAGTGTTATATATCTTTTTTTTATAACAAGGAAAACCCGCAGCCGCTACCTTTAGGTGCGCTCGCAAACCACATAGGAGAGGTAACATACATTAAGCAAGCCTGGTGCGACGCGGTCGACTCAAAAGGCAAAGCTCTTGCTTTCGCTGGCAAGAGGTTTCAAACTTGAGACCTCCAATATGGAAGTCCCAAGCTCAAACCACACCGCGCCACCCCGAAGGGCAGTATCATACATCTATTTATAACTTTTTTAAAAACAAATTTCTTTAGTTGGAATTCAAATTATGATTATAAAAATTATATAATAATATATTAAATCATTGTAATTAAGAGTCAAATTGGACTAGTCATAACCCAATTCAAATTTTAACTCATTTAAGTTCAATATAAATTTAAACGGATCAAAACTCAACACAATTTTTATTGCAACCTATTCTAATATCTCCATTTTCAGTCTAACTCGGGATAGTCCACCCAAAAAATTGAAATTCAAAACTAAAAATAAAAATGGGGACTTCTTATGTCAAAAGAATGAATTAAACTAATTCAAAATCACAAAAAGAGAGGACAATCATGTAAGTTGCAGGCAAAGACAAATAAATAAAAATTCTAGAAACACATATGTAAGAAATGCAATATATTAATAGAGATAAACAACAACAATAATTATACTATATATTAAACAAAAAAATAAGGTAAGAAAGAGAAGAGACCTGAGTGGTGTTGGATAACATCAAATAGAGAGAAAAAGATGGAATTTGCTTCTTTTTATTTCTCTCTCTATTTGTAAGATCTGATCTGATCTGATCTGAACAGGAAACCTGATTCCACCAATCATCTTCTTCTTCAGAAATTAGGCCAATTACATTCTTCCACTAAATACATTAACAAAACTCTATCCTTTTCTTCTTTCGATTCCATTCACACCTTTGCCGTTTTCTCCTCTCTTATCTTCTTATCCGATTAATCAAAGCTTTACCCCCGCCGACTAAACCCGCCGCAGCAGAGCGAAGAACTTGGAATTTTTTAGTATTTTACTTTTTAGGTCATTCATTTTTCTTCTTCTTGTTTTTTATTTTAAAAGGGTGAAAAGTGTACCCTGACCACGTTTTAACAACACACAATAATATGTGGTGTACATAATATGTACTAACAAGGTACAATATTGCATTATATTGTAATATCTATTTTTATCCTTTTTCATTTTTAATTTTTTGTTTATATAAAATTTAGGGAAAAAGATCTGAAAAATTTTGGTTAAAATTGTTATTACGATATCAAATTTTATTTATATAGGACTTTTTACCTCCTAAATTATTTAATACTGTAATTTAAAAATATATATGTCTTCACGAGGACACATTACTATTTATAATTATGAAATATTTTTTTTGTCCACGTAGACACATATATATCTTTAAAAAATGCAACTAAATAGTGCAGGGATAAAAGTCATTTTCAAAATTTGATATCGTAACAATAATTTCGATTTCAAATATATTTTAGACTTTTTTCCTTAATATATATATATATATTTAAATGAATACTTGTGCACATCCAAAATTAGAGCGTAGATTATAACTGAAGTCAAGTTAAAATGATAATGTAATTATGTCCATCTCATATGATCTATTATCTATGTAAATAAATGAAATTTAATAGTTGTTAAAGATTATTTTTTTTAAAAATACTAATAACCTGAAATTTATTTACGATATAGATAGATAATCTTTTAAGAAATTGTTGCGAAACATGCATTAAAATATGCTTATAAGGTTATCACTAGATTTCAATAAAGTTAATAATATTATTTTTTAACTATGTTCATATTTTTTATCAATTATAAAATGGTATTAAATTATAACTCGATCATTTTTTTCTTTTTTTTAGACGAAATTAATATAAATTTGTTATATTAGTTACAAAATTATAAAAATATGATTTAAAAAGAAGCATAAAAAAGTAAAAATAAAGATTGGTAACGTAAGGGTACAATAGTGATTTCAAAAAGTCAATTAGCAAAATGATTGTTTCTCAAAGTTGAAGGGAGAATTTAATTTTTAAAGTAAAGTTTTTAAGTTTAAATAATTTTCACCCTATATTGTTTTATATATATAATAACTATGCAGATATTATTCATGTATTAATTATTTCACCTTCTATTCTATTAATATATATTTTCCCATATTGTGTATATTTATTAGTTATAGTAATTTCAAAATTGTCAATGTATTGTTGTATACATAAATTAACTTATTGTATTACCTACCAAAAATCATATGGAAATTAATAAATACCAAATAAGTTGAATCTTATCTGCCTACCAAATACCCCAACAGTCAACACCAAGTATGTTGAAAGAAAAATATGAGCGTCTATTTGGGGTAGGTAATATAAAATAACTCGTAAGCATCAAAAGCTAAAAAATAATATTTAATTATTAAAACTGATTTTATAAATAATTCATTAGGTGTTTAAATAGAATTATTGAATTGGTTATAGATCATTTTGTATGTGCAGTGAAAAAGTGTTTGATCTATTAAATGAATAAATGTTGCTACCTACATTCAACACAAAATAAATTATTTATAATTTCTCGTTAGTAATGTTCGTCTGCCTCCTGATATGTTCAATATATAGTAGCAGTATATTTTCAACTCTAGCTAGTAGGTTGTTTTTTATATCTCATCAGATTTATATCAAAAAAATTCATATTGAATAAAATATTTTTTAATATAGACGATTTCATATTTAAGACTCAAACACGAGACTTCTGATTAAAGATGAAAAAAATATATATCACTCTACCATAATTCTTGTTGATTCTTATTTGTATGTTATATTATAGAGTGAGGTTTGAAATAAGATCGTTTTGCCTGAATATCCCAATAGCTATTTTGCTTATTTCATTTTTTACTTGCATTCAAAACCATATTTGATTACTACTAACAAATAATATATGAATCCAGCGAGTTAAATCAGGATAATCATAATATATATCTAGAGAAAATGATCTGAAATCCCTTCAATCTATACGCGAAATTTCAACTAAACACTCCAACTTTACGGGTGTCCTATTACCCACCTGAACTTTATATTGCTCTATTTTCTACACACCTAAGTGTTGACCTGTCATGGGAGGTGTTGTCACCGCCTCTATGCGCGTCAGAAGCAGAAATTTTTGACGAAAATTTTCTTCTTCTCCAATGGTCATCTTCCCCACCTAAAAATAACCCATTGTTTCTTCTTTCAACCATTAATCCTTGTTCCTTTTGTAAAAAAATCACGATTTCCTCTCAAAATTAAGTACGATATAGTTGTTGATGTTCATTTCTACTTCAAATCTTGAATTTAGGGTTCGTAATCTGCTCTAATTTCTTTTTTAGGTCCCTAATTAGAATTTTGAATTTTCTCAAAATTCATCAAAAATGTCAAATGAAAACTTGAATAAGCGTTGTATGGATGAATCAGACACAATGCTCAACGTTGTAGAGAGATACGAACACGAATTTTGAACCCTTTGATAAAGAAGACCCACTTATTGAAATTGTTTGTAAAGATCAATTGAGTTTCTCATATCAATTTTTGAGAAATATTATAATAGCGGAAGAAGAAAAAGTAATATCAGTGATAGAGTTTTTAGAACGAGATTTCCTAGTATTTAAAATTATGATGAAGGTTAAAGATGCGGTAGTTGTCAAATGTAGAAAAGCTTCAAAGAAAAAGAAATGGAGAAATGAAAAAGAAAGAGAAAAGAAAAAGAAAATATAAAGAAAAAAAGTAAAATATAAAGAATAATTATTATTATTTTTATAAAAAAAGAGTAAATATTACGTGGCAGCATGTGTAGATCACTGCCTACTACAAATCTGGGCGTGAGTTTATAGGGAGTTAGATATTTTACTTTTAAAAGGTTTATGTGAGTTTATAGGGAGTTAGATATTTTACTTTTAAAAGGTTCAGGGGTGATAGAACCTTCGTAAAGAATAAATATATAGTTAAAAATTTAATACTAGCTTACGGGGACTTTTGGCCATTTTCTCTATATATCTATTACCTCATGAAAATTTATTTGTATCATTTTGTCAGAAAATGATTTTTTTTAAAATATAAACTATCATATTGTTTTTAAATAAATTGGAAGTAAAAGTGTGTATATCTCTGCAACTTTAATATTGAATGTTGAAGCCCGATTTGCGGGGGAATTCCATAGACTATATAGAGATAAATAGATAAGTTCCAATTTTATTTATTTATTTATTTTTGTTTGTGGGTAAATTCTCTGAATATCAATTAAATTGGGAAAATAGGCCCACCTGTCCACGTGACATGGTTTGCTGACAATGATATCCACGTGGGTGGACCAAAGATGGAATATTGAAAAGGTCAAATATAAAATAAAATAGCCAATTCCGTTAATTTAAATTTATATTATTAGGACTTGAAAAATATTTTTTAAATGAATTTTTTCATTTTCATAACTTGAGTTTAAGTTAATATGAATTCAGAATTTAAAATTTTCAAGATTTTATGACAATCTTAATTAATATTTCTTCTATTTTAAATTGTTGACTTAATTTTTTAAGTTCATTTTTAAAAAGTATTTTTTTTTTAATAATCCTTCAATTTTAACTTTGAACCTGATATATATCTAGACGTAATTGATATGCATATGACATATTGATGGTTCCAAACTTTGCACATGACAAAATCATCTAAAACAACAACTCATATTGATTCATGAGAAGTTTATCTATATATGTTTTTCAAATCATAATATTAGAGATAATTTTATTAGGTATTCAAATAAATTATAAACAAATATTAATCTTTGAATTTAAATTTAAAAAAAAAATCATCAAATTGAGTTACATCTCGATATTTAACTCACTACAACCCAACTCATTTCAATTTAATAAGAATACCCAACTCATTTCAATTTAATAAAATTTAATGAAATAATAATTTATTCATTTATTAACTTAACTCATTTTAATATTTTATAAATTAGCTCGACACCTCTGAATCAAATAGTATTGTCATATACATAATAAATTGAAATAAATCTCCATTTTCAAAGATTCAATGTTGTACAACTATTTTCGTCTAAGCATCTGTATGCGTTTAGAATATTGATGACAATTGACAACCACCTGTTGTGGTTTCTAGTTTTGGACTAGAAAATTGTAATGCAATGCTTTTAGATTGTCTTTCAAGCTTGGAACTTGAACAGAATCTGCTAATAAGTCAAGCATATGATTAAAAAAATATTTGAAAATATTAGTTTATAAAACTATATGATTTAAGTCTGAAGAAGCAAAACATAACAACTAATTTAAAATGGAGGTTCTTGTGTAAAAATCATGGTGAATAGAAAGGGAGGGACGAGCGAGATTTGAAAGAAAGTCGAGAAAATGATGGATACATGTTATATTCCTTGTAGCAAATTGTATCACAAATACAATTGATGCAATTAATTCATACCAACGAATACAAGTGTGTTACCGTCTCAATTTGGGGGCCTAAAGCCAAACTTCAGACAATTTTTTTTTAGTTGACATATATAAATTGAATAATTACAACATACTAAAAAGAAAAAGGAATAATTATAACATACCTAGTGTAATCCTATAAATGAGGTCATAACTCAATCCGTTCAATTAATTAAACGCTATTTCTTAATTAGTAACAGTACAACCATGTGTGGTGCCCAGTCTTAGCTACAATTAACTAAACATTATTTCTTAATTATTACAACGATGTATATATTAAATGAGGTAAAAATTAAAATATTTTCTATTAAAAAAACTATTTTCAAATTTATCAATACAGAAGAATTTGAGGCTCAAAAAATATTGGGGCCCAGTTGATTGCTTTAGTAGCCTTGTGATCGAGACAATCTTGTCTGTATTAAATGTATTTGTTCCTTGTATATTCACTTTGTATCAATATCTTTGTGTGTATTTGAATATGATTAAATATTTGTACTAATATATTCAAATTAAGTTTATCCTTGTTAAATATTGTATCATGTGTCGCATACTCTTTTAGAATACGATTAACTCAATATGGTATCTCTCTCCTGTTCAAGCATAGTGATAGTTTTAGTATGAAATTAAAAAAGAAGAAGGGAAATCTCCACTATCTCTCGTCTAATTTTTATCAGTAATATCACATTTAATCAATCCTCAAGTTTTTGTTGCTTATTGAAATTCTATTCATGCGAGAGATAAAGAGGAGCGCGAGTAAGGAATGAGAGAGATGAAAGAGAGAAGCAAAGAAGGGGGAAGGGGAGGAGAGACTTGCACTAAAACCCTAAGGGACCGTTCGGTTACGATATAAAAGGGCATGTTATTTATGTATAAAACATTACATTAGTTTTACTATGTTTGGTAAAAGTTTTTTATTAGGTTAAAAAGTCAACATAACTTATACAATGTTTGGTTGCATTTTTGTAGTCCTACATAATTAATAACAAAATAACTTATGAGGGAATCTATGTATAAAGTTATGTAGGATAGAAGGTGGAATATGTTATGTGGGTATTAGTTATACATGTATTAAAGTGATAAATTACATATTTACCCTATTAATTTATTTTATTATTTTTAAAATTGGAAACTTTATTGTTTATCTATATATAGGTTTGTTGTTTTTATTTCTTTTTTATATTTAGACCATTTTTATTTCTTTTAATTTATTTTATTTTTTTAAATTGGAAACTATATTGTTTCCTATCAACATGTGTTGTTTTTATCTCTTATTATATATAGATTGTTTTCATTTCTTTTTATACTTACCGTTTTGATTGATTTATGCAAATATAAATATTTTTTAATATTAGAAATTGATTGTATATTTTTTAACGGCACATATGCTAATCAAATATTAGCATTATATATTAGACAATATATTTCACATGTTATTAGCATGTATTTTTTTGTAAATAATATATATTAATAATTAACAACAAGTTTAATATTCAATAGTTAATAACTCATGTATTGTAATCTCTACGTAACTAAATAATATCTACATAACTAATATCCACATAGCTTATACCCGCATAACTACACCCAACATAACTAAACTTGCATAACTAAACCCTGCATAACTAATACCTATACAATTAAACCCTGCATAGCTATACCTGCATAACTAAAACCTGCATAGCTAATATCTGCATAACTCTAACCAGTAACCAAACAACCCTTAAGTATAGCTATGTAATGTAATTCTTTTACATTATAGCTATGTATAATAATAGATTCACATGATTGTCTTACTATGTAATTTCCCTTTATACTCGCTAATATTCATTCAAAAATTTCCAACTTTTTTTGCGGAATGTATATGAAAGAAAGATTCATCTTTTCAATAAAATTACATCTAATAAACTCTTGTGATTCAATATTTTCACAAACCTCATATATAACGAAAGTTTACTACACCGAACTGTCATTCATATAATTTGAATCCCGAAAGGTATATTTTTACAATTTTAAACCTCTTTTCTCAACCGTTGAAGCCCAAAATTGTAAGGTCATTGTCTGTTATAAGTGGTGGGTAGGACCAGGACCATGTCCTAGAGTGTAGAGCTGCAAAGTAGAAAGTAAATACTACTCTACTAGCTTTATTATTAACTTTGGTTATGGCTGTGAATGACAACTTGTAACCAATAAGGGAAACGCAAAATCAATCCCCTCCATGTGAACAAGGTACACCCACTGTACTGTCAACTTTATTACTCCCGCCGTTTAAAAAAAATGATCTAATTTGATTTAGAACGAAATTTAAGTAAAAAATAATATTTTTTAATTTTGGAATTCTAAATTAAAATTATGTTAAATGTATCAATATCCTATAATCTTGTGGCCTTTAACATGTCGCGTGAAAAGTTAAAGTTAAAGTTTCCAAAAAAAGAAACGAGTCATTCTTTTCGAAATAGACTAAAAAAGAAATTGGTCTTTCGTTTTGAAACAAATGAAGTATTTTGTTATTTGCTTCCGTTTCAATCGATAACGTTAAAAAAAGTATTTTTAAAATTTTATTATCTTGAATTAAAAATATATCAAATATTTCAAAATATTCATAGTATTTTTAAATGTGTCAAGTAAAAAATTAAAAAGAAAAATAAAAAAAATTATAATCTAATAATGGAGTGGGGGTGGGGGAATGACCACAAAAGATGGTGATGGTTCATTACCATTATGCATTGACAAGTTTTACTCTGTTTCAATGCATTGCACTTATTGATACCAATGGCTGTATTTTACCAATTGCATTTAGGGCAGCTTGCAGGCAGGCACCACCAAATTCATGCATCCACAACACTCAAAACTTCTCATTAAATAATCAATATCTATTTTGAGATGTATACCCAAAAATAAAAGCGACTTTAAAATTTAAATTACACGAGTTTGAGCTCAAGGTTTTTGTTTACCTTTTTAAAGAAAAATGACTATTGTGGTGTCATCAATTTGCATGCATCTCGACTAGTTTCACAGATCATCTCTCACCATTCATCAATAGCATGTACTCCCTCTCTTCAACAGTAATTGTCTATTATTGACTTGATACACCCTTAAGAAATAATAAATAATAGGGGTAATATTATATTTTATCCTATGACATTATTAATTTAATGTTTTGAAAATGTGTTGGATGATTAATAGTTTTATCCTCGTCCACTTTTATTTATTATGTTGCGTTTTTAGAAAACCAATTTAACTAAATAGTTTAAACTAAAATTTAAGATATTAAAAAATTATACGAAAATATTATAATGCAATTTCTTGCATGTCAATATGATGAAAAAATATTTCGTAAAATATTAGTCAAAGTTCTTATAGTTTGACTCTAAAAAAGGCTATTATGACAATTAAAAGTGAGCGGATAGTAAGGATAAAATAGACACAAAAGATAAATTATCTCTTGATTTTCTAAAGTAAATATATATTGTTAAATAACTATTTTTAATATAATGAACAACTATTATTGAATTGATATAGTACTAGGTAGGGGTGTACATGACCGGATTGGTTCGGATTTTTCAAATATCAAACCAAACCATTTGTGTTGGATTTTTGAATTTATAAACCAAACCAAACCAATAAAACTCAGGTTTTTTAACTTCGTATTTCTTCGAGTTTTTCGGGTTTTTTCGGATTTTTGAGTTTTTTCGATAAAGTATTCATAAAAACATATAATTTACTTGTACTTCAAATATTTCTTTAATCCTACCAAAATGCAACTATCTAAGTTATTTCTCAAGAAAATAACAAAAAATATGATATAATTAATGACACTAATATATCCAAAATAATAATAATAATAAAATCGCATAAAACAAATATTGCAAATTAATAAGTCATAATGAAATTGATCATAATTTAAAGTACTAAATCATGCTAAAATAAATTTAGTAAGTATTAGTTAAATGACTAAATATTAAAAAGAAAGTAAAATTAGATCATGTATTTTAATTATCTAAATTATGTAAAACTCAAAAACAAATATTCAATATTATTGTCATTTTTAGTGTTTGAATTGATTTCCTTTTTGCATTAGTATTAATTTAATTTTTTTCTTAAACTTATTATAATTACCAACATGTATAGACTATAATCTTATTAGATCATTACGAATTCTAACTTCTAAACATGAAATAATTATATTAAAAGATAAAAACTATGAAAAAGTACAAGAGATATTTTAAAATTATATCAAAGTAAGTATTTTTACGTGTAAAATAAAATTCTAAAATTATATATATAATGTCGGGTTGATTTGGTCTCGGGTTGTTTTTTTTTAGTTGAAACCAAACGAACCAAATATAGTCAAAAAAAAATTTCCAACACCAAACCAAGTCAAACCAAATAACTAGTCGGGTTTTTTTTCCCGATTTGACTCGATTTGCTGTTTGGTTCAATTTTCGGTTCGATTTTATACACCCCTAGTACTAAGTAACTCTATATATGATCTAGCAATGTCCATTATGAAATAAAAAATAAAATTCTACTTCTCACCACAATACAAACTTCTTCACGGCCATCGTGCGATGTCTGTGATTATTGATAGACAACACAATCATAAAAATGTTACTAAATCGGTTAAAATAATATTTATTCACTATTAATTTTACATACTTTTAAGAAACTATAAGTAAAAGAGTTATTTTAGTTTATATCACTATTTAAATATACTAATAATTTGAAAAATATAAAAAAAATGACTATAATTATTGGGTAAATTACGTAATATTTTTTTGGTCTCTATTAGGATCATTCTATTATAACTATTGGCATAATATGTTAAATGTGCCTGTTGACTTGACCTCATGTGTCATTTATGTCTTTTAACTTTGTAGACGTTTAAATTTATATAGAGTTAAATAAGTACATGCACACATTCTACATGATAATTCACATCCTATATGTATTATGACATGTAAAACACTTATACCTACTATTTAACTTTATTTATTTCTAGTACTTATTTGGTGAATTTTTTTAGCTCAAAATTACTGATCTAAATGAACTCGTGATGTTACATTACGTCCAGTACCCCGATTGGTTTTAGTTTTAAATTCCAAAATTCAACCAGAAACTACTTCTCTACAAAATAATTAGTAACTCCTATTAATCATCAAGGACAAGGAATAAATTAAAGTACAATTGTATGTAATGAAGAAAAGCTCTAAGTATTTCTGAACTATAATCAAATTTCCAGGAACATATACAAAAATTTAACTATAATCGAACTCTGAGAAACATATACAAAAATTTGCTTAGCTTAACGTAAACATCACGCTCAAATAGATATTAATTTACACACCTACCACACAAAACACATGTATTTCTGATAAATATTTTCAAGTAACTAGACGTCAAAGTATGACCAAAAATATTATTCAATACCATCGCCTCATTCCTGAACAAATTAAAATCTTCTATATAAATTTTCACTTAACTATGTTTGACCAGAAAATCTATATAAATAAAAAAATGTTGAAAGGAAAGACACTCTAAGTATCAATATTTTGGCAAATGAAATGTTTACGAGCCCCTTGGTATATCGTGCTACTTCAGGGGTGGAGCCACGTAAGATCATTCGAATTTCCTTCAATGAAAACTCTATTATTTATACCTAATTAAAATTATTATTTTTTATATAAATTATAATAGATGTTAAACCCCTTTAATTTTAGCCTTAAAGTCACTTCATTATCCTGAAAAATAATTACTGTATAATCCATACATATATGGCTTGCTCTTGAATGTTTAAGCACCTCAGATTAGTAATTCAAAAGCAGCAAAGTTTTGATACATATTACAAATCCAAAGAGAGTTTTATCCTAAATATATAAAAGAAATTTGGTAATCTCCTCCACCGCGGACAGCAAAAGCAGACAAGCAGAAGTTTCGATTCATTTGAGTATTGTGCATTATACATACATGTATTCACCCTCACGAACTGCATTAGCAGCCCCTTTCCTATCTTCCTCCGCCTCCTTTTCTCGCTCCTTCCAGCTTTCATAGTGATGATCATCTGAGAGCAATTCATGCCGACAAATTGGACAAGAGTTGTGCTCATCCTGTTAAACGTACAGTGAGAATGAACGAAGACTTAGAAGTTGTTATTGTATGGAACAACATGAAGTTGGGGCAAATTAAATCACAATGGCAAAAATACGATAGGTACAACAAAGTTTCAATTTCATACCAGCCATGGCTTCAGGCAAGGAGGGTGAAACATATGTTTGCAGGGCAACTCTTGCATCTTATCATCTACAACTAACTCCTCCCTGCAAATTGCACACTCTGCATCTGCACCAAGCTTTGTCAACAACTCATCTGTGACAGTATTAACTGGGAGGTTTGCCACAACTTGTTTACTGGCAGGTGGTGGTCTCGGGGCAGAAGGACCGTCGTCCAGAATCTTAAATAGAACAAATTAGAAAAGTCTTTAGTACAAGCTAAATTGTTTTGGCCTTGACATATTGCTTCTCAACTGACTGAAAACTACAGGCTACAGTTGTGTTTAATGAGAGAAAATAGTAAAACTAGAGATACCTCTGGTATTATATTATCTAGTCTAGCAACCAGCTGCTCCAGTATATTGCGAGCACCTTCCGTATCGTTAACATTGGCTGGATCTCCTTGAGAGGATTCACCACCAAGAAGGGCTGCAGCAGCAGTAAGAAGATGAGACTGCTCGAGCCAAGCAGGCTGCTCAGGCTCTGGGTCAACAGTAAGATGCCCCTCAAAAAGGAATCCTGAATCAAAATAATAGGATAAATATAAAAAATATGCAACAATTTTGTTGGTGTACTTGTAGCAATAGGGGGCACATGGCCGATGTATTAAGAGAAAAATCATAAAGAGGTCATATGAGTACTTCTAGTCGAGCCATTTTCTGTTGATGTTGTATTCTGAGATTCATTCTGTACTTCAGCTAACTGCTCTCGTGCCTGAGTAATGCAACTCTGCAAATGTTTCTTCTCAGCCGACCCTGACACCAGGTGCTCAGCCTCGATGAATAGCCCAAGCCCAGCATTCCAAAATCCAGGCATTGTGTATCTTGTCTTTAAAATGGTGGCAACTCGACATACAACCATATAGAACTGCAAGCATTTGGAATCACTCAGATTTATTCAGTACTAATAGAACTTCTTATGCAAGTAAAAGTACTTGTGAAAAATCTTTTAACAAGTCTTAGGCATATAAAGGCACTTAACGACGACTTTATACTGCCTTGTCAATTCTCATGTGTAGTTCCTTTTCCAAATCATCATCTCCAGTTCGTGATGAGAAAAAGACTTTCACAGATATACAGCAAACAAAATCATATACAATGAGATGAATTTGGGCATGCTAATGTCATTCACTAGTTAGCATATAACATGACGGAAATGACATTTTGCATGTTTGAATCTCCCTCTCACCTGAAAGCTTTGAGGTGAGGTAAAGGTGATTTAAAGCTTTGATAGAGTATTTTTCCCTAAAATATGCTAGCATGGATATTTGGTGACTATTACGGACAAAATGAAGAAGCTATATTCTTCAACATTAGCCGAAATATTCCAAGAATCATTTACTAGTGACTAAAAACAAATTAAGAGAAAGAGCACATGGGGTTAAGGATTAATCACTTATCAAATCTATTGCTGTAAACTCTCTCTCAAAAGTGAATAATGGGTGAAAAAGTGCTTAACAAAAGAACTAGGCGCAGAGATAGAGCAGCTACTAACCAGCCTATGCTAAACCACTTTCTTAGTTTATGTTTTTCAGAAGGAATACAAGCCGTTCCCAGTAAATGAGGATCTCCCTGAAATATAGCAGTATGCTGGTCATATTTCACTACTCTCTCTTTTGTGTTAATTTTAACAATAAGAACATATGGAGTTATGGACTAGTTTCCTTTGGTGGATTGACCTATTTTGAATTCTCTTTTCAAAAAGATCAATTGTTTAATTTCATGGTGATATTTTTCAGGAACTAAACTATCTAATAGTTAGAAAGAAAAAGTCCCTCTTAACGTGAAAGGGGTTTTGCACGCAGCATAAAAGCCACAAAATGGCTCTGCGTCATAGTATACAAGCTAGCTTAATCAATCGGAAAGTATAAAAAGCATAGAATAGTCTTTGTAGATAAGCTATGTCGTTTTTTTGTAATTAAAAAACAAGACTAAAATCAACAACCTAGTTGATCATCTTTCTTTTAGGCCCAGCTTATCCCAAGGGTGAATGTTGTACATAAAAAGAACCTTCTAGGTGTTATCAATTTCTAATGTTTGATTACTAAGCTGTTGAAGCAAAATCATTTCACATCAATTTGAGAAAAACAACTCACATAAGCACCTACCACTCTTCGTTCTAATCCTGCTCCACATCACCATGTAAAACTTGTTTCCACTATTTGCTAATTATAAAGTCATCAGGTATCACCAATCAACACTCCCCCTCCATCCAAATTCTAATATAACATTCGACCAAGTTTATGTCAAACCAAACACTAGAAATGGATATTGCACATTCTATAAAACAAGGCCTGGTTAGGCGTAACCAAGATTTTTACTAAGGGGTTGCAAAATATAAAAAAGCAACAACACGAAAAATCCAAGAGGATTCATCATCCATCATCTATTATATATAGATAAAAAGTTGTTTTAACTCTATACATTTCGTGTAGTTTTTCGAAGGGGTTCCAATGAAACCCCTTCCACTCACTTGGCTCCTCTTGCTTAGCTCCCAGTGTATAATGAATTGTGTGCTTAATTTGTTATGGCATAACTTCCATTTCCTCAACCAAACTATCCTCAATAATTCAGCTCCAAAAAGGCCCATGTACACAATCAATTACTTTAAAATTGTTATGAACATACACATTTCCTCAATTATCTCATTTATTTTCAAAGCAAACTATCCTCATTTCTCAAAATTTCAGCTCCGAAGAAGTGAAACTCGCACCAAGTTTACTTTTTTACAGCTATCCAAACTTATGTATACTCAATTTACTAATGAAAATTCCCAGCAGCAGAAACGAATTTTTTTTTTGAAAACGATGAATCAACATTTCTCCTTTTCTGGGTTTCTTTTGGAGGAATTCATTAGCTGGGTAAACCAAAAACCATTTTTTTAAAAAAAAAGAACAAGTGCATAATACATAAATGAGTAATAAAAAGGAAAACCCAGAAAAGGAAACTTACCGAATTACGAAGAGATGGTGAAGCAGAAGGATAGTATTGAAGAAGAAGCGATCTAATAGAGGATACAGCTTCCTCAAACAATTGTTTCTTCCCTAATTGCTTCTGCAATTCTTGAATCTTCTGCTTTAATTCTTCCTCCATTATTGCTTTTGATTTGCTTAATTCAATTGAACTCTCTTCTGGATCATTACATTGCCATAGATTTATATGTATATGTTGTTGGTCGCAGCTGATATCTTGTGAAAGAGGAAATCAACCGGTTACGTTCAAATCGGGTTTCCGGGTCAGGTTTGTTATCATCCTCCCTATTATCTTTTGTTCAACACGAGAATCAAAATACCGTAATTCTTATGTTTTCACATGGAACATTTTGCTAAATTACTTAAAAAAATATAAAAATTTATGTTTAGTTAGATAAAATTTTAGAAAATATTTTGTCCAGAAAAATAAGTTTTCAGGAAAAAATACCCATTTGGTTTAGCTTTTAAAAAAATATTTTTAAAAAATCAAACATCAATAACTTTTAAGTTAATATATAAAAAAATTAATTTTTAAATTTATTTAAAAGATGTTTCTAAAACATTCAAACACTGTTGAGGGCCGAAAATCAACTTTTAAGCTAAGTCAAACGCCTTCTAAATGAACTTGTAGGGAATTAAGTTCTCTAAGTGACATTTTACTTTTTATGGTATTTTGTCATTCACCTAGAGTGAGAAAAAACATCGAAAAATAAAAATTGAACCGAACTAATTGGGTTCTTCAATTTTTGGTTTGGTGACGATGTTATTTTTCAAAAGTTCGATATGGTGTTTGGTGTAAGCGTCTCAAAAACTTCGGTGAATCAAAGAATCGAGTTTTTAATAAACAAAATAAAAATTTAAAATAAATAATACATATATATATATATATATATATATATATATATATATATATATATATATATATATATATATATATTTGTGGACATTCTCTTTAACTAAAAATAAAAAGTCAGCTAACAATTAAATCATTCATAAACAAATCAAAGTAGTAACAAATGTATAATTAGATAGTTAACTTCAAATATTAATTTTGAAGAGAAATCAAAACATATTTTTATCAATGTACCTTATGTAAAAGTAACCTGTCTTCTTCCTGTTTTTCTCGAAGTAATTAGAGACACAATGTTCTTGACAAAAATAAATAGTCTTTTAGTTATTATAATAAGTGTTCCATGGCGAGATACATCATTATTTAACATACTCTAAATATTTTTTATGTATTTTATACTTGAACTTTGTTCTCATTTTATTTTTATTAACACCAAAAAATTATTTTAAAATACCAAATTAAACATAACCGAAATGGAAAAAAACAAATCTAATTAGTTCGATTTAATATACGATTCACACTTTTCTAAATGTATAAATCAAAAATTAAATCGAACTTTGATAAAACAAATCGAAGAACCGAACACCCACCCAACCCCATAACCCCTTACTCCTTGACCATCTCACCATGCCCACCTCCAAGGCCCACACACCACCCCCACACACCCCGATGATTTTTAATTCGAGTACATATTAATACTTTAGAATTTTATTTATTTATTATCCAACAAAAAATAAATAAATAAGAAATTAACTTATTTTTGAGATAATATTTTCAATGAAAAATTTCTGTGTCATCACAAACACATCCCCGCTAAATTGAACCTATTTTTCGTCCAAATAATCTTCTGTTCTATTTTATATAACATTCTTTTTTTGTCAATCTCAAAAAAGAATGTTATTTTATTATAATTAGAAATAACTTAACGTTAAAATTATCCTTTTATCCTTAATAAAATGATTTACGCCATACAATTATCTAAGAATTATTTTAGACCACAAATTTTTATTATCTTTGTTTTTCTTACATACCATATCAAATCATACGATATCATATAAAATAAAACAAAGAATATAACTTTGTTTTTATATTCATTTACTTTTTTTCTAGCTTGAACATTCAGCTTTATTCAATGAACAAGTTTAGGGGCCTTCTATGTATTTTTTCAAAGATCAAATCTTTGAATGAAAATTTGAGCAAGAATTTCTTCATTGATGGCATTGTTTTTAATCTTATGTATATTTCAACTATGTTCCATAATCAGTAATGATTTTATCAGTTGAGTTTTAATAACATAACTCCAATATAAATTAATAAAGTTTCATTAGTAAAATTAAAGTTTGAAATCTCAGTAGTCAGTACCATACTCTAATGAATTTCACCTATAGAAAGTTTTCATTCTCCAATATACTGTTGTGCTTAAGTGTCACTTAATTAAAGCAAATAGCATTTTCTATCCATTCGGGCCGGTTTGGAGTTCAAATTAGAGCTAAAATCATCGTGGATGCTACTACAATAATGTATATCATGTGTATACACTAATTGGATAGACATGCACAGATACATGAAAGATATACATACATTTATATCCATGGGATTTTCTTTTAATTTATAGGTAAATTTTTTTAAATTGGAGCTAAAATAATCATGGACACTACTATAATAATGTAAATCAAGTGTATATATTGTATATATCGTGGTAGACATTACTATAACAGTGTAAATCGTGTGTATATATTGTATATATTGAGGTAGGCTTAAGATAGACAACTACTTAAAGTTGTCTCCATAATTTATTTGAACACTTCAACTAAGGTTTGTACTTATTGAACACCTCTACCCCTTAGAATTGATATCGTTTTGACGTTTTTTTAATAATCAGTAAAAAAATTAAAGTGAGTGAGCTACACTCGCGATGACATGACACAAAAACGAATTAATTGTGACACGTGTCATTTGGATTAAGAAAATATTTATGCAAAACTATTATAATTTCTTTAAAAATAAATTTAAAAAAGAATAATTAAAAAAAAGTAAAAAATAGCCCTACACAACCCACCGGCCACTCAAAACCTTCCGGTAGGAATCAGCCGCAACCACAATCCGTTCACCAGTTGTCCAGCCGTCCGTCCAACATTTATTTTTGTAATCAACACCATAGATGTCATCTAATCTCTCTCTTTTATTTTGATTTGCGACTTTCATCACTATTATAACTGCCATTTCTCCAATCTTATTCTCTTTCTCAAAGATCAATTAAAATTTATTGATAGTTTTTATATTGTGGGTTCTTTATGGTTTGAATTCTTTAACAATTTCAAAAAAAAATCAGACTTGTACTATTCTTGCCGGACAAAATGGAGGTTCACCAGAATTTTCACTTTTGACCCAATCTGATTTTATTTTCTTGATTAAATTTCCTTCAGCAACTTTAACTCTTTTAAAATTTTCAGTTAGATTTTTTTCAAATATATATCAGTTCTTTTGAATTTTTCTGATTTGACTGTGAGAAAATGGCCAAATGACCCCTCAACCTATTAGTCAATTCTCAACTACACACCTTTTTACGGGAGTCCTATTACCCCCCTGAATCTTTTATTTCTGATATTTTATAACCTTAAACACTCAATTTTTACCATACCCAGGATATACACATATGTTTGAATACACGAGCTAGGTGGGCCCATTTTGTTTAATTTTATTTTCTTATTTATTTCAGATACAGATACAATAGACCCCACTTCTTTTAACTTATTTTTTTATTTAGGCTAAAATTATCAATTCCAAACATAACCACATGTTTACTCTTGAATTGAATATCAACCTTTCTTCTTCTTCTTCAAGATTACTTGTTCTGTCAACCGATAATTTTAACAATGTTGTGTATCATGTGATGTAATTTTTCAAAAATAAATAAAATTGATTTTTGAATGAATATTAGTGTCACATCCGGGGAGCACCCCCTAGAAGTAACATGGCGTACTTGACCTATCGGAGGTCTTATACAAGCCCATAGTTATCATTCATCGCATTGACATAGTAAATTTAGCGGAAAATTTAAAACTTCATCTCATATATAGATAAAACATAAGCCGTAATACATTTATAGACCTTAAGTCTCTTTGCCATCTTAGACTCAATAACTTTAGAGTACATTAGGGACATGGCCAGGGGCGGAGCTACCCTTATTGAAGGGGGTTCATCCGAACCCCCTTCGGCGGAAAACTATATTATTTATATTTGGTTAAAATAAGTTTATATGTATATATAATATATGTCGAACCCTCTTCGGCTACCATCTTAGACTCAAGAATGTACTAAGTATGACAACCATGCAAAAACATGCATTTAAAAGGGACATTTTCTTGAAAATCATACTTCATGCTTTTTGAGTAAATCTTCATAAAACCTTTAACCAATAACATTTATATCATTCACATACATCATATAAACATATTCAAAAGTCAAACATTAAATAAGATCACATAGAGGATTTATTACATTTTTAAGCCACTTTACAGTAAGCTACCTTTATCTTAACAGTGAACCCTTTTTCGTTTAACTCATCAACCTTTCAAGTAACCTCTAGTGATACTAGGTGCAATGCATCACCCTAAGGCCACAAGGAAAACATACATACAATCTATACAAGGCAACATATACCATCATAGAAGTATAGTACAACATATACAGATTTAAGACAAACTATAAAAGACATTACAGTAAACTACATCAAGTCACACATACATTTACTTCTTGGCATATACTTCATTATTAAACCTTGTTCATGACCCTAATCTTAGTCTACTAGTGCAATGAACATATGAAGCCCCCTAATCCTATACATTCGTATCAAACCCCTCATGAGACCACAAACCTTAACATTCAATTCATATACATAAGTAAGTGAATATAACCTCATTCATGTCAATATAAGACCTTCATATATATTCAATAATATCAACATCATGCATATAGACTCATACCATGCACATCTTCATAACAAGTAGACCAATACTATAAAATCATACATAAAGAACCATATACATAGACACATGCATTAGAACACCTTCCTAGAACTTCCTAAGGAGATACTTGTGTAATGTCTAGATGGGTTCATTACTTCCACCTATCCTAAGTAACATCCCTTAAGTCATTCTAGTTAGGGTCCTAGTCATTTACTTTCATTGTCCATTTTACTTTAGCGAAACCATAGCCTTAACTGACATAGACCATGTGATGCTAAACATGGAATTCGGTGTCATAAAACCCCACACCGAAAGAAGGTGATCTACCGGCATAAGTAGAACCAAACATAACATAGCTTTCTAGGTGGATCCACTAGCTAGTATCCTATGGTGGCAACATAGTTATGGAACTTGGAGGATATCTTGGAAACATCCCTCTATGACCTTAGGCTATGAGGCTTTCCACCTCATGAGATTTATGGTAGACCTACCTTTCCACATTGGAAAGGGACACACACTCATATACAAGTTAACTCGGTGCTAAGCTAAGTTCCCTTTATTGAAAAAGCCTTTATTATTATTTCTCATGAAACATAAGCTTAGGATATTTACTCCCACATGCTTATAACATATTCAAGCACCTATCTAGTTGTAGAGTATTCTTGGGCTCACCTTTCAAGGCCCCTCTATTAACTAGATCATCTTTTATGTGTGTGTATACATATATGTGAGCAAACCTTTCACATAACACATTAAGTCACACATGTTCATACATCATATTCATACATATAGAAATCAAAACTAGAACTATCCTATCAAGGTACACATGTACAATGCATAGGCAAAGTCCCATATCCTTACCCATATTAGTGCACCTATCAAGTCATCATAGTTAAAGAAACACATATCGTACTTTCATAAATATCATCTTAACATGCATAGTAGTAGACACTAGTGAATATGAGAACTACCTTTCATTAGACACTATGAACCTTTACTACCTATAAGCATGCATGAAGTGTGAGTGTGTGTACATTGGTCACATGATCACAAAATGGCTATCAACAACATATTGAGACACCCACCCTCTTAGACCATAATACTGTTTCAAGCATAGACCACACAACACACAATAGCATAGGAGACAAGTCAAATTCACATTACACTTAAGACTCCTAACTTGTACTATTCATGCATTCACATAGGGGTGCATAGGTAAGAAATTATTAACCATTTTAACACATCAATGGAAGCACCTATACTTTACCCTAACATGGATACACATGTGCTTATACAATATCCATACAACCTAGATCACAACTAGAATAGGAAAGTAGGCATAAACTTCTCATAGTATCATCATGAGCACATGTTCATAAGTTCATCAATTTGCCTTCAAGGCCATGGTCAACACATATATAATGACAATAAAGTAAACATCGCCACCATAAGTGGACCATACCACACAATGCCATACAAGGCTTCATCAACATTATTATAGAGAAGTAGAGAAGTAGAAGAATAGAGCAATTCTTACCAATCCTTTAGCCTTTGGTCATCATTGACCTTTACTACTCTTTCATCAATATTTCAAGTATAAGGCATTAGATAAAGTACCATAATCATAAAAGAAACCACGTACAATTCGCTACAAGATCACATTACAATCTAATACATTACATCACATAGATACTAGAGAGTAGAAGAGCATAGATCTTTAATCCAATTCACTTGCATTGATCATCAATTATATTTCATTAATAGCATAAGTCTAAGGTAGTAGCTTGAAGAAATCATATCTTAAACTGGATCCTACTACAATTGCCAATGAACTATACATCACTGTAAACATGCTTCAAGTTAGATATTCATGGAAAATAAGTATACATAGGTTAATCCTATTCAAACTATCATGCATTGATCCACATTTTATCTAGGGAAATGCTCAAATATGCCATCGAACTTTCAGAAAAGGCTCATTTATGTCATCCGTTAAAAGTTTGGCTCATTTATGCCATTACCATTAAAGAAAAGGTTCATTCATGCCATTATTTTTTAACGGTGGTTTTGCAAAACCATTTTTGACACGTGACCAATTATAATTCGGGCACATCATTAATTTTTTAAATAAAAACAAATCATAATTCTGAAAAAAAATTAATTAATTTTTTTTATTAAATAAATTGATGACGTGGCCGAATTATAATAGGCCACGTCATCAATTTTTTTAATAAAAAAAATCAAAATTCTGAATAAAAATTGAATTATTTTTTGTATTAAAAAAATTGATGATGTGGCCGAATTATAATTGACCACGTGACAAAAATGGTTTTGTAAAACCACCGTTAAAAAATAATGGCATGAATGAGCCTTTTCTTTAACGGTAATGGCATAAATGAGCCAAACTTCTAACGAATGGCATTAATGAGTCTTTTCTGAAAGTTCGATGGCATATTTGAGCCTTTTCCCTTTTATCTATTATCTATAATTCATAACCACATTACGTCATAGGCAGTATCTAAGGACAATTAACCATGATCAATTCATATAACAACTATCCCAACGTCGAGATTACACATTACTATCCCATTGACTAGAAGAACCTAGTTCAATTCCCATAAGCCATCTTTACTTCAATCATACAAGATTCATATTCATAATTCCAACATGATATTAACCTAAAACAGTAGATACAATCAACTTCTTATCATGATCGAAATCCACATTAATTCATTTAAAAGCCAATGTTATAGTGAACTATGGAAACTAGGCTAAACATGCTCAAATCTTCATACATTGATCCTCATGGACCCTTCAACATCAATTCAACATAAATTCATGTAAATAACAGGATATACAATCACTTCAACGTAATAGAATCATAATTCAATCGATAGCAATTCAAGATCACAAAGCCCATGCAAGGCTAAATCGTTTTGGTGAAGGAGCATTGGTTCATCATGCAATTGGAGTAAAATTCATGTTAAAAGCACTGTAATAACTTTAATTAATCATGATTTAATCGTTCAAAACCTTTTTAGAAAGAACCCATGGCAGATTGAGGAAGACATTGTTTGGTCATATTTTTCTTCCTTGAAATCTTTGAGAATGGCTCTCCTATTTAAAAGGTAACTAGATATGAAGATCACCATACTTTAATCTTCATGAAAACCTCTATAACCTGGTGATTCACCCACGAAAATACAAGCTCCAAGCAGCTCTTGAGCTTCACCATCAATGGTGGTTTCTAGGGACAAGATTTTTAGAGAGAAGATTCTTACGTGTGTATGTGATTGAGAATGGATTGATCACGTTTAGAATAACTTATATACACCCAAACTCAGTTAAATAATTCCACTAGAGTCGGTTTAGGACGTGGGTGAATTTCCATTCACCCCTTAATTAAAACAGACGCAGACAGTAACTTACAGGCCACCATCGACGGAGCAATCGACTAGCCGTAAGTCAGTCTACTGGCCGTCCTTTGGCTTCCGTCGACTGATCCTTAGCCAACTTTTGGGTTAAGACCTTCCCAAGCTAACTACCAATCGATGAGACCTCACCAACGGGCCGTTGGTTGACCAATTGGCCGTCGTTTGGTCTGTCGATTGACACTGCCAAGGCAGTGTCTCGACCAGCCTTGGGCCCTTCTTGTGGGGCCTTTTGCGGGGCCCTTTAGAAGTTGTACCCGGACGTTTCCAACGTAAATACAATATTAACAAGTTTTATACATTCCACAAAAGTTTCATCCAAAATAAACACCTGCAACTCGTCCAAACAGGCTAAGCCACATCAAGACACACGTTGAGCGTCTTAAGGGCTATCTTTCGAACGCCTTGGACGTTCTTGGTCGTTTGACCTCCAAACTTCACGAAACTTCATATACTACCATTTGACATCATTATAAACCATTTTAAGACTTCATAAGCTCATTATATACAAATATAAGCATACATAGACATGTGAGGCACATAGGTGACTAGTCGTCGAACGTTTTGGTCGACCCTTGACGTTTGACTTCCAAATCACCTCAAACTTCATACACTGCCTCTAAACCATATTATAAGTCATTTTAGAACCTTAAAACATTAAGACGGACACGTTAGGCTCTAGACACCTTATCTCATTTTGGGGGTCTTACAATTAGATCTTAAAAATCGATATTTTCTAAATCTTGAAGGTCAACTGTAATGGTGAAGGAGAAAAATGTTTCATGATTCTCCTTGCTGGAGAAAGGTGAAAAGAATGAGTGTACATGCGTTGTGGTTTTGAATTGAAGAGGGAAATAACTTTTTTCTGGGCATTGATATGGAGAAAGAATTTTCAAGCTCCATAGCTAGATCTAGTTGACTTGCAATTTTATATTTATTAGCGAGGAAAATAAATTTGAACCTTGAATCTAATAGCGAAAAAATTAGAGAAGCTTAGAAATTCTAAAGGTTCAAGATTTGAAATGGAAGTTACAACTTTGAAATTGTTCCCAAGCTTCAAGCTTTTAAAATGGCAGAAGAAAGGAAGAAGATGAAAGATTTGTGGGAGAAAAGGGGCTTAGAAATGCAAGTTGTAATTGGAAGACTTATTTTAGGCTAATTTGGACTTACACGTGGATTCCAAAATACAGAAATGTGTTTTAGATACATCCTTACGAGCCTAAAGAGGTGTATTCACCTTCTTGGACATGTCAGCGTTTAAGGGTTAAAAAATATCGAAAACAAAAAGTTCAGGGGGTAATAGAATCCCCGTGAAGTATTGGTGTGTAGTTGAGAACTGACTAATACGTTAGGGGGGCATTTGACCATTTTCTCATTTGACTATCATTTGTTCAATATGTAATTTTTCGATTTTGATAAGGATAATAATAACGATATTGATGATAGAGAAATGATATTAGAAAGAAAATATGAAGAAGAATATAGAAAGGGTGAAGATGGAACAATGACAGAAAGTTGGACCGGTGAAGAAAGGTGGTGTTGGAATTTTGAGGAAGAAGACTGCCAAAGATTTTCTTTTCATTTTATTTTTGTATAAAATTTTGTTCAACTTTTAAAATGTTGACATGTCAATATTTGAATGACTTGTACTAGTGTTTCTTTTTGCTTCACACGCTTCTCACGATGAAATACACCTTTGATGCCATATCATCAAAAAGTACTTAATGGGTATATGTTTTGAATAAGATAGGTGTTCTATAGATATAAGCCTTAGTTAAGGTGTTCAAGTGAATATGGGAATAACTTTAAGTGATTATAGATGAAATACACCTATTGAGGTATGTCGCACACTGATTGCATAGACATGCATAAACACATGAAAGATGTACATACATATATACATGGAATCATCTTTTAGTTTATAGGTAAAAACAAATTTCTTTATTTGCCATATTTTTTATTTGTTAGCTATACAACTTGCTATCATTACACATTGTTTGAATGGTTATCCATTATATTATATTCGAAAAAGGATCAAAATTAGCTATGCGAAATAGATCACTTATACCTTCAGTTACATTTTAGAATAAAAAAATGTCCCTACCGTTATTCTAAGAGACCACAATTATCCTTAAACTTAACAAAAGTGGTTTGACAAGCCATATGACACTAATTCCGCCACATAAGCTTGCCAACTAGGATAGCCAAATTTTTTGACCAAATTGATAATCAATCCTACCCCATTTTTGCTAAACCCAGTCCTCTCAAATTAGGAGAGAAGCATCATCTTTTTCACCTAAATCGTTTTCACTATTCAACAAAGTGTATATAACCCACATCTCAGAATGTCCTTCAAAATAATTTTATCAAGCATGATAGCATGAATTAATTTTATAAGACGGAAAAAAGAAAGTCTTTTCAAGATAATTAATTATGTATGACGGAAAAAAAATAGAGGCTCAAATGCGACATTTTATGCCAAATATAACTTGCTATCATTACACATTGTTTGAATGGTTATCCATTATATATATTCGAAAAAGGGTCAAAATTGCTCATGAGCTATGCGAAATAGACAACTTATATCCTCAGTTACATTTTAGAATAAAATAATGTCCCTACCGTTATCCTAAGAGACCACAATTACCCTTAAACTTAACAAAAGTGATTTGGCAAGCCATATGACACTAATTCCGCCACATAAGCTTGCCAACTAGGATAGCCAATTTTTTTGACCCAATTAATAATCAATCCTACCCCATTTTTGCTAAATCCAGTCCACTCAAATTAGGAGAGAAGCATCATATTTTCCACCTAAATTGTTTTCACTATTTAACAAAGTGTATATAACCCACATCTCAGAATGTCCTTCAAAATAATTTTATCAAACATGACAGACAGCATGATTAATTTTATAAGACGGAAAAAAAAAGTCTTTTCAAGATAATTAAGTATAATATATGATGGGAAAAAATAGGGCTCAGATGCGACATTTTATGTCAAATATAAGACCTAGGGAGACCCAAATATCACCCCATTGCGCATTTATCATCACAGAACTCAAATAATGCACCAGCCGGGAATCGAACCCGGGTCTGTACCGTGGCAGGGTACTATTCTACCACTAGACCACTGGTGCCTGTTGTTTTTAAACTTTAACTTATTAATATTAGTATATCAATAAATAATATACATTTCAAACATTCATATGATATATGATTTAAAATAAAATCTAGTTAACCTAGTACTTGCATTAACTTTTTTTATTTGCAGTTTATTGAAAATATCTGCAGTTTCTAATGCATTGATTTTGACAAAAATAAAAGGATCTACAATCTACCTCATTAACCCATGCTCATACAATGAGATTCTTTTTCTTCTGAGAAATTTGTTTTACAAATGTAATTAGAAGCTAAAATTTATTTGTAACGTTGAGTGTAGAAGATAAGCAAATAGTTGGGTGTGGTCTAGTTTTCCATATCAATATTGATAGTAGGAGGGTACTAATAATACTCCAACTATATTATAACTCAAAAGATATTTTCTCCTTTATAGTATAAGAAATTGAAAATAACTCAAAATAATTAAATAATTTACTTCAAATTAATATTTGATTTTGCAATTTAAAACTTTCATAACTAATACTATCTCCGTCTCATTTTATATGTCATCTTTCGGATTTCAAGAGTCAAACTTGTCTATCTTTGACCGTAAATTTTTCATAGATCTTATAAATATTTTGAATTATCAATTATTGTGACTCGTGGTACTTATTACGTAGTTTACAAATATATAAATTCCATTTCAAAAAAATTAAAGATTTCATGCGCAAATTTCCGGTCAAACTTAAACTGTTTGACTCTCAAAATATAAAGGATGTCATATAAATTGGGACAGAAAGAATATATATATAATCCTATTTTATTATTTACCCTATCTCTACCTCTACTTCTACCTCTACCTCGTACATTATCTTCTCTTTTAAGTATATTATTCAAATTATTCATGTGCGAAATTACGTAACAATGAAGAATAATACCATTTATCTAAGCATAACAGTCATTAACACAATATAGTACGATATGTCATGAAACATTACTTTAACAACCATCAAAACAAAGTGTTAGGCAGTAATAAAAACAGGAAGTACAACTCTAAAGCATATCTCAAAGCTTAATAAGAATTTATAGGACTGAAGTCTAATTCTAATTCTAGGTGAAGCTTGAACATATGATACGTAAGTACTCTCCTTTTAATATCTTTGTGATACATATGCTACAACTTTTCCAGTGTCTTCTCTTCTTAAATATCTTTGTAATTCTTTCTATTCGGGTTAATAACTCAAAAGATCACTCAATTTTGAGAATATAAATGTTAAGATTGAAAAATTTTCTGTAATAATTTCTTAATGATTTTTCTTAATTTTATTTATTTATGACTTTGATACAAATGTCTAAATTGAATAATTTTATTAAAAGAATACAAAATTTAATGATTTTACCAGATAAATTTTCAAAGTTGAGTGATCTTTTCAGATATTAACTCTTTCGATTATGAAGAAATGAATCACTTTAGCATATATAATTCTGGAAGTCAAATCCCAAGAGCATTTGTTTTATGAAAGCCAATTGTATTTCCTTTTACTTATAGGTTTCGTTTTTATTTAAATTGATACATATAATTATATGATTGTTACCCGTCGTAATGTATTGTATTTAAATTAATACGTAATTTATATCTTGCTTGGATGGTTGTTATCCGTCATACTGTATTGTATTATTAATTTAAATATCAATCAATCAACACATCTTTCAGTAAACTGAAACCATTTCATACACTAATTAACAACAGAGTGTATTATTCTCTGATTCTTCTTCTTCTTACGGTTTATAATGCTTTCTTCTTCTTCTTTTGAATTTTTGTATTGAACTTTTCACATCGAGCTTATTACTACAAATTTGATAATCCTATAGACGTGATCAACAAGATTTAATTATTGGAGACATAAACAATATCAACAAAAACTAATTATTGGAGACGTAAAAATAAAGCTCAACAATCTATCGTTTGACATAAACTCTTCACATCGAGCTTATTACTACTAATTTAATAATTTTATAGACGTGATTACTACTAATTTAATTATTGGAGACATAAAAAAAGAGGCTCAGATACAACATTTTATGTCTAATATCAGACTTAGGCGGGGAGACCCAAATCTCACCCATTGTACATTTTATCATCACAGCACTTAATCAAATAATGCACCAGCCGGGAATCGAACCCGGGTCTGTAACGTGGCATGGTACTATTCTACCACTAGACCACTGGTGCCTGTTGTTCCAAAACTTCAACTTGTTTTTATTATTCTCGTTTTTATTTATTTGTAGTCCTCACTAAACTTGAATGGTTCGGAATACTCCCTCCGTTAACTTGTAATTTTTATGACTTCCTTATTTTAGAGTCAAACGATAAGAAGTTTGACTAACATTTTACGATGTACTTTTTATCATATTGATATGCAAAAAATGCAATTTATAGTATTTTTTGTATAGTTTTTTGGAATATCTAAATATTTTACTTGAAATATTGAATTAGTGTAATCTAATTTAACTTTGAAAAGTAGTTAAATTGACTTTCAAAAAGCGCAATATGACAATTAAAGTGGACGGAGGAGTATTTGTCAGTTCACAAAATCAATGCATAAATGACATTATTTTTTTTATTTACCTTGATATGTATTAGCGTTGAAAATATGAATTTGACCAACATAGAAAAACTAACTGATTAATTCATGTATTGGTCAATTTAATTAATCAAAATAAATTACTTTATGTTCATTTATTGAAAACTTGACTCCAAGAGAAAACTAAATAAAAATAAGTGTACAATAATAGATTTACATAGTCTCTTAAGGGACGTGAAATCTAAAATGGTGACATATATAAATAAAAACGGAAGAAGTACATCTTTTTGGGTAAATAGTTGTATTATACCAAAAGTGAGAATTGAAGTAGGGAGGGGGGGGGGGGAGAGGGGGAATGTTACTAGACAATCGTCCCAGCCAGTATTTTCAAAAACGTTCTTAGAGGCGATTCTCGGAGTGGGGTGTATCAAAAATGCTCTTGGGTGTAAATTGAAGACGTAGATCCATATGGCTTATGTCCTAGAATTTGGGCGTAAGCTCCAAGTAAAAACATAAGCACGGATTCTAAAAACGTACGCCTTATGATAAAAACGTACGCCTTAGGCGTTATTTTTTTATTTTTTTTGGTTTTTGATCCTTTTATGCTTAAAATTATATTTTTATTCTATGTATTATTATTTATTAAAAATTATTTGTAAAGTAATCGAGAATTTTACTTTTGCTTATTATTTTAGTAATAAAATTATAAAATTAAATATACATGAGACTACACCCCGTAGATCCATAAAAATTACACTCTATATTTCCGGCTTAAGTCTCACCTCGTATCACATAAAACGTTTCACTTCACGCCTCTGCCTTTTAAAACACTGATTTCAACAGTTAGTTGAAGCTACTTAACCAAAATAACGTATAAATTGCCATTACTTCATTGCACAGGATACTCATTAAAATTTGCTAACTAGGTTGCTAGTCTAGTCTTATGCCTTATAATGAATTTCTAGAATGATGTCTAAAATGCTTGATAGAGTTACACATGTATTATTAATATGGTATTGATTATGAAGAAATTAGTATTGTGGTATTGGTTATGAAAGTATCAGTAATGAGAAAATTGGTTATGAAAATATTAATTATATGAGTATTAGTTATGAAAATATTAAATATGTGAGTATTAGTTATACAGATATTAGTTATACAAGTATATTAGCTATGTAAAATCTAGTCATGCATAAATTATTCTACATCAATCGTGAGGTTTGACATGCAATTAATCTACAGTATTGTAATTTGTATATAGTTAACCACATAAATTATTCTATATCTTTCAAAATTTCTTTGCCTTTTCTTTTTTAGCTCCTATTATATGTTAGAAAGGGTACAATATGAGGATGATTTCAGATCTTCTGTATACATTTTTTTTACGATGGACTATCAAAGGCGATGGATATGAATATCATAAGCTGTCCCATAATAAAATCAGTTGTTGTCGATATCTTTTTCTCGATTTCTTCTTTCATAATTAGAGCTCATATAAGGAATCAAATGATATGTATTGAGTTCTCTCGAATTTCGTAGATATTTGAGGCTTATATATAACTTTCTCTAATTTTTAAATAATAAACAATAGAAGGATATCAAAACATTAGGGGTGTACATGGCCGGGCTGGTTCGGGTTTTTTAAATATCAAATCAAATCAAATTATTCGTGTAAAATTTTTAAATTTATAAACCAACGAAAACTAATAAAAATTTAGATTTTTTTGGATTTTTGAACCTCGGGTGGTTCGGGTTTTTCAAATACCAAATCAAACCGTTGTGTCAAATTTTAAAATTTATAAAAAACCAAACTATAAACTTCGGGATTTTTCAGTAAAGTTTGCATATAAACATATAATTAATTTGTGCTCCAAATATTTCTTTAGTCCAATCAAAATACAATTAGTGTAAATTTTGTATATAGCATTTTATACAGTAATATTATCAAGTTATGGCATTAGAGTTTCAATTTCATTGTGTAGCATTTAATATCTCACTCTATAGCATTTTATTAATAATTATATTGTTAATTATAATTTATTAAAAAGAGTTGTTATTAACAATTAATTAAAAATTAAGGAGATAAAGTAATAATGGATAATTAATTTAATAATTAACACACTGAGAGCACAAATTATGAAACTTTTGTTTCTTTATTAATTGCTACATTTAATGCAGGTAGCACGTTTTTTAATATGAATAGTTGCACTTTTTAGGGAGTTTAATTAAAGTTAAATATATGATTAGCACGTTTTTAGGGATATTAAACATTTTCGAATTATCATCATTTTCTTAAATATCTCTAGTTAGTTAAAATAATATTATTGTTTAAAATTAATTCCTTAAAAAACTCAATCAGATAATAACAAATATTTTTGAATTTTCAGAATACTTTCAGATTGTCATTTTCAAACATATTTGGATCAACGTTACAAGTAGTCTTCTTTCCAAAATTTCACGATTATTTTCAGATTGCTTTCAACGTATAAGTCATTTTTTCTAAAAATTCAAGAATATTTTCATAGCTGCATATTTCACTTTTTTTTTTAGTAACCTGATAAATTTTAGCGTACAATATATGTTTCTATTTAAATTATAATATATGTTTTTATATTAATTTTGTGTTGAAAATGTGTTGGTTTAATTGGAGTATTGTATAGGACAGTGGATTATATATTAACTGTGTATGAAGTGTGTATGGATTATATGAACTGATTATAAATTTGTATAACGTTGAAGTCTGAATTTTTTTAAATAGTATATGAAGATTATACGAAACGTGTATCATTTGTGTATGAAAGTACATTTATTTTTTTTCAAAATTACAGTATATGTTTCTAATGAAATTAGAATATATGTTTTGTATTAATTTTGTACAGCGGGTAGACCAAAACTTGAAAGATGGAAGGGGTTTGCTGACGTGAGATTCAAAAGGACAAACATGACTTGCAGTAGATGCCGTCAAGTTGGACACAATAGAAAGACATGTTCAAATTATCCTGTGCAAAAACAATGATTTCGTAATGTTACATTTGTTATTGTGTTGTTTTGAATGTTAGAAACACATTTTGTTTTATTGAGTGCAGTTGTTATCATTGACATTTATAAAGTTTGGTTTCGTAAAAAATTATCATATATATATCATTTGTTTCTGTTACATATATCAAAGTTCAATATGACATTCATAATTCATACAATGTTTATACATTATAAATATACATTGAACTATACTGCCATTCATAAAATATTCATATAATATTCATACAATGTTCATACAGTATTCATACAATGTTCATATATGTACCATTTGTTTATGTTACATATATCCAAGTTCAATATGGGATTCATAATTCATACAATGTTTATACATTATATATATACATTGAACTTTACTGCCATTCATAAAATGTTCATATATATATCATTTGTTTCTGTTACATATATCAAAGTTCGATATGACATTCATAATTTATACAATATTTATACATTTTTCATACAATGTTCATATATTTTTGCATATTGCAATCGAAATTTATACAAAAATCATACACATTTAATAAAGTGCAAATAATATTCTTCACTCACTTCGTCTTGTTCTTCATTAACAACCAGTTCTCCAATCATGTCCGGGACAGAATTTTTTACTTTCCTCCTCTTGTAATATTTTTTTTTCGATTGCTTTCACCGTTGACACTACTTTCCTTTTAGAAGGACTAGACCTTCCTAGTTCATCATTCGACTTCTTTTTTAATTCCATCGCAGCTGCATAACCTGAGATTTGCGATTGAATTTGAGTTATATATAGATCAAAAGATGGTATTTCAACCATGAAGTTACCGGTATAGTTTGTACCTCTTGTGAATCTCCTTAGGGTATTTGGTTTAGACATTGTATTCAACAACTCAGATCCTAAAAATTTATAGACAAATAAATATTAAAGAATTTGACATAAACAAATATAAAACTTGAAGAAACCTGCATTATCTATACAACGTAAATTTCTCCTAAAATCAAGCAACATCATATAAAAATTAAATAATTTGACAAAAGAATCAGAGAGAAAATAAAAACTTTAAGAAATAAACCTGTTTGATGATCTATACAACACGATTTTTTCCAAAAATCATGCAATATTGCGAATTTGATGATCGAAAATTAAAAAACCTAATTTTGTGAAAGATTGATAGAGATGTAGTTGAATAAGGATTTTAAGCTTAATCTGATTTTGGGAAATAAGTTTAAAGCTTGAAAGGGTTTCTACTTGAAGATGACATTAAGCGTGCGGATACGTATGCTCAAATTTAATATGACAGAGAAATTTGGCGTGCTATCTTTAATTAATTAATAGAGAGAGAAACATGTGCTGCCTGTAATTGATTAATAGAGAGAGAAACGTGAAAAAAGGCGTGCAAAATTAATATGATAGAAAGAGAAGTGTTTAAATAGCGGAGAGGTTGAGTGTATTTGGGGAAGATAAAAGAGTATTGGTTGATATGAGGGTGGGTAGTTATTGGGTAACCATATAATAAGAAATTAATTAAAATTAAATCCCTCATTTTTAGATTTTGTTTTTTAAAAGGTAACTATATAATATGAAGTTTAATTAATATTTAATAAATAATAATTTATTATTTATATTAAAAATATTAAAAGATAATTAATTAATATTTAATAATTTATTATTTATATTAAAAATTTTAAAAGGTAATTGATTAATCAGTAATAATTTAAAAGGTTTGTTGATAAAAGGTAAGTGAATAAATGAAACTAATTATTTAAACATAATAATTATTAGTTAAATAATAAAATACTTTTTTTTATTAATATATTATTAGTTAATATGCTATAACTTGATAATAATATGTTATAAATAGTTTATTTTTAAATATTTTTTAATTAATATATTATTAATTGATGTGCTATAAGATGATAATAATATGCTATAAGTAGTTTATTTTTAAAGAGTATGATTACAACTTGATATTTATTCTCTTAAATGTGTGTGGAATGTTAATTTTACATACAAGTATCTAAGGTGTTTCTTAAAAAATAAATCAAAATAAGAGATGAGTATTGATGACACAAAAATATTCAATAAAATAATAATAATGAAATCATCATATAAATGAATATTGTAAAGTCATAATGAATATAATTATAATTTAAAAGTACTAAATCATGCTAAAATAAGTTTAAGAAGTATTAGTTACATTACTAAATATTTAAGGAAAATTAAAATTAGATTATGTATTGATTTTCTTTTTGCATTAGTATTAATTTGATTTCGATTTAAGTTTTATTATAATTATCAATATCTATGAAATAGTATAAGGAATATATTAAAATGATATCAAAGTAAATTTTTTATGTATAAAATAAAATTTTAAAATTACATAATAATGTCGGGTTGGTTTGGTCTCGGATTGATTCTTTTTTAGTTTAAGCCAACCCAACCCAAATATAGTCGGATTTTTTTTTTCAATACCAAAACAAGTCAAACCAAACCACTAGTCAAGTTATTTTTTTCGATTTGCGATTTGATTCGATTTTTGGTTCAATTTTGTACACCCTACAAAACATATTACAATATTAATGAGTAATTATGTTTTAAATTGTTATGCTTATTCTTTGTATGCTTTTTAAGGTAATTGTTGAAATTTTGTCTCGTGAGAAGATTGAAAGATTGAAGAAAATTTTAAATGATTGGAGAGAAGATTGCAGGATTGGTCACAAATAGACATTCTTCATTTATTTTTTACTTCTTCCCTTTTTTGATGTATATTATATACAAAAAAACTTCTAGCTGCTTCTGCTAATTTTATAGTTCTGTCAAGTTGTCTTTGATTAGATACACTTTTTATCCTAAGAATTTTCTTTTTTTATATTGTAGACATGTTTTCTGTCATTTTTTCCTCTATATATTGGTTAAGGATGGAAATGTTTTTGCACTTTTTCTATGTTAATATATTACTTCCTCCATCAAAAATATGAGTCATACTTTATTATTATTTTTGTATAATAAAATGTCATCATTTGTAGCCACATAAATATAAGTTGGGATGGGGCATTCATTTCTAACTCGATATTGCACAAATGTGCATCATTGTCTAGACGATTCCTCTTTCGCTGCATGGTAACAGATACTCCCTCCGTCCGAAATTATTTGTCATGTTGTGCTTTTCGAAAGTCAATTTAACTAATTTTCAAAGTTAAATTAGATCACATTAATTCGATATGTTAAACAAAAAAAATTAGATATTCTAAAACTATATGAAAAATACTATAAATTACAACTTTTTGCATATTAATATGATGAAAAAATACATCTTAAATTATTAGTTAAATTTTTTATAATTTGACTTTAAAAATAGAAACCATGACAAACAATACCAGAGAGTATCATTTGCTTTTCCCAAGTGTCCATTTCTTCTTAAGTTCCAATTACTGCTTTAGAGTGTGTTAGTGTTTTTATTGTGCAAGTTAATTGTAGTTCCAATGTTAGGTTGTGAGAACATCTTTAAGCTTCTTCTATAAGATCAATGCTATTTGTCTTTTATATTGATATATTGTTGAAATTATTTCAATTTGTAATTTCATAGAAGAATTTCAAAGATAAGATGTCTGCATATTAAGTTGATAATGTCTTAAGCCTACTTTAAAACCTCGCAAGTCGCTGAGGTCTGTATCAAGATTGCTAAAATATTTGTCTTTTCAAGATAATTCTAGACATGATCAGCAAGAATTAATAATATACGAAGGGCAAAAAAGAGGCCAGATGCGACACTTTATGTCTAATTACAGACTTAGCAGGGAGACCCAAATCTCACCCCATTGTGCATATATCATTATAGCACTCTCAAATAATGCACCAGCCGGGAATCGAACCCGGGTCTGTACCGTGGCAGGGTACTATTCTACCACTAGACCACTGGTGCTTCTTGTTCCAAAGCTTCAACTTGCCTTTATTATCGTCGCTTTATTTATTTGTAGTCCTCACTAAACTTGAATGGTTCTGAATACTCCCTCCGTTAGCTTTTAATTGTTATGACTTCCTTATTTTAGAGTCAAACGATAAGAAGTTTGACTAACATTTTATGATGTACTTTTCATCATATTGATATGCAAAAAACGCAATTTATAGTATTTTTCGTATAGTTTTTTGAATATCTAAATATTTTACTTGAAATATTGCATTAGTGTAATCTAATTTAACTTTGAAAATTAGTTAAATTGACTTTCAAAAAGCACAATATGACAATTAAAGTGGACGGGGGAGTATTTGTCATTTCACAAAATCAATGCATAAATGGCATTATTTTTCTCATTTACCTTGATATGTATTAACGTTGAAAATATAAATTTGACCAACATAGAAAAACTAACTGATTAATTCATGTATTGGTCAATTTAATTAATCAAAATAAATTACTTTATGTTCATTTATTTGAAAACTTGACTCCAAGAGAAAACTAAATAAAAATAAGTGTACAATGATAGATTTACATAGTCTCTTAAGGGACGTGAAATCTAAAATGGTGACATATATAAACAAAAATGGAAGAAGTACTTTTTTTTTGGGGTAAATAGTTGTTTTATACCAAAAGTGAGAATTGAAGTGGTGGGGGTGGGGGTGGGGGGAGCATGTTACTAGACAATCGTTCCAGCCAGTGTTTTCAGAAATGTTTTTAGAGGCGAGTCTTGGAGTGGGGTGTATCAAAAATGTTCTTGGGTGTAAATTGAAGACGTAGATCCATATGGCTTATGTCCTAGAATTTGGGCGTAAGCTCCAAGTAAAAACATAAGCATGAAGTCTAAAAACGTAAGCCTTATGATAGAAACGTACGTCTTAGGCGTTATTTTTTTATTTTTTTTTTGGTTTTTGATCCTTTTATGCTTAAAATTATATTTTTATTATTAGTGTAGTGATATTTCTCAAATAGTAATTGTCATACGTTTTTTCTTCATTATTGGTTATTTAATATCTTTCTCAAATAAAAAATCATAATATTTTTATTCTATATATTATTATTTATCAAAATTTATTTGTAAAGTAATCGAAAATTTTATTTTTGCTTATTATTTTAGAAATAAAATTATAAAATTAAATATATATGAGACTACGTCCCGTAGATCCAATAAAATTATGCTCTATGTCTTCGGCCTTAAGTCTCACCTCGTACCACATAAAACGTTTCACCTCACGCCCATACCTTTTAAAACACTGATTCCAACAGTTAGTTGAAGCTACTTAACCAAAATAACGTATAAATTGCCATTACTTCATTACACAGGATACTCATTAAAATTTGCTAACTAGGTTGCTAGTCTAGTCTCACTTTATGCCTTATAATGAATTTCTAGAATGATGTCTAAAATGCTGGATACAGTTACACATGTATTAGTAATATGGGTATTGATTATGAAGAAATTAGTATTGTGGTATTGGTTATGAAAGTATCAATAATGTGAAAATTGGTTATGAAAATATTAATTATGTGAGTATTAGTTATGAAAATATTAAATATGTGAGTATTAGTTATACAGATATTAGTTATACAAATATATTAGCTATATAAAATCTAGTCATGCATAAATTATTCTACATCAATCGTGAGGTTTGACCACAATGCAATTAATCTACATCTATTGTATTGTAATTTGTATATACTTAACCATATAAATTATTCTATATCTTTCAAAATTTCTTGCCTTTTTTTTTAGCTCCTATTATATGTTAGAAAGGGTACAATATGGGGATGATTTCAGATCTTCTGTATAAACTTCTTTTTAAGATGAACTATCAAAGACGATCGATATGAACATCATGAGTTGTTCCATAACAAAATCAGTTGTTGTCGATACCTTCTTCTCGGTTTCTTCTTTCATAATTAGAGCTCAGATAAGGAATCAAATGACATGTATTGAGTTTTCTCTCGAATTACGTAGATATTTGAGGCTTATATATAACTTTCTCTAATTTCTAAATAAAAAACAATAGAAGGATATCAAAACATTAGGGGAGTACATGACCGGGTTGGTTCGGATTTTTCAAATATCAAATCAAATCATTCGTGTAAAAATTTTAAATTTATAAACCAACGCAAACTAATAAAATTTGGATTTTTTCGGGTTTTTGAACCTCGGGTGGTTCGGATTTTTCAAATGCCAAACCAAACCATTGTGTCAAATTTTAAAATTTATAAATAAAACCAAACTATAAACTTCGGGTTTTTTCAGTAAAGTTTGCATACAAACATAAGGATAATGCACAAGTACCCCCTCAACCTATGCCCGAAATCTTAGAGACACACTTATACTATACTAAGGTCCTATTACCCTCCTAAACTTATTTTATTGATAATTTTCTACCCCTTTTCGGCCTACGTGGCACTATCTTGTGGGCCCAGCGTTGGTTGACTTTTTTTTCCAAGCTAGTGCCACGTAGGCCGAAAAGGGTAGAAAATTACTTATAAAATAAGTTCAGGGGGGTAATAGGACCTTAGTATAGTATAAGTGTGTCTCTGGAATTTCGGGCATAGGTTGAGGGGGTACTTGTGCATTTTTCCTAAAAACATATAATTAACTTGTGCTCCAAATATTTCTTTAGTCCAAACAAAATACAATTATCTAAGGTGTTTCTTAAAAAATAAATCAAAATATGAGATGAGTATTGATGACACAAAAATATTCAATAAAATAATAATAATGAAATCATCATATAAATGAATATTGTAAAGTCATAATGAATATAATTATAATTTAAAAGTACTAAATCATGCTAAAATAAGTTTAAGAAGTATTAGTTACATTACTAAATATTTAAGGAAAATTAAAATTAGATTATGTATTGATTTTCTTTTTGCATTAGTATTAATTTGATTTCGATTTAAGTTTTATTATAATTATCAATATCTATGAAATAGTATAAGGAATATATTAAAATGATATCAAAGTAAATTTTTTATGTATAAAATAAAATTTTAAAATTACATAATAATGTCGGGTTGGTTTGGTCTCGGATTGATTCTTTTTTAGTTTAAGCCAACCCAACCCAAATATAGTCGGATTTTTTTTTTCAATACCAAAACAAGTCAAACCAAACCACTAGTCAAGTTATTTTTTTCGATTTGCGATTTGATTCGATTTTTGGTTCAATTTTGTACACCCTACAAAACATATTACAATATTAATGAGTAATTATGTTTTAAATTGTTATGCTTATTCTTTGTATGCTTTTTAAGGTAATTGTTGAAATTTTGTCTCGTGAGAAGATTGAAAGATTGAAGAAAATTTTAAATGATTGGAGAGAAGATTGCAGGATTGGTCACAAATAGACATTCTTCATTTATTTTTTACTTCTTCCCTTTTTTGATGTATATTATATACAAAAAAACTTCTAGCTGCTTCTGCTAATTTTATAGTTCTGTCAAGTTGTCTTTGATTAGATACACTTTTTATCCTAAGAATTTTCTTTTTTTATATTGTAGACATGTTTTCTGTCATTTTTTCCTCTATATATTGGTTAAGGATGGAAATGTTTTTGCACTTTTTCTATGTTAATATATTACTTCCTCCATCAAAAATATGAGTCATACTTTATTATTATTTTTGTATAATAAAATGTCATCATTTGTAGCCACATAAATATAAGTTGGGATGGGGCATTCATTTCTAACTCGATATTGCACAAATGTGCATCATTGTCTAGACGATTCCTCTTAGCTGCATGGTAATAGATATCATTTGCTTTTCCCAAGTGTCCATTTCTTCTTAAGTTTCAATTACTACTTAGAGTGTGTACGTTAGTGTTTTTATTGTGCAAGTTAATTTGTAGTTCCAATGTTATAGGTTGTTGTGAGAACATCTTTAAGCTTCTTCTATAAGATCAATACTATTTGTCTTTTATATTGACATTTTGTTGAAAGTATTTCAATTTGTAATTTCATAGGTGTAGACATGCATTTACTTTGAGGTGAAAGAAAAAGAATTTCAAAGATAAGATGTTAATTTGATAATGTTTGAAGCCTACTTTGAAACCTCGCAAGTCGCTGAGGTATGTATCGAGAGTGCTAAAACATTTGTCTTTTCAAGATAAATTGTAGACATGATCAGCGAGAATCTATCTCTCTATATATACAAAGGGGAAAAAAAAAGAGGCTCAGATGCAATATTTTATGTATATTTGTCTTTTCAAGATAAATTGTAGACATGATCAGCGAGAATCTATCTCTACATATATATATAAAGGGAAAAAAAAAAAGCTCAGATGCAACATTTTAAGTCTAATTATCAGACTTGGCGGGGAGACCCAAATCTCACCCGATTGTGCATTTATCATCATAGCACTCACATATAATGCACCAGCCGGGAATCGAACCCGGGTCTGTACCGTGGCAGGGTACTATTCTACCACTAGACCACTGGTGCTTGTTGTTCCAAAACTTCAACAAGTTTTCTTACTTCCTTTGTTTCTATTTAATGTCGTCTTTAATAAAAATATATGGTTTTAATATTTCATATTTCACAAAACCAATGCATAAATGACACTATTCTTCCTATTTACCTTGATATACTCTCCCTCTACTTTTAATTGTCATATTGCGTTTTTCAAACAATTAGTTTGACTAATTTTGAAAGTTAAATTAGATTACATCAATTTGATATTTCAAACAAAAAATTTAGATATTCAAAAACTATACGAAAAGTACTACAAATTACAATTTTTTGCATGTCAATATGATGAAAAGATACATCGTAAAATGTTAGTCAAAAATCTTATCATTTGACTCTAAAAAAGGAAATCGTGACAATTAAAAGTGGACGGAGGGAGTAGTTATTAGCCCCGAGAGTATGAATTTGAATCAAAATAGAAACACTAAGTGATTAATTCATATTCATTGGTCAATTTAATTCATCAAAATAAATTTATTTATGTTCATTTATTGAAAACTTGACTTCAAGAAATACTAAACAAGGGTACAATAACAAACTTACATAATTTTTAAGGGACGTAAAATCTAAAATGGTGACATATAAATAGAAATAAAGAAAGTATTTCATTATGTTATTATTGACAATATACAAGTTACCAATTCAAATATTCCTATAAAATAAAATCTGGTTGATCTAAGACTTGCATATAAACAACAATATACCCCTGGAATCCTACAAAGTGAGGTTTAAGAAAGGTAGAGCGTTTATCATTTATAAAATTAAAATTTAATCTTATATACAATGTAATTTTTTGAAGAACGAGTATCATGGTAAGGATGGGTTCGCCCCTGGCTTATATAGAATAAGATATTCAAAAAATAACTTAACATATTAAATAATTAATCAAATATGAATTTATAAAAAGTTATGTTTGCTAATCTCTAAGGGTTATTTAGTAGCTGCACAGTGTTATACATGTATTAGTAATATTAGTATTGATTATGGAGGAATTAGTAATGTAGGTATTAGTTATGAAAGTATTAATGATGTGAGAATTAGTTATAAAAGTACTCATTAGTTATGTGAGTAATAACTATGGAGATATTAATTATGTGTAAATTATTCTACATTGATTGTGAGATTCGAGCACAATGCAATTATTCTACATCTATTGTGTTGTATTGTCATTTGTATATACTTAAACCACATAAACTATTCAATATGTATAAGTAAAATTCTGCATACAACACATTGTGATACAATGCTTGGATTGAAGTGTAGTTCTAATTACAGGTGAGGCATACACATATGATGCATAGGCAATCTCATTTGCTAAAACTTTTCAATGTCTTCTCAAATATCCTTATGTTTCTTTCAATCTAGATGGGCACACACCAATTTGAATATCTTAGCATTAGGGGTGTATATGATCGGGTTGGTTCGGATTTTTCAAATATCAAATCAAACCATTTGTGTCAGGTTTTTGAATTTATAAGCCAAACAAAATCAATAAAACTTGAGTTTTTCAACTTCGGGTTTTTTTGGATTTTTGGGTTTTTTCGATAATGTATTCATAAAAACATATAATTTACTTGTATTTTAAATATTTATTTAGTCCTACCAAAATGCAACTATCTAAGTTATTTCTCAAGAAAATAACAAAAAATATGATATAATTAATGACACTAAAATATCCAAAAAAATAATAATAAAATCGCGTAAAACAAATATTGCAAATTAATAAGTCATAATGAAATTGATCATAATTTAAAGTACTAAATCATGCTAAAATAAGTTTAGTAAGTATTAGTTAAATGACTAAATATTAAAAGAAAGTAAAATTAGATCATGTATTTTAATTGTCTAAATCTATGTAAAACCAAAAAATAAATATTCAGTATTATTGTCATTCTTAGTGATGAATTGATTTTCTTTTGCATTAGTATTAATTTGATTTTTATTTAAACTTTATTATAATTACCAACATGTATAGACTATAATCTTATTAGATTATTAAGAATTCTAACTTCCAAACATGAAATAATTATATTAAAAGATAAAAACTATGAAAAAGTATAAGAGATATTTAAAAAATATATCAAAGTAAGTATTTTTAGGTATAAAATAAAATTTTAAAATTATATATATAATGTCGGGTTGGTTTGGTCTCGGGTTGGTTTTTTTTAGTTGAAACCAAACCAACCCAAATATAGTCGGGTTTTTTTTCCAACACTAAACCAAATCAAACCAAACCACTAGTCGGATTTGTTTTTCGATTTGACTCAATTTGCGGTTTGGTTCGATTTTCGGTTCGATTTTGTACACCCCTAGTTAGTATGTTGTGATTTTCCTTTTGCATTTTGAATGAACCATTGCAAATATTGTCCTCCATAACATTTTGATGTAGTCACAGTAAACAAATATATAGGTTTCATTATAATCACCAACAGAGTTCAAAGTTCCAACAACTACTAAGATGCCCATCTTAACACACTTTTCTCCATACAGTCCTTTCAAAGAAAATAAAAAAGTTTCAGCAATTACATCAATTCACTTTAGAAACAGAAAAATATCATTTTACTATGATAAATATATTCCAAAGTAACAAGAAAAATATCATAAAAGAATAAAGTGAAAAGTTAACAACAAAGTATAATGAAGAATCCCAATTTTTCTACATTTTCCTCCCTGTCTTGTTGTAATCACACTGAAGCTTCAATCCTTGGCTGAAAAGAGAAAGCACAGCTGAATTTCCCAGAACAAGCAGGCAATTCAGTCCACTCATTTTCAGCCAATTTGCACAAGAAATACCTACAACTCTCATCATCAGAATTCGAAATGCAGACAAACATGTGGTCACTACTTCCGGTGCAGTTGATGTCCACTTTCTTGCTATAAAACTCATGTGAAATAGCTGATGGCATTGTCAACACTTGATTCCATGACCATTCTTTTTCGTCAAATTTCCATATTCTGAGACTAGCTGTTTCAAGAAATTCAGATAACACAACTGCTAATAGCTCTCCACCGCATTCAACTAAGTCGATGGAGTACTCGTGATGAAGAGGGAGCAACCTTGGGTACTCGAAAAAGTGTTTTTCGGTAAGATTGCAAGCTACCACCCTCCCGGATGAGTTCAAGAAACAGAGGATTTCTTGTCCATTGCCTTTCCTGGTGGTGGTTATTGAAGAGTATTGTTTACATGGATTTTTTTGTATTTCAGTTGCTACTACATTCCCACATTTGCTCAAGAAATAGAGCATTCGATCATCATCGTCTTCGTCACTACTGCACGATTGAGATGCAGGGCAAGTGGGAGATTTCTTACTCAGAATTGCAGTGTCTTCCCAGCTATCTGTAGTGGAATCGTAAACTCTGAATGAAAGATTCGGAATTTCTCCGAAAATTAAGAAGAGTTTATACGATTTCTGAGTGGAAATCATTCCAATGGCAGAAAGGGTATCGGAATAATCCAATAAAGGAAGCTTGCGATGCGAGGAAGTAACAGGGTTACAAATGAGGAATTCACCATTTTCGCAGTTATGAAAACAGAGTAAGCCACCAGAAGCAGCAACAGGGAGGAAATTCGACTGATTCAGCTTCTTTTCTTCAAGAAAATTAGACGGGTAGGTGAGGAATTTCCAGTTCATTTCAGCAGAATCATACACAAATTGTTGTTGATTCTTGAATTCAGATGACTGTGAAGAATCAACCATGTAGAACCAAGGTTCTCTTGATGGAATTTCAGAGCAAGCGTGGTGGAAAACAGGGGAATTAGCAGCAGATTTCCACCTCTTGCTGACTGAACTTAATCTTAGAAAAGTTGAAGTTGGAAGCCATGAAAGAACCCTTTCAAGAAGATCTTGATTAAGTTCATCCAATGGAAAAACAAGATGTTCATCAATTAATTTCCTTTTTAGATTCCTCTTAGAAGCCATGAAAGAGAGAAGGGATTGGATAAATTTCTAATGTGGGATTTGACATTAGAATGTAATGGAGTATATAAAGAGAGGAAAGTGAAGGGGGCTGTGTGGGGAAGCTTCGTAAAGGATCTGTTATTTGTATTTTATTTGCGTTGACAATAGAGTAAAAGTAAAAGTGAATTGGGAAAACACTTTATGGTGTTGAAGATTTGACAAAAGAAGCAACTTTGGAATTGTGTTTTGGATATTGACAAAGAGCATCTCATATTCCCAACTATTGTTGGTTTCTTGTTTCTCTACCATTCACTATCTAATACCCACCAATAGTTAATGTGTGAGAATAGTTAAACGATAAAAGAAAGTATTGAAAACACATTTAAATTTAAATTTGATTTGAATAGGTAGTTTTGTTTTTAAATTACAGTTTACGAAACACACATCTATTTAACTAACTAAACTTAAATATATGTGTAATGTGATAAATATATTAAGTGATTTCAAATTCTTGTAGATATAAAAACACCCTATATATGACAGAAGTTAAGGGATGTATTTCATTTATGTGACAAGATAAATGTGTAATTAAGTTCAAGCTGAAGTTTGTACTTTTGAAAAAAAAAAAAAAAATTGTGAGGGGAAATTTCCCAAAGAAATGGTCAAATCCATTTTTCAAACTCAAAAAAAGAGATACCAATTTAATAATCATTCGAATGCATACTTGAACAATATTTTAAAATATTTTTTGAAAAAAACAAAATTAAATCTATGTCCAAACAGGTTGACCGTGTGAACAATTCCAACAGAGTAGATTACTCATTACAATATGGATCACTGAATTGACTATATTTTATGGTATGATATAATTGAAATTATATTTTACTCCAATTATCATTGTGAGAATTTTGTCTCTTCTCAAGGTCTTTTAGGAAATAATTTATGTATTTTCAATTCTTAACAGAGTTATAGATATACGACGGTGTGACATACACATATTAGAATAAAAAGTTAAGTACACAATGGAGTGTTATTTTGCTTTTTAAATATTTAAGTTTGTAGTTGTACTAGTTATATTATTATAATTTATGCTTTAAAATAAATATTATACCTTCACAACATAACGATAAGATTTAATTTGCATATACCATATACAGGGGTGGAGCTACCATAGGGCAAGGGGTGTCAAGACTCAAGTGACACCCCTTTGTCGTAAAATTACATCGTGTATATAGGAGAAAATTTGATTTAATAAATATATATACAAGTATTGACACCTTTTAACATAAATTAAAAATTAAAAAATTAAGACCGCTTATATATTTTTACTTTATGACACTCTTTAATAAAAATTTTGACTCTACCCCAAATTATAGTCTATATATATCCTCATTATACTCCACCCCACCGTGCATTCTATCTTTTCAAATTGTCTCTGTGAAATTAGATGAATATGGTATAGAAAAACAAAAAGAAGATGGAGAGAGAGAAAAGATAAGGGTCACGAGTGGGCTAAAGAAAAGAAAAAGGGTAATATAATATAATATATAATAGGGCCCCTACCATTGAAGGGAACAATAAACTAACGAGGAAAAAGTCACTGTCATCAAGGCGCCGCTACCTCTTTTTTCACTTTGCTTTATTTCATTCATAAAACAACAATACGCTGACTTGGGGTTGGCCTTGGGGTCATTATTTTGGGTGTCACACTTAATATTTAAATAATTACTTATATACGAATGCACACGTATATAGTTAACGATTCAACCTGTGTGACATTCCACCCTTTTTACGTAGATCAATCTTCAACTCAATTTATCAAGAAAATAAAGATTTTGAGATGTAATTACACGATGAATATGATTTTTTTTTTTGGCTATGTTAATTTTAATTTTGTTGGTAAGGTGTTGATTCTCCACCTAATAATTGTTTTTTCCTTTTCCTAGTGACGGAATCAGAATTTTCATTTAGGGGGTTCGGAAAAAAAAGAGTAGTGCCTAAGATTCAAATTTGGTACCTTTAGTGGAGTTTAGAACCCCCTTAACCACTAAGTCAATCTCTAATCTTACATTGAAAAGGTTTAAAATCAATATATAAACAAAAAATTTCTTTAAAATACCTTAAATATACAACATAATTTTTTATTGAGGAGGTTCGGGTGAACCCCTCGACAGCATTTTTTATTGAGGGGGTTCGGGTGAACCCCCTCGACAGCCTCTAGGTCCGCCCCTGCCTTTCCCTATGCTAAAAAAAAAAGAAGGTTTTATCAAAAAGAGGGCATAGAAAAGATTATTACAAGGGCTTGTTAAAAAAAAAGTTATGTTTAATTAAGTAGTTTGTTCATGGCTAAATAAATAAGTTTGCATTTGACTCAAGAAAAAGAGAAAAAAATAAAAGAAGAAAAGGGAAACCTAACATTTGTCAATTCCAAGTAAAGCTGTAGTTGAGGAATCTATGCCTCGTGTTGCACCTACTTTTATGATATTAGAAACTAATGTGTGTACTTTGGTAGTTTGTCTTTTGGTTTTGTGCTTTTAAAGTCAAATACTTAGACAACAGAATCCAAAGCTAACCCATCCAATTGACTTTGGATGCTCGAGGCTCAACAACAACAATAATATTTTATTTATTAGTAATTCTATTCAAATAAAGCCGTCAATTACGATATCTTTTTTTCTCCAAAATTAATTTTTCTCTCTTTGCATAAGCCATGTCCACATTTGTGGGATATTACAAACTGTAGTTGTTATGGAGAGTTAATATCTCAAAAGGTGATTCAATTTTAGAAATTTATCTACTAAAATTATTAAAGTTTATTTTGCATCAATAAAATTACTTAATTTAGGTATTTATATTAATAAAATCACTCAATCAATTTCTTACTAAAAACAATTCATACCACAAAATAAATTATTTTTTGTATTATGTTCATGATTAAACTACTAAATGCATAAATCAAAGTTACTATTTCATTATAAAATAATAAAATTCAAAATTAAAGATAAATTTATCAAACTTTGAACCTAAAATTCTCCAAACAAAACGATGGAACCTCACATTTATTTTATTTTTTTAATAAAAAGAAATTCACACAAACAAGAAATTGATGAAACAGTGGAAATTAATCAAATGAAATTGATAAATTATCGAAATTGATTAAACCACCAGAGAAAGTTCGGCAGTTGGCATTACAATGAAGCAGTAGTAATCTACCAAATAAAAATGATAAAGTTATCTTTTATCATTTATTTTATAATATATATTAATAAAGTAGTAATTTTAAGTTATTTATTTACTATTTTAATTGTGATGAGATATTTTTACAAAATTAGTATTTTGTTTTTTTTAATGATAAATTTTGTTGAGTGATTTATTGATATAAATACCTAAGTTAAGTGATTTTATTGATATAAAAATTTAAGTTGAGTGATTTTATTAATACAAAATTAAGTTTAGTGACTTTGCTAGAAAAATTCTTAAAGTTGAGTGACCTTTTGAGATATTGATACAAACTGTATGTTGTTATAGTGTGTCATACTCTCATCCATTTTACTATCTTTCTTTCGAGAAAAAGATAATACTTTACTATCACATATATTATTATTATAACAATCTAAAAGTATTACGTATTTTATCTTTATTTAAGAGTTTTATATTATATAATAAGGAAATTATACTTAGATGTATATATTTTTGCTAATAGAGATATACTAAAATAGGGTAAAGAGGTGAACAAGGTATTCAAATATCTTAGATACATGCGAATCACATCAAATACATATATCATGCATCTAATGTGATTCACATGTCTATAAGATACCATATACATAGGAGAGTGGCGAGCGAGATGGGATGGAGCCGAACAGATTTGTTATGTATTCAAATTACATGTAAATCCACTTGGACACAATGTATTCATAACAAATTATACATAATTTTGATCTCATGTATCCCGAGATAGGACACATCAAAATCTAGTAAGATTCATAATATTGCAAACTAGAATGTATTTAAGTAATAAGCTTTTAAACTAGTGTGATTTATGTAAATTTAAATCTTTTTTTCCATGCCTTTTAAGAAGAAATTAATTAATTTAAACAGTAATTTGATTAAATTATCTTTACAAAACTAATTTAGTATTAGTTAAACAAAATTATCAGTCTTAATGATATCAATATAATATATGATACTGATTTAGTGTTGGTTAAGTGAAAATTATCAGCCTTAATGAATGAAGGGTTTTTGAGAGAATAAATATTTCTTGAATTACTTTAAATTGAAATATAAACATGTAATTATTTCGAATTTTATGACCCATTTTTATAACTTCTCTTGCTTTTGCTTCGAGGCTTTTCAGATTGAGTTGTAATTAAAATATTTGGTTGCAGTTGGCTTAGTGGATATAAATTTGGGGAGTGTTATAATCGGAGCAAGTTGGGAATAAATTGAATATTTTTATAAAATTGTTGTAGTACACAAAATTGGGTGCCATTTAATAAAATTTAATAATAGCTCAGCTTTGAGTGTTAAAGTTAGAGGTGGCAAAATCAAACTCAATTCGCCTAATTCGTTTAAGTTTAACTTGCATATTTATTATCACAATTCATTTCAATCCAACTCATTATAAGTCGTCCAAATTTGATCCAATCTATCCAATTACCACCCCTAATTGCTACAGACGACACACATATGATATAACTATTGTTTTATTAGGAGAAAGAGGTCTTAGGGTTATATTTTCACATTATTTAGCCCAACTAATCGAATAATCATTAACGAATATAGTATTTTGGTAAATGGATTGAATGATAGACTAATGGATTGAGATATATCTAGCTCAATGGTAAAATTAAAATGAACAAATCAAATCTGACATTTCACTAATTGGGTGGAAACTTCCAAAGATAATGGGATTAGTCATATATAGTGCCAATAGACTATTGAGTAAAAATAGAGAACTTGTAATGATGAAGTTGAGACATGTTTATTGTAATTGTATTGTGAATTATGAACTCTTGAGGGACTAGAAAGAGCAAATTTAAGCCAAGGTCTTGACGTAAGTTAATGTTATTTTTAACTCAAGGACTATGAGTGTTAATTTCAGCTCATATGAGTGAAATGAAATTATTTTGCCCATATTAAATTAAATGAATCGCTTATATTTTTTTTCTTAAATGAGTTAATATGGAGTGTGTTTGGTATGAAGGAGAAAATGTTTTCTAATTTTCCCATGTTTGGTTGGGACAAAAGTTTTGGAAAATGTTTTTCAAATCAATTCATTTTCCTCAAAATTAAGGAAAATGACTTCCCTTAAAAAATTAAGAAAAACATATTTCAAAACTCTCCTTCAATTTCAAATTACATTTTTTTTAAGGAAAAAACATCAATTTTAAAAAAATATTTTCAATTTCAAATTATTTTTTTCACCCGATCCCTGACCCGGCACCCACCCACCACCGGCCACCCCACCCCCTCCCCCGTCTCCGTCCCCACCCCCTACCCACCACCCCAAAAAAAAAAAAAATTATTTTTAAAAAATATTTTCAATTTCATAAATTATTTTTACTAGAGTAAAAATAAAAGATGTCTCTTAAAAATATTTTTCATTCATAAATCAAACACTAAAAATCATTTCCGGAAAATATTTTCTACTCACCAACCAAACATGAGAAAATAAGTCCAAAATATACTTGTTTTTCAGGAAAACATTTTCCTCCATACCAAACACATCCATGGTCTTCAACCTATTTAAGCTCATATAAATATGGACAAAATAGATTAACATGAGAATCCATATCCAGCCCATATAAGTGAAATGAAACATTTTTTTTTTTTGGAAAACAAAAAAATTAGGGGTCAATTGGTGGAAGCTGAGGCTCGGAGCCCGAGGGGAGGGGGTAATTTTATTTTTTGAAAAACATATTTTTTTTTTTTTTTTGGGTTAGAATCATTTTGCCCAACCCATATTTGACCAAATCCATATTTGCCCATATTATATTTGAATAGATTGTAATCCAAATTTAAACCATATTCAACCCATCCAAATTCGATCCGATTCGATCCAACCATTTACCACCCCTACGAAGGACCATATAATTAGACTATGCATACTAGTACCTAATATATTGTTGAATTATAAAATTCAAATTAAACTCACATGATTAAACATTTTGGTGACCACAGGAGTTTCATTGATTAAGGGTGTGTTTGGTATGGAGGAAAATGTTTTTCTAGAAAATATTTTCCTGAAAAATAAGTAGATTTTAGACTTATTTTCTCATGTTTGGTTGGTGAGTAGAAAATATTTTCCAAAAATAATTTTTAGTGTTTGATTTATGAATGAAATATATTTTTGAGAGACATCTTTTATTTTTACTAGAGTAAAAATAATTTATGAAATTGAAAATATTTTTTAAGAACCAATTTATTTTTTTTGGGGTGGTGGTGGTGGTGGGTAGTTGGGGGGGGGGGAAGGAGGTAGGAGTGAAAAAATAAAAAATTGAAGTTGATAGTATTTTTAAAAAACAAAATTAATATTTTGGGGGTTGGGGGGTTGGGGGGGGGGTAGAAGTTTAAAAATAAAAATTTAAAGTTGAAAATATTTTTAAAAAGCAAAATTAATTTTCTGGGGAGGGGGTGGGCTGGTAGGGTCAGAGATTGGGTGAAAAAATCAAATTTTGAAATCAATTTTTTTTTTTATAATTGATGTTTTTCCAAAAAAAAAATATAATTTGAAATTAAAGGAGAGTTTTGGAAAATGTTTTTCTTAATTTTTGAAGGGAAGTCATTTTCCTTAATTTTGAGGAAAATATTGGAAAACATTTTCTAAAACTTTTGTCCCAACCAAACATGGGAAAATTACCAAACACACTCTAAGTGTACAATTGGGCCAAAGAAATGTTGCGAATCTATTCACCACTAAAGATGTCTATATATAAAGGATAGAACTTTTCATTCGCGTTATCCGCCTAGAAGTTAGAGTTATTTTTATTAGTCATTTTATAATAGCAGTCTGAAATCTTCCTTTTCTATTTCTTTTTTTGTTCTTTGATAAGCTTGTAAGTTCTTGTACAATCAATACAAATCTTAATTTATTAAAGGATATCGCACACACGCGCATGCACACACATTAAAATGAACTCTATGAAAATAAGTGAGAAGCTTAGCTTAGTAGAAAGAGGTTCAAGAAGTGCCTTTACGGCGTGGGTTTGAATCCCATGTGCAGCAAGTCCTTTTTTTTCTTCTTCCTGTGGAATTGGGCTTAACTTTTGGGCTTGAATCTTCTTCTCTTTATTTACTAGGAACTCGGATTTGAGAGAAGAGATATGGTTCCATGCACCATTGTTAAGTTGAAGCTTCAATCTAGGTTTCAATTAAACTCAAAATTTTACGTTAAAATCTATTGAGTATCGCCAGACTTTGTTGTAAACAGTTTGGAGGACTGCATTGTATTTAAAACTCTTTCAAATTGATTTTCATTAACAAGATATCATCGTATTTCACGTGTATATCTTGTATATGTCCTGTCTACGCCATTTCTTAATCTTGTGTATATAATGTATATATCATGTGTATATCTTGTATATATTCCGTGTAACTCGTACGCATCTATATTATATTATATTATATACATGACAGATTATATAAACATGATACACATGGGAAAATTTCGACCCAATACAAATTTTGGAAGTAGAGTATATACTACTATAAGATATTTTTAAATATAATAAATTTTATTTTATATATGTATCCCAATTTTCTAACAATTTGCCTAGATAAAGTCGTTGCGGCTTGTATGTGATAATTCTAGCTGGTGACAATACTATAGTATATGTGTGATTATTATAATGGGTTGCATGTTCATAATTGAGGTATACCATGCCCCTCTCTAATAGACCAAGAGGGAGAGGAACTTATAGAAAAATATTTTTGATTTTTTCAAATTCCAGAGTATGTTGAATGTGTATCATGACCTCCACTTGAGCACTTGCATGTTAACTGCAATCACAAGTGTAGCCCAATCAATATTTGACTCTGTATGGAAGACTTTTGAAACTTGTGATCTATATAATATGAAGTAGTGTCTCGCAAGAGACTTTGTGAATGATATAAGCCAATCCTTCGAGTATGCCATCGAAGGCAAGTGAGGCCTTTTCTTCCAACTTCAAATTATATATATATATATATATATATATATATATATATATATATATATATATATATATATATATATATATATATATATCTTTTTCTACCAAAAAAAAAACTAGTTCAAATTAAAGAGAGTATACTGTTTTTCTTGTGCTTCGAGACCTTTCAAACTGAGCTGTAATTAAGATATTTGGTTGCAAGTTGGCTTAATGGATATAGGTGTTGGGGAGTGGTATAAGAAATTAACTGGAACAAGTTAGGGATAAATTGAATATTTTTATTAAAATTGTCTCTAAAGAAATTTGTCAATATATTTTAAAATAAATTTTATATAAAAAATTATATGTTATAAATAATCATAATAAATATTATTTTATTAAATACTAAAATATTATAAAAGAAAACAAATAAAATAATCAAATTTGGTAAAAATTAGGTTGGATTGAGTCTTGACCCGTTATATAACTCATTATCCAACCTGTTTTGATCCAATCAAATTTGAATTGAGTTAAGTCTTGATACATTATGATCCACCTAAATTTGATTCAAACCCTTTTTGACTCATTCTATGACCCATTATCGAACCTGTTGTATATTCAAGATGTCAATGTTGTTGTTCTGCACAAATTTGGCTGCCCTTGAAGCAAACTTATTCAACTGGCTGGGTCAAATGCACAGAGATATTGCTTATTTGCTTTGGCAATTGAAGCCACTACATAATAAATACGATAGATTAGCGGCAGTTAATTTTTAATTGTCGTTAAATATATATTTTTAACGGCAATTAACACTCTTTGTATATGTCTTAAAGTCTTTAGTTATTGATTCTAATGGCACTTAACTAATGTCGGTAAAGACTTTAGTACTCTTTGTTAATATTAATATTTAATGCCGTTAAAAGTTATTTTTGTTATAGTGACCTCTGTACAAGATTTTGTTTGGGATGCTAACTAGGATAGAAACAAACATGATAACAATATGATCTTTATGCTAATTTACTCGAACATTGAGGACAAGGTTTTTTGAGGGGCAAAGTAATGTTACAAATCTAGTTATGATAGAAGACCCAATTGATATATTGTTAAATTATATTTGGGCCTAGTTAATGAATGAATATATGCACTAAAGTTGCTTATATGTAGGGAGGAACTATCTTATTCGGATTAGGCTAAGTGCTATGTTATTTTTTTTTAATTAGCTATTTTATAATAATAGTTTGAAATCTCCATTTTCTATTTTCCTTTTGTTCTTTGATCAACTCGCAGTGCACTTTCTTTTACAATCAATATAAATCTTAGTGTGTTACAAAATGTCATTTGTCAAAATTGTTTTTCCTACTTTCACTAGCGGAGTTACTTCATTTCCTCATTTTGAAAAAAATTATCTTTCTAGAAAAATGTATTTCAAATATTTAACCAATCGAATATGAGAAATATCAAAGTACTATTTCTTTCTGTCCTCATTAGTTCTCTTCAATTCCCATCCTTTCTTTATATTGAAGAATGAAAATCTTCTCTTATCTATTAGATATTCTTTACTAGGAACTCGGATTTGAGAGAAGAGATATGGTTCCTCCATTGTTAATCTTGTGTATATCATGTGTATAAGTAGTGTATATATTTATGTGTATATCTTGTATATATTCTGTGTATCTCATGCCCATCTATATTATATACATGACATATTATATAAACATTGATATATAAATGATACACATGGGAATGTTCTTATCTTAAACCTTGACTATGATGATTTTCTAGATTTTTAATGACTTGAAGTCGGAGACTTGGAACTTCTTTGTGTGGAAAATAAAAGGTAAAATTTGAAGAGAAAAAAAAATGTTGTTGAAAGTTGAAAAGTGTGTGGGAAGAAAATCTTTTGAGTCTTTTAAATTTAGAGCTTTAAGAATGTAAAAAAAATAAAAACAAAATGGTGTTGGTTGGGACCAAACTAGAGACATTAGTGCTAAAAACAAGCCCTTAGAGCAGTGAACCATCTATCCATTTTGAGAAAGAGTTCCGCCAACTAATATTTAATATATTCGTTAATAATTATATAAGTAATATATCGACTTTAGTCAAATGAACCCGAATTCCGATGATCCTAAATTTAATACATAAATTCATTCCTGGCTGTAGTAATGGGTTGCATGTTCACAATTGAGGTATACAATGCCCCTCTCTAATAGACCAAGAGGGAGGAACTTTAGAAAAAAAATATTTTTGATTTTTTCAAATTTCTAAACATGTTTGCTAATTAAATATATGGTGAGTTACTCGTGTATAATATTGATTGTGCTTATGGCATAATTGAATGGATTTATGGAGGAATTGATTTCCTATAGTTATTGGTTAATGAAGGTCTTGTCTACTGGGAAAATAGACACAAAACGTGGGTTATGAGTGAATTGGATAGATTGGATTTCAGCAAAAATATTTTATATGTAATTTCAGATAATATTTGTGTGTGGGATTTCATTTCGTGAATGTTAACTTTTAAAATTACGTATTCGAAGCACTGAATATAGATTAAATAAAGATATAAATAATCGATCTCGTAAAATTTTGGAAAAACTATATAATTAGACATACTTCACTATCATATATACTACTACAGTATTACTTCGACTTTCAAAATATAATGGGATACAATGTATCTATAAAAAATTACATCTAAATTTGACTAAATATATTTGAATGTACCACGAGGCACCAAAATCTGGTAAGACACATAATATTGCAAATTAGAGTGTATCTAAGTAATTAACTCTTAAACTGATTGAGCTTATTAATTAGCTAGACCAATATACAATCAAATATGTCATGATTCCAAGAGGCTATCTATCGCGTATAGACTCTAAAAGGTTGTTTGATTATTATACAAGAGATATCTTATACATGTTTTAAAAGGTGTCTTAGCTTTACTAAGTTTGGCAGAAGTTTTGTGTTATATATAAAAGTCAACATAACTTATATCATGTATGGTTGGTAAGAATTTAAATGTTGTATAAAAGTTATTCATGTATTAATTTATACGGTGTTTGGTTGCATTTTTTTAGTCCTGCATGAGGGAATCTATGTATAAAGTTATGTGGGCATTAGTTATACATGTATTGAAATGATATATTACAAATTTACCCTATTAATTTATTTTATTTTTTTAGTTGATAACTTTACAATTTTCATATATATGTTTGTTGTTTTCATTTCTTTTTATATATAGACCATTTTCATTCTTTTATTTTTTTTTAAATTGAAAACTTTACTGTTTTCCTATTATATATAGACTATTTTTATTTCTTTTATATTTATAGTTTTTATTTCTTTTATGCAAATATAAACATTTTTTTAATATTAAAAATTAGATTGTATATTTGTTGACGGTATATATGCTAATCAAATATTAGCATTATATATTATTCAATATAATTCACATTCTATTAGCATGTATTGTTATTATTTTGTAAATAATATATATTAATAATTTACAATAATTTTAATATTCAATAATTAATAATTCATGTATTATAATTTTTACATAACTAATATTTGAATAGCTAATACCTGTATAATTAAACTCAACATAACTAAACCTTGCATAACTAATACCTATATAACTAATAATTGCATAACTCTAACCAGTAACTAAACGGCCCGCAAGAGCACGGTGGCCTAACCATCGAGGTGGAAGTAAGGATACGACTTTTTAACACAATTGGAGAGTGGATTTAGCCAATTAATTACCCAATGGATATCATCCAATCAACACTCAAATTCAATTAAATCTAGTATATACTTTTCAAACATTCCTTATTACATCTTACATTTAGTCGTTATTTTTTTAAAAAATAATTGGCATTTTTTAAATTTCTTTCTTAGCCCCTTCCTTTTTTTTTCCTTAAATAATATATTTTTGACAGATATGCTAAAATCAAATAATTGCTGGATCAAACAAAAGGAAATTAAACAACAGAGAAATAGTTGGCAATGGAAGAAACAATGAGGTTCCTCCACCAAATCTGAACCAAATAATGTGAACAAATAAATCCTTAAAAAAAAGTCATTTTACATTTTACACAACAAATCTATTCTCATGCACATTAAACTCTCTTAATATCACGTGGGTAAATTTCTCCGTCCTTAATTTGAGATTTCAAGTTTAAATCTTTATATTATACAAATCCTGAATAGGAAGTAATTCCGTTCAAATAAATTTTACCCCACATGAATCTAAACCAATCATTTCAGTAGATATCAATTATACAACTCTTATTTAATCACATCAATTTGTGGCCTCCACTAAAGCACCTCACATTATTTCGTTTTTAATATTTGGTTTTAACTCCAAAACTAGAATAAATAATAATAATTGCTACTATCCACGAATTTTAAATTTTAATTAACTTAATTATCATTATTGTCGTTATTTTGGTGAAGGTAGACATCAAACAACTTGTGACTTTGAAAGTTCAACTTGAAGCCACTCAAATTATGACAGAAAAGATTGATTATTGAATTAGCTGTCTTTTCCCCTGTTCCAATTTCTACTTCTTAACGAATTATTCAATGCATATGTGATTTGGAATTCAATATATTTCAAAAATAATCCTCTGTTCTTCTGAAGAACTTATAAATCTTTCATTCTTTTTCGAGTGTGCACATTTTCTTAGCTTCTTCCGCGATATGGAGGAGAGACAATTGTTGTTTGAGAAGTATGAAATTGGGAAGTTATTAGGCAAAGGAACATTCGCGAAAGTGTACTATGGTAAGGAACTGGAAACAGGGGAAAGTGTCGCCATTAAAGTGATAAAAAAAGATCAAGTTCAAAAAGAAGGAATGATGGAGCAAATTACAAGAGAAATCTCAGTGATGGGGCTTGTTCGTCATCCGAATATAGTTGAACTCAAAGAAGTTATGGCTACAAAGTCTAAGATCTTCTTTATAATGGAGTATGTTAAAGGGGGTGAGCTTTTTGCGAAATTAGTATCCAAAGGAAAATTTAAAGAAGATACAGCAAGAAAGTACTTTCAACAATTGATAAGTGCTGTTGATTACTGTCATAGTCGAGGTGTTTATCATCGCGATTTGAAGCCTGAGAACTTACTCCTTGATGAGAATGAGGACTTGAAGATATCTGATTTCGGGCTATCGGCTTTGCCTGATGAGCAGTTGAGTAGAAATGATGGTTTGCTTCATACACAGTGTGGTACCCCAGCATATGTTGCTCCTGAGGTTTTAAGGAGGAAAGGTTATGATGGTGCAAAAGCTGATATTTGGTCATGTGGGGTTATTTTGTATGTGCTTCTAGCTGGTTACTTACCATTTCAAGATGAGAATGTGATGAACATGTACAAGAAGATTTTCAAGGCGTATTTCGAGTTCCCTCCTTGGTTTTCAATGGATTCGAGGCGTTTGATATCTAAACTTTTAATGGCTGATCCAGACAGGAGGATCACTATTCAAGGTATCATGAGGGTTCCATGGTTTAGAAAGATTTCGCGATGCCACGGGCTTTTTCAATCCAAGATTTTCAAAAGTTAGAAAAGGAACAAGAAAATGATCATGTTGAAGAAGGAATGAGCAGCAAACAAGGAGGAGGGGTCATAAGGAAATCCCCTTCATCCCCTGCATTTTTCAATGCATTCGAGTTGATCTCATCGATGTCTTCTGGTTTCGACTTGTCTAGCTTGTTTGAGATCAAAGGGAAGGCATCATCCATGTTCACATCAAGGAGCACTGCCCGGGATGTTATCCGTAAAATGGAGAAAATGGCTAAAGTTATGAGGTATAAGGTTTATAGGGTTAAACCATTCAAGTTAAAGATGCAATGCCCCGAGGAAGGACGAAAAGGGCGTTTGTTGGTGACCGCTGAGGTGTTTAAGGTGGCTCCGGAAGTCACCGTGGTCGAGCTCTCTAAGTCTTCCGGCGACACGTTGGAGTATAACAAGTTTTGTGAAGAGGAAATTAGGCCTGCATTGAAGGACATTGTTTGGACATGGCAAGGGACAGGTACTGGAAATGCTGATATTGATAACAAACAGGACTTGGAGCAATAAAAATTTGGTACATGTGAATTTTTCTCCCTCTTCTTTGTGTTTGTGTTTCGCTCCCACCGATCGGCCGATGGAAATAAATCAAACTATCGGAGATATTCGTATTACTTTGTCAATATTGATGATTTGTACATAAATTGTGTGTTATACTGACCACTTTCCGATTTGTATTGTTTGCATGTTGTGATTCACTTAATTTCCTCTTAGTCATTCAAGCACAATTAATCCAAGCTTGTAGGGGATTTTGTTCAAAGGGATATATTTCACCTCCCTTTATCTATTTGTAAGTTGGACATTTTGTTCAGATTTAATATCAAAAGTTTAAGAAGATTTTCAATCAGATTTTTAAATCAATTTCATGGCCAATAAATATATAAAGATAAATTATCAAAATCTATGGCGAAATGCTATCTTTGTTGTAGACTTATAAATTTTGTTTTTTAAATTTCTTTAGATTCTTAAAGAATTTAATTAATATGTGTTGAATTGGGTAAAAAAATATTTACATAATTAAGAGATTATATTTAAAATCTTTAAATAAACATTAAATGATATTTAATAGAACTATTAAATAATATACTATTAAATATTCTTGAATGAGAGCATTTTTCTTGAATGGATCTTATGCCGTGTCAATTTGGAATAGTCGAAATTCAATGGATACATATCGAGAAAAATTAAATTATATTTGATATATTATAGAAGAAAACTACTAGGATAGAATGTGGGGAATGGGAGTTTTAGGGTGGCGGGAGGTGGATTGGTCAAGTAATAAAGGTTTGAAGCTTTTGGTGGTGGGAAGAAGACAATGATTTTTAATGGTCATTATGCCATTTATGAAATTTGTTTTTTATATTTTTACTAGAAAAATCATCGTTCGTAGACCGTAAGGAATTTATTTTCTAAAAATTGAAAAATATTTACCAAACAAAACCGAATTATACCTTCTAGAACTTCACAACTTTTATACTCACTCCTCCCTCTATTGCAACTTATATAGCCCAACGGCTTCGCTTTGCTATCGCATCCGCGTAGATGATTTTTCTCAATTTTAAAAATAATGACAAGATATTTTATTTAATAAATATTTAATAATATTATTAACATTTTATTCATATTAAATTTCATTTATATTGCATAAATTAATACTATAAAACTAACAATATGTACAAGTAGTTCCATATTTCAACAGGGAGTTCCAAACACCCACATGACTCCATCCACCAAAAGATAATGTGGCTTCAACTATTTATTTAATTAAGCAACATTTCATTTTCCATGACAATATGACACCTTGTATTCAAAGAATATTTAATTAAGGATGCCACCTCTCATTTAACTTGTCAATTTAATCAGCACCTAAATTTGTTTGGCTGAGTTTTAGCTACCAAACCAACTCAAGGAAAAAAAAAATAAAAAAAATCCAATTGGAACCAATTTATTGGTTACAAAGAATATGTTTTTTTTTTTTAATTCTATTATTTTGCTAATTTTGGAAGCTAATGAGATTGCTTATGTATTTGGAGTTTGGTGGAGCTAGTTGTTTAGTATATGAGAGAAGAGAGGGAATTTTGAACTTCAATAAACTCTTACTTTTATATATTTGTAGTATATAAGTAACGATCATCTAAACTACCACTCTACCAAGCTAGAGAATATAATAATTTTTAATTTGAAAATCTGTTTTCAATCATGAAAATTTAAAATTTAACTTGATGTTATACTTCAAATTTGAAAAATACATTTAACCATAAATATTGTTCTAAATATTTTTTGGTATAATCAGATATAATTTTATTTTTAACTTCAACTCGATAAATTCCAAATAAAATGAAAATTATATAAAATCTATGCCCAAACCCTCCTAAAATATTTTATATTGTATTAAATTAAATTTATAATTATGTCACTGCTGGTCAAGAGTGTCTACATGAGAGCATAACTTAATTTTTTTAATGAGGGCTTGAGCACTTGTATAATCTTGATCAACTATTTTGATAGGTGATTTTCTCTTCTTTTTTCCTTTACACATGATGATATGAGAGCATACACAACATAGACAGAAGACTATATTAAACACATCTAACCTGAAAGTTCAACCTCATAACACTATTGCAAAATGTAAATAGGAAATAATATACACAATATTGAAGATCAAATAAAAATTCATATATAATTTACAGTAGCTTGCTTTACAGGGCTATCAAAATAGTAGAAGACTAGTCTATTTTCCGGGAACAAAGTTTGTGGCAAAAGCCATGCGTTGTTGTTAACTGGATCAGCAATGTGGTCTGCAAGATTTTCCAATGGGCCTTTTCCGGTGACAATAGCTTGAACAAAGAATCCAAACATGGAGAACATAGCAAGTCTACCATTCTTGATCTCTTTCACTTTAAGTTCAGCAAAAGCCTCTGGATCTTCAGCAAGGCCCAATGGGTCGAAGCTACCACCGGGGTAAAGTGGGTCAACCACTTCACCAAGAGGCCCACCAGCAATACGGTAACCCTCAACGGCTCCCATCAACACAACTTGGCAAGCCCAAATGGCCAAGATACTTTGTGCATGGACCAAACTTGGGTTGCCCAAGTAATCAAGTCCACCCTCACTGAAAATTTGAGATCCAGCTTTGAACCAAACAGCCTCACCAAACTTTACACCGTTACGGGCTAATAGCTCAGGAAAGACACAACCAAGAGCTCCAAGCATGGCCCATCTACAATGGATGACCTCCAACTCACGGTTCTTAGCAAAAGTTTCTGGATCTGCTGAAAGTCCAGCAGTGTCCCATCCGTAGTCACCAGGAAACTCACCAGTCAAGTAGCTTGGGGATTCACCAGAGAATGGGCCCAAATACTTGACACGATCAGGACCATACCATGGACTACCAGAAGAGACAGGCTTGGCCTTGGCAGCAGTCTTCCTCATGGTGAATCTTCCATTTCCGGTGATTTCAGAAGAAGATGGTGAGAGATTTACCGACTTTCCAGCAAATGTAGATGAAGAAAGAGCCATTGTAGCTGAAGCCATTGTAAAAGTAGAATGAGAAAGCACTTTCTACACAAAAAATAAATAAGACGAGTTGATTTGAGGCTTGAGTTTTATGGGCCTTGTACCAAACTGTATATAAAGGCCCAATATACTTATCCTTGAATATCTATATCTGCTTTCTCATTGGTGGATTCCAATTTGCATTCTTTTCAATTTATTATGTTAAAAAAAAATCTAACTCAATGTTGATTTCCTCTCTTACAGCCAATACATAGTTGCCACGTGTAATTGTGGATTATTGCAATATAATATCAACTTGACCAAAAACATAAGAGTAATTCATGGCCATGCTAGTTCACACTTGTGTAAAACAGGACCACTTGTATGAGTGGCAAATTGGCAATGAGACAAAAAAACAAGATATTCATAAAAAACAATTGGAATTAAGAAA